>PVIU01001280.1:0-225261 GCA_004026605.1 Ondatra zibethicus | reverse complement strand
GCTCTGTCTGTAAGATACACCACTATCTCTCTGCTCTGTCTGTAAGATACACCATTATCTATCTCTCCGCTCTGTCTGTAAGATACACCACTATCTCTCCGCTCTGTCTGTAAGATACACCATTATCTCTCCGCTCTGTCTACGCTAAAACAAAAATTGTTTTTAGGTGTGCTGACCAGGCCTTTATAGCACTTGTTTTGCTGGACTTTAACCTTGACTGTCAGAACACCTCTGTGTCTCTGGAGTTTTCACAGGATTATCACCTCTTTAGATGTCTCTGTGAACACAGTTCTCTTGGACTTGCTCAGTGTTCAGTAATGTACCTCCCTAATGATTCCAGCTGTCAAAGTATAATTCTGACTCTATTGGCCTGGCCAAGCATAGAATCTGCATGAGGGCTCCCTATTCAAGATCACATTTCAGCCTGGATCTTTATTGCACAACCCTTGGGCTGCTTCCTTAGACCACTTTAGTGCACTACATACTTATCCAGGTTGCCTGTAGCTGATAAACAGGCATTGGTCTGCTTTCGGTGACTGAGTTAGAATTCTTATGACCCAGATTTTTGAAGTTGCCATTTTCAGTTTACCTTGAAAACCAAATTTTGCAACATATTCTTGTGCCAGTGTGGCCTCAAATACTATTTCCTAAACCTTCCCATATGACCTAAAGAACAATAAATAGAATTACTTTCTCCACAACAAAAGCTCCTTAGGGGGTTTTCCCCTTTACATTTTTGAAGGATATTGACCATATATATATACCCCTCTGGTGAAAGCCACTGGGGATTAGCTCATCAGAAGTAACCCAGCTCTGGACAGATTTCCTGTATGGCCTCATTGTTTTCACCTTGTCCATGTAGCCTTAACTTCTTCCATAATTGCTTGCTCCGTTGGTATAAGATTGCCCCAACTTTCAGTGGCATCACAGTGGACTTTGACAGCTGGAATCATTAGGGAGGTACATTACTGAACACTGAGCAAGTCCAAGAGAACTTGCTGTGATTTACTTCTTCAAGAAAAGTCATCAGATCTCAAGAAGTGCCACTTCTATCAATGGAGGAGCCAACATGCTTCCCAGGGAGAAGCTTGAGCATCTAAAGAATTCGGACCTGTGAAGTGTACATCTCATTGTACCTTGTTTCCTACAAGTATTTGATGATAGAATTCTACAAGTCCCTTATTTCTCACTACCTGGGGCTGTCATGGTGGAGGGTCAGCGCCACACTACATTTAGATAATGGTATTTGTGGGCAGGATCTATGACAGAAGTTTGAAGAGCTGATGAAGGATTTTTCTCAGGATCAAATGAAGGCTAATCCTCCCAATACTTCAGTGGACACAGGAAGAAAGGAGTCACAAAAAAGAAGATAGGGCCTTTCTCCTGAACCTCCTGGACTGCCAAAACCAAGGAACACTGTCCTGGATCTGACGTTTCAATCTGGCTGAAAAACAGCTCAAGTCCAACTCAGCTGACCATCTGTTGGTTCTTCTCTGTATGCTTTCAAATGCCTAGTACCCTCCAAGCTCCTTTAGTCCCCAGCAAGAAAGCCTGTCAACCAGAAGCAAGTCACTGCTATCGAGCCATGGTTTTTCCCCTCACCCATCCCTGCCTGATCTCTAGAATGTTGCCCAGTGATCTGATTGTCTCTTAAAGAGCATTTGCCTCCCCTTCCCTCTCCCCTGAATAGATCATGAACATGGAGCAAAATTGTGTGTTAACCACCTATCTCCTTCTGTGGTCTCTGGTGCTGCTGCCTAACTGCCGTGTTGTGTTCCTTCGTGGTCTCTAGTGGTGTAGTACATGACAGGGTGCTGTTTTGGCTTCCCTTTGTAAACACTGCTGGTACCCTGCAGTGATCTTGTGAGCTTTCTGTGCTCCAGAAACCTGCTTGTAACATACTTATCATCTAAGGTCAAGCTCCTCATGCAGGAGTTTGCCCTCTGCCAGCTCTGGATACTGGACACAGCACTACCCTTTTGTTAACTGTTTTTGTTTTGAGAAAGGTGGTGGGATCAAAAACAGGAGTGTCGTTGCTCTGAGAATGTTATTTGGGTCCTAGAGTAGCCCTAACAGGATTTATTGTTTCATTTTTGCCTTTGCAACAACAGTGCTCTGCCATGTTCATCTGGAGGAGGGAAACATTTGCCTTTTTGTTTTGGAGAATTACTGTCTTTACTGCCCTCACTACCACCACTCCTTTGCATATTGCCCCCTTTGCATGTTTATCCAGAAGAGAATTGTTAGCTTTGTTGCATATGGACTTCAGAGTGAGGGAAGGGGAAGGAATGTTGTGTCATACAAGAAATATGGACCCAGGCTGTAAGGACAGGGTTGTTAACGGTCAGCCTGCAAGGGTAAACTCTACCAGGTAAGACGCTTCAATGGGGTGGAAAGAATAAGAACGACTTGGTGGCAGCATGTAGAAGCACCACAAAAATAAAAACAATAATAACAAGAGCCAGATATGGCATTCATAATTGTCATAAGGCTGCAGATAACATGCTGCGACACATGGGGTTCTTATCCACATTCTGCAGCCCAAGGCCTGGGTGGTCCTCAGTCGATCAGACTCATGCTATTTCAGCCCTGATTGCCAAGAACACTTGAAATCTGATTCCACCTCTAATGACTACTTCTAATCGCTCCCCAAGGCAGGTTTATCTGCCGGTCATTAATAATCTAAAAATACTTTGTATTTGTCACTTCCTGTCGTATCCTGACTGTTTGCCCACATTTACACTGCAGCAGATGTTCCACGCAGCAGGACGGTTCTGTGATACATTAGGAGCTTGGCAGTCTTGGGTAGTATGGTTAGTCTGCACTTGACTCTGGTAAAGAATGTTCGGCACCCATTTAAACACCTGGCTACTGCTGTGTGACAGTGCTAACAAAGAGTACTGATGAGCCTTAAAATAGAGGACTAGAATTGTCATAGCTGTTCTGGAAGCTGAGGCAGAAAGCTCTCTTGAACCTAGAGTTTAAGACCAGCCTAAACAACCTTACAAGCCCCTCATCTCGGGGGTGGGGGGAGCAAAAATGTGTAGAAAACAAAATTGCATTTAAATTGCTGTGGCTGTGAGGATGAAGGGAAACCAAGGCTTTCTCAAGCCAATGGCATTGTGATGAATGCCAGAATCTCAACAGAGGTCAGTGCAGACATTCCTTGAATTCCTTGCTGTATCTTAGGGGCACAGCCTTCAAGACAGCATTCTGTCGGTAGTGAGTCTATGTGAACAGGTGCCACCAACCTGCCACTGGGCAATTTTTTTGTTGTTTTGTAAACAATATAAAGTGTATTTACATTCAGACAGCTGCTCTGTGATACAGTCTTAAAGGAATATTGTTGCACATGTGGTCCGTTGTTGATTAAAATGTTGTGCGCTGCGTGACCATTACCTCAGGACAGTTTGCTGAGTGCAGTAGTAGTGTGTGTAGGACATGCTCCTCCCAGCGTAGTTCTGTGTGGTATGTTTTTAGGGCAGAATCAGATAACATCTTTGTCCTGTAGATTTTGCAGTCTACTAGTAAAGATACACTAAATGAATATAGAATATATACATAGTCGATATGAGAAAGTACAGTTGTTGGGATGGGATGCAGCTCAGTGGTAGAGCACCCACTTTTAACATGCATGATACCATGAGTTTAACCCCTAGTATTACCCCCCAAAAATTATAGCCTTGACATTTTAGAAGCAGAAAGTATTTTTTTTCCATCCTTATGCGTCATGTCACTGAGTAGCCCTCACTGTATAGGCTGTGTGTACTCTCTCTGTGTGCTAGACAGAGTCAGTGCAGTCCTTCCACCTTAGCCTCCTGAGTGCTGGAGTCTCAGACATGTGCTGCCACACCTGGAAAAGCTTTTTAAACTAACAAAATCAGTCAGGTGTTGTGGCACACACACCTGTAATCCCAGCACACTGTGGGAGACAGGAGGATCATGAATCTAGGCTATGAGACCCTGTCTCGAATATCAAAAAATAAACTTATGAGAATCAGGGCGTAGGGGATATTTCTATACTGAAACCTAAAAGTGGGACTGGGTCCATCCTGCTGCACCAGAGGACCAGGAAAGATCTCAGCTGGGTGTAGATGAAAGGTCTATACAGTAAACCGTGGAGGAAGGAAGTGCTGTAGGGTTGAGGAAATTAGGGACCAAGATTGTTCAGGCCCTTCCTACCCTTGGTGGAGATTTTTTATTGAATTTAAATACTGTGGGAAATGAACAAAGAGTTTTACTACATAAATATTCCAGCAAGAGCAGAAAGGAGGGTTCTAGAATGTTCTAACTCTGGTTTAGGAGTTAGCATTGGGTAAAGTGAGCAGAACTGATGCCAGCTTTCAGAGAAGGAAACTAACGTGTGTGATTTAGACAGAACTTGGAGCCTGAGTGCCTGTCAGTCGTGTCATTGACTGAAGTCGAGAGCTGTGGTGGAGCCTGTTGTGGAAGATCAAAAGTTGAGGACAGGCATGGAGGATGTAATCCTGCAAGTGGGTCAGGCATGGAGGCTGTAGCAGAGAGAAAGCAGTTACAGTTATAAGTCTGAGGAAGTGGCTGGAAGATGGCATGCGGGCTTGCCTGTGAGGGTTGGTGGCACTTGGATTCATGTAGGAAATAGAGAAGCCATATGAACAAAAGTGTGCAGACAGGTGTGGTTGTGAATTAAGTCATAAAAGCAACTCAGGTTGAGCCAGTAAACAAGGAGGAAATAGTGGGAAAGGACCTAACAAGATTCTGCAAAGAGACTGCTACCAGAAGCAGTACAAGAGCTGATTATTTTAGAACTGTTAGCTTGGCATACCAGACTGCTTGCTTTTTCCCTGTGATTGAGTGTCCTGTTAGATTTTTCAACTGGTTTTTTATATATACTGTAAAAATTATTCCTCCAGTTACTTTGTATGAGATTGTGTCTGAGCAGGGTGATAGATGGGGTAACTGTCCTTAAAATTCTAGTCCTGCTCTCACTGTTGAAGGGTGTTTGTTGTGTTTGAGAGGAAAGACTTGAAGGGTGGCACTTTCTCCCATAAAGAGCTGAAAGGTTGGCTTTTCCTTTATGAACCTTGACCCTTACTGTGCCCTGTAGTCCTGACCCATGAAGTCTTTTTCAGATACTGATCATGGGAGGAAATAGAGTGTAGGGGAAAGCGCTCTCACTTTGAAAACCTGTTGTGATGGAAGAGCTAACTCAGCATGTGTGAGAAGCACTGAGTAACGCCTGAAGCCCGATGACTACTTCTACTCCAGCCACAACTTTTGGCTTTTGTTCGTGCATACTTCCTTTGATGCTATAATCTTTGAGGTTCTGGAACCTTCTAGGACTGTCCTAACATTTTCATTTATGTTCTCACTGTGTGTGCTATATTTCAGAGAAAAATATTTGGAGGGAGGTGGCATTCTCCTATAAAGAGCTGAAGGATTGGCCACCCAAAGTTTCTTTGTCTTAGCATGTTTTTGTTAACTCCCACAGGGATCCATATGGCTTTGGAGATAGTCGAGATACAAGGCGAGATCGCTCTCCAATTCGAGGAAGTCCAAGGCGAGAACCCAGAGATGGCAGAAATGGCCGAGATGCCCGGGATAGCAGAGACATTCGAGACCCTCGGGACTTGCGGGACCACAGAGACAGCCGGGACATTCGGGATCACAGAGACAGCAGAAGTATACGTGATGCTCGGGACCTGAGGGATTTTCGGGACTTTCGTGATCTAAGAGACTCTAGAGATTTTCGAGATCATCGAGATCCTGTGTATGACAGATACAGAGACATAAGAGACTCCCGAGACCCTCTGTACAGGTATGTCCAGAGCTTGCCCATCTGCCTTTTTGTTGGCAACTTTTCTTAGGTGTGTTTGGGGGCACTTACTGAAAACTCTGTATAAGTGACCTTGCATTTCCTTATATTCCTATCAAATAGCACTCAGTAAGTTTGATGAATTGTGCTTATTAAAAGCATCTGGAGGGGCTGGAGAGATGGCTCAGTGGTTAAGAGCATTGCTTGCTCTTCCAAAGGTCCTGAGTTCAATTCCCAGCAACCACATGGTGGTTCACAACCATCTGTTATGAGGTCTGGTGTTCTCTTCTGGCCGGCAGGCATACACACAGGCAGAATATTGTATACAAAATAAATAAATAAATATTTAAAAAATAATAATAATAATAAAAATAAAAAAAAAATAAAAGCATCTGGAGCTGGGTGGTGGTGGCACACTCCTTTAATCCCAGTACTCAGGAGGCAGAAGCAGGATGTCTGAGCTTGAGGCTAGCCTGGTCTGCTGTGGGAGGGGAGCTCCTTCCGCTCCTTCAGCCAATAGCCTTTAAGATACCAGCCCACTTGGGTGTGGTCTCTTTTTGCCTTAAAAAGCAGCTGTAGCCCTGCTTTCTCTCTTCTTCCGGCTCCGCTTCCAGCTACTAGACTCTGTTCCTGGTCGCACAGAGAGCTGTTGTCTAGGACAGTGATCTGTAAGTTTTCCCCTTAAATAAATAACCCTTTTATTAATCATAATTCCAAACTGGTGTGGGATTGTTTTGTGATTTATGTCTACACTGGTCTACAGAGTGAGTTCCAGTAGAGCCAGGAGAAGCCCTTTCTCGAAAAAACAAAAAAGCATCTGGATCGTCTGTGTTATGAAAGACAGTGTTATACAAACAAAAGCAGACGCAAATCCATAAAGATAATAGAGATCACTGGGGCTGGGGAAAGCAGGCAAATGATTTAGAATTCTTTTGAGGTTGTCCAACAGTTCGAAATGGATAATGGTCACAGCAACATAGGTTTGGGATTGTAGCGCCAATGAAGTATGCGCTTAGATGGTTTAATGCCCATATGGTGATGTACACCTATGATAACAGCATAGGAAATTGAGGCAGGGAAGTTCAAAGCCAGCCTTGGCTATAGAACAAGTTCAAGCCACATGAGACCCTGCGGAAAAAAAGTTAAAGTGGCAAATTATTGATACATATTTTACTACAGTTTTTTGGTTTTTTTTTTTAAGATTTAGTCATTTATTTTATGTATATGCGTGTATGGCTTTATGCCAGAAGAGGGCATCAGATTCCACTATACATGATTGTGAGCCACCATGTGGTTGCTGGAAATTGAGTTCAGGACCTTTGGAAGAGCAGCCAGTGCTCTTTAACTGAGCCATCTCTCCAGCCCCCTTACTACAGTTTTTTTTAAAGTAGAGGGAAGAGAGATGAGAAAGCATAAAATGGTTCCTCTGACAACCATTTGCTCCAGTGCTGTCTTTATTCCATCTCTTTTCATCCCCAAGTCCATATCATTTTGTGAGATGAGTTAACTTAGTCACAGCCCTAGAGACAATAAACAAGTCCTACATACAAACCTGGATTCCAAAATTCTGTGACTACCTTGGAGGGACTTTGGTTTTGAAGTATTCTCTGCATCTGAGTTTTGCTGGATAGGACAGTGTTGTAACTTGAGAAATTGTCCCTAACTTTTCAGGAGGGAAGGCTCTTACGACCGCTATCTGAGGATGGATGACTACTGCCGGAGAAAGGATGACTCTTACTTCGACCGCTACAGAGACAGCTTTGATGGACGAGGTCCTCGTACAAAAGGTGAAGTCGCAACAATGTGTTCCTGTTACTGGGGGAGAGTCATTTATTAACACCACTGCTTCCACACAAAGGGCTTAGTGACCCAGCCAGGCAATCCACAAATGTTAATGTTGATGTTTAAATGCAAATTAGCACCATCCTGTAGGTTAGTCATCCCACCGGAAATGAGAATGTCCAGCAGTGAGCAGGAGCAGACATCACAGGTGAAGGCTCTGAGACTTACTTGCCTTTTTGCTTGTTTTGCAGGTATCTGACCACACATATAGTGTGGAGTTTGTGTGTCTCTATCATGCTTACCTAACAGCTTCTCTTTAGGTAAAGGCAAGCATGGGTGTTACTTTTTACCACCTACGTTTCTCAACTCTGTCTTCAAAATTTTCTTATTGTTTTATACTAGCCAGATAAGAGATGGGAGGAGCCTCATTATAGATGTCCAGAGTATAGTCACTCTCTTGCCCATTGGACTAGCACTGGGCATTATAAAAATTATACTTTGGTTTGTTGGCTGGTTTGTTTGTTCAAAAAAAAGTACAAAAATTCACATTGGAATAGTAATGAAATATATCTGCCAAGTGGGCAGAAGTTAAAAGACTAGCAATGCCCAGTGTTGGGTAAGGTATTCAGAGAAATAGACAATGGCTGATTTACTTTTTGGTTTTGAGATAGCTGAGGCCTACCTCTACCTCCATGGCATAGACCATCTTGCCCGACTTTTTTCTTTTTTCTATTTTCCTTTTTAAAAAAAAAAAAAAAAACCAAAGTAGCCTATGCTGGCTTTGTAATTCGATTTGTAAGCCAGACTGACCTTGAAGTCAGCAGCAGTCCTCCTGCCTCTCAGTGTTCTAAATTCTGGGATTATACAGGCATGAGTCACCACATTGGTTGATCTACCTTTATTAAATAAATAAATGGTTAACAGCCTTTCTTGGGGGCGGTTTAGTAGTAGGATCATATAAAGCGTTACAGTGACCAAGGCCTGTCACCCATGGTTTCATCTTGGTGGATTTAAGATAGTAGAAAATAGCCAGGTGGTAGTGGCACACGCCTTTAATCCCAGCACTTGGGAGGCAGAGGCAGGCGGATCTCTGTTAGTTCGAGGCCAGCCTGGTCTACAAGAGCTAGTTCCAGGACAGGCTCTAAAGCCACAGAGAAACCCTGTCTCGAAAAACCACACACACAAAAAAAAGATAGTAGAAAATAATAAAAATGGTTAATTTTGAGAGACGTATATGAGGATTAATTCAGAATGTCTTAATTACATTATGGAAGGACAGCCCTTCCAATTTCCCTACTGGTGTCTTACAGAGCGTTTGAAACGTGAAGAACGACGTAGAGAGGAGCTTTATCGTCAGTATTTTGAGGAGATCCAGCGACGCTTTGATGCTGAGAGGCCTGTGGACTGCTCTGTTATTGTGGTCAATAAACAGACTAAGTAAGAACCCGTGCTTGCTTCTCCTCAGTGTGGAAAAGCGTCAGAAAAATGGAAGGTTTTGCTTAGCACTCCACTAGACAGGTATCTTCTTAGCTTAGCAAACCTGCTGAAGATGAGACTTTGCTTTCCTGGTATTTTTTTTTCTCTCTCTCTTCCCCTCCCCCTCGGTATTGTGTGTGTGTGTGTGTGTGTGTGTGTGTGTGTGTGTGTGTACACACGCATAGTGCACACGCGCCTGTGCATGTGTGTGTGCGTTCCTGTGCACGCATGAGCATATGTGTATGGATGCTGCAGAAGTCAGGGGACAGCATAGGCCCTCCTTCCTCTATTACTCTTTGCCTTGTTCCTTTGAGAAAGGGCCTCTTAGCATGCCTTTAATCCAAGTACTCAGAGGAGGCAGAGGCAGGGGGATCTCTGTGAGTTTGAGGCCAGCTTGTTCTATAGGGTAAGTTCCAGGACAGCCAGGGCTGTTACACACAGAAACCCTGTCTTGACAAACCAAAAAAAGAGAGAAAGACAGGCACAGAGAAAGAGCGTCTTGAGCAACCTAGAACTACTGTTACCTGCTAGGTTGTTGTGCTCACTCAGCTAGCACTCTCAACTGCTAAGCCATTTTCAGTTATTCTTTCAGAAGTCTTAGGCTTACTATAATAACTTCTGTGTCTGATTTTATCACTTTGGACAGGGGTCCAGAATATTGTAATTTACTAGGGCTGGGTTGTATGCTATAGATTTAGCAATGAGATTAGCCCAGTAGAACCATATGAACTACGAGTAAGGTTGGGAGTATATTCTAGTCAAGAAAAGTAATTTATCTCCTCCGCTTCCATAAGGGGCAGTCTTGAGTGGAACAGAGCCTGGCCTTACTGAAGTGACCACATTAGTCAAGTCAAAGTC
This sequence comes from Ondatra zibethicus, assembly GCA_004026605.1. Taxonomy (NCBI): domain Eukaryota; kingdom Metazoa; phylum Chordata; class Mammalia; order Rodentia; family Cricetidae; genus Ondatra; species Ondatra zibethicus. The sequence continues at coordinate 215,351 of PVIU01001280.1, read as the reverse complement.
CACGATACCTCTCTGTTCCACTCTGTCTAGCTTACACATTTGGCCATGGCTGTGTTCTGTTTCCCTACGTAGTTAGATAATCTGTATATTTTCTAGCCATTTACAGTTAGAAAAGTCAAAGTGCAGTGGCTCTGGAAGTTGATGTTAAAACACTAGCCATCAGACAAGAGTTCACAGGCTTTGAGTTGCCCTGCCTTGTCTAGATGCCAAATCAATAGCCACCATTTTCTGAGTACCTACCCAATATGACCCCCTGAGTGTCTTATCCCATACGACCCCCTGGATGATTTACATAAACAATTTTTATCATCACTGTGATTATATGTGTGTCATTCAGCAAGGGGGAGGTAGATGGAGGGGCTAAGTCCTGGGTGCAGTAGTAATAAACAAACATGTCGTCCTATCTGCCTGTAGCTCTCAGCCTAGTGAGAAAGGCGACAGAAAACGTATGAATGAGTCTAATGCTGGGAAGAGGTTAGGGGTTTAAGTTGTAGGCAAGATGAAGAAAATGACAGGCACTGAGCCATGTTCCTCATCTACTGGCTTTAGAAGAAAAAAGCTGAGTTTGGTAAGAGACAAAGAACTTGTTCCATAGCTTCATAACTTTACAGATAAATCCTGGAACTTAAATCCAAACATATTTCTAATATCAAAACCCAGACTTTTCTTCCCATTGTGTCCCCAAGCAGCCTCCCCAAGGGATGAGAAGTACACCAGGTCTTAGCCGCTGGCGGTAAGACTAGAGAATCAAAAGAAAGGTGTCAGTTGGTCATAGTGAGGCATGCCTATAGTCTCAGCATTCCAGAGTAAAGGTAGAATTGCTTCAGGGCTGGCCTGGACTGCATGGTAAAATCCTGTTTTGAGATGTACACATATACTTCAGAATCCTGGGACTGCTATGCTGCAGAACCTGTATAGTATGTCTAGCCAGTATACCTAAGGAAACCCTCCTGATGGAGAAGAAAGAGGTTGAGATTTTTGCCTTCCAGTCAGAAACTGCCCAGTAAATATCATTGATCATTAATACTGTCTGTTCAAATAAGTTCATTAGATGCTCTGGACAAAATCAGATATGAAAGTTCGACAGATCCTGATAAACTAAAACCTAGAAAGGAGCTGCACGTTAATCCAATTCCTAGTCAACAAGATCTTACCTAAGGCCAGCTTCATCAGGAAGCTTGACTTTATCACCAAGTCTAGGATTAAAATTTTCATGCAGACTCTGCACTAGCCTGATTGCCCAGTTTGGTGGTGGTTTTTATTCGGTGTATCTGGTTGCTGAGAAATGACATGATATTGATGCATGCTGTGACTGCTAAGCCTAGGTGTTGGCATGGTAGACTGACAGGGAGCCCATGGGTCGTAGAACAAGTTCTCAGAGAAGAGATGAATAAAGAAGCTTGTGAAGAAATGGTCCCTGGTTTTTTGGCTTATCTCATTACACTCTTCATGGAGAATGAATGAGACAGTCAGTGGTGGTGAGGCTGAAGACAAAGAAGAGAAAGGAAAGGAAAGGAGTTTGGTGCAGAACCCGTGATACATGCTTAGATCCATGGCAGAGGCAGAAGAAAAGGGTGGTGAAGAGAAGAGGGCGAGGGAAAGGTCCGCCGTCAAGAGCTTGACAGAATAAAGCCTGTTTGGAAGAAGTCTGGCGACATCAGTAAACACCTCCCCGAGTACTCCGCCAGCAATTGGGAGGAACACTGGACTGCATAATCACAAGTTAGCCTCTGAGGATCTGAATTTTACTAGAGTCATTGTGGATTCCAAGAATCTCCTTCTTAAGTATTTCCTGTGAAATGTTGCATCGAAGCAAAATTTAGAAAGCTATCAAAAAGAATTTGGTTAAAAAAAAAATGCTTAGACCTGTTTATTCATTGAAGTGGTAGAAGAAAGGCTGGAGAGGTGGCTCAGTAGTTCAGTGCACTCCTGACTGCTCTTCCAGAGGACCAGGGTTCAGTCTCAGCACCCACATGGCAGCCAGCAACCCTCTTCAGTTAGTCCCACAGGATCCAGTGCCCTCTTTTGGTCCCCTGGGACACAAGGTACATGGTACACAGACGTACATGCAGACAAAGACATTTAACCACATAAAATGAAAATAAACATTTTAAATGTAATAAACTGTTGGACAATAAAGAGAAACTAAAGAAAGTTTTGTGAAGCCTTTCCTCCAGGTTGGATATTCTCACAGTTTATACCATACAACATGGCTGCTTCTGGGGATAAGGTGGGTTCTTCTAAAGACCAGAGTGAAGAAAACCAGAAACACATTGTTTTCTCCCGGGGGAGCCCTCTATGAACATCTCCAAGGAGTTGCTCAGAAGTGATCTATGTGACTTGAGCTCCTTGGTGCTGTGTCCAGTAGCTGAAGAGTTTTGAGGTGAAGATATGTCAGTTACAAAGGTGGCTTGGGACATCCAGAACATGGACAACAGGAAGAGAACATCAAGTTTGAAAACTTAGCAAAATTATGAAAGATATCTTAGGAAAAAGATTGAAAAGCTGGTTGTGTCCGATCTCTTGGTGACATCCTTATGCTATTGTTGTCATGAGCACTTATGGGTAGACAGCAAATAACAAAAAAATCATGAAGGTTTGACCCCTGAGAAACAACAGCCTTGGGGTTAAGACAGCAGAGGACCCATTGGAGATCCACCCTAACCACTCCATTATTGAGGTCTTAAGACAGAAGGCAGAGGCTGATAGAAGTAGCAAGTCTGGAGAACCTGGGCATTTTGCTGTCTGGAGTTAATATGCTTTTGTCCTGTGGCTTCATTTGGGAACTCCCAGGATGCACTCTAGCAGGCCCCACAGGATACCCAGACTCTCCAGTGTTGGGGAGTGTGATCCTGCTGCTGATGACACCTACACTGCTGTGACACATGCTGCCCTTTGGAATGACAACATATCACACATGGAAGAAGCAGACAGGCTTCTCCAGAACAAGCACGTCTCCACGTGCTCAGTTTCCCCTTCATTCCTTCTGACACTGTCTTTGCCGTGATTGGGAGTGGAGGTGTTACCGTTTTAAACATGTGAGTGACATGAGAACAAAGGTGAAGCTCAAGTTTCTTCCGCATAAGTGAGGCTGTGATGACTCAGGCACAAAGTGCAGCTGGTGATGCTTTCCTAGTGTCACTTCATACTGTAACTGTTAAGTTTATGGTCCAAAGTATTTAGCTATGAAGCTGAAGTCCTTATTCTGCCAAATCTTTCCTTGTGGAAATGTTGGAACTATACCTTGATGTTCTAAGACTCATGAAATGGCTCACATTTCTTCTTGTATGCCCTTTTTACTATTCCCTCTGGTTCATTTATGGACTGGTCCTCTGGAAACAGTTTGTTGAGCTAAATTCAGTGGGAAGTATTCTCCATGAGACTTGTTTTCCAAGGTAAAGTACCAGGGAACCGAATGATGAACTCCCAAGGTCTGAACAAGCTGGTTGTGACTAACATAGCAAGACTCTGAACAGAACTAGTACCCAGTGATAGTCAGCTTTAACGAGTAGATGAGATGGAGGGGATGGGTGTCAAATACTGTCCTACTGGCAACTTCCATGTGTGCTCACAGACAAGTGAAACCATTGGGGAAGCCTGACACTGGATGGGCTAGAGTCTGGGTTCTGAGGAGGAAACAGCTGGCTGAGGTCCAGCAGTGTCCAGATTAAGATGTGGCTAGGGAATGCTCATCTGGATCTTATTCTTACAGAGATTATGCTGAGTCTGTGGGGCGGAAGGTCCGAGACCTCGGCATGGTTGTGGACCTGATCTTCCTCAACACAGAGGTTTCGCTCTCACAAGCACTGGAGGACGTCAGCCGGGGAGGGTCCCCATTTGCCATTGTCATCACCCAGCAGCACCAGATTCACCGCTCTTGCACAGTCAACATCATGTTTGGAACTCCACAAGGTATGGAGGCCCAAGGAGTCCAATACCCAGAGATAGTCACCAGCACGCTGATTCTGTGCGCTGCTTGTGAGGAGTGGCTTTGGGGAATGGCTGACGTGTTTCAGCTCCAATATGGCAGATCCTTCTTGTGCTGTGAGGAGACATTGATGATCATATTTTCCTTGGTGTTCTCTGATGCTGCTCTGATGTGGAGGCAGGTGATTTGTACCTGAAGGGACTCTTGGAAAGACTTAAGCACACCTGGCTCCCAGTGAAGTCTGGCTTAGGCATCTGCTGCCTGAAATGCAGCTCCTGGAGACAAGAGACTGTCACAGACAGTCAGTGTGATGGAAAAGCAAGTAGAGGAGTCCCTAGGACAGGAGGAGGCTCTGGCCTCCAGAGGAAGGACAGCATCCTTCAGAGTAACTTGTAGTGCTTTGAGCCCAAGCATTGAGACTCAGCCACTCATGCCCTGATTGTGGCTCTTAAAGCCTAGCTTCCCCTTTTCCACCCTGGCAAGGATCTCTGTTGGCCTGGCTGTCACCCGCATAGTCACAGGGTATGTTAGAATCTCTAAGTCACTTGGCTCTGAGGAGCTGTCCTTAGTGTGTGTGTGAGGATGCTTATGTAAGGTTCCAAGACTGTTGCCACCATTGAGAAAAGGAGGTTATTTGGGGTTACAATTTGATCTTCGTCCATGACTTTTGAACTGATGAATTTAAAACCAGTGGTGGCTCTGCCCTGAAGAGCACAGCGGGGAACCAGGCTTTACAGAGATTCTTTAGCTTCCTGCTGCTGGCTAGAGGCTGCAGAACTGCTCCCCATGCGGTCTGTTTGACTCTGTGGGAGGCTCTTGTGTTCCTTTGGTTTTTATCACAAGTCTGTGATCCAGGAATTTCACTGAAGAAATAGCTCTGTAGGAAGGTGTGTCCCACACTAAGAGCACCGCTCTGTCCCTCAGCCCACCTCACTCTCTGCCCCAGGCTCTGCCTTGAGAATGAGAAAGGCTCTGCAGAGTGCAACAGTGGGCACTTGGCTCTGTCATGGGAGAAATAACTTGTATCATTCCCTCCTACAGAGCACCGTAACATGCCTCAGGCAGATGCCATGGTGCTGGTAGCCAGAAATTACGAGCGCTACAAGAATAACTGTCGGGAGAAGGAACGTGAGGAGATTGCCCGACAGGCAGCCAAGATGGCTAATGAAGCCATTCTACAGGAAAGAGATCGTGGAGGCCCTGAGGAGGGAGGTCGTGGGGGGCACCCTCCAGCCATCCAGAGTCTCATCAACCTCCTGGCAGACAACAGATACCTCACTGCAGAGGAGACAGACAAGATCATCAACTACCTGCGTGAGCGGAAGGAGCGGCTCCTGAGGAGCAGCGCCGACTCTCTGCCTGGTGAGCTACGTGGCAGGGCCGAGGTGAAGTTCTCACTCTGCATTTCTCTCATCCCGTGCTCTGGTGGGAGGGTGGCATGCCCAGGGTTCTCTGGGGTGGGTAAGGGAAATGAGCCATCCATTGGCTTCCCCCACAAGCGTGCACGCTGATGATGCGGTTAATGATGATCTAGATTCACTGCTGAGCTCTGCTCCCTGTATTGGACTAGTAGGGGGTAAACTAGTATTGTTGGCTCCCAGAGAGCCATGATGGATGCCCCTTGTTTGTTTATTTATTCCTTTTTTCAAGCAATTTTCTTGGGCACTAGGCTGCTTTCTGTGAAACAGTCCATATCCTGAGATAGCCCTTTTGGAATTTGATGCTTTTGTCTGTACTGTATGATTGTTGTGATGTGTGACTGCTGTTCTTCCTGTGGCTGCTGGGCCTCCTGCCCTTAGGGGGCACTCTCAACCAGATGCCTCCCTCTTCTGTCTTCCAGGCCCGATTTCCCACCAGCCACTCAGGGAGGCCTCGGGTGCCTCGCTGAAGACACAAGCAAGTTCCCAACCGCTTCAGAGCGGCCAAGTGCTCCCCTCCGCTACACCCACTCCAGCCGCACCCCCCACTTCCCAGCAAGAGCTTCAGGCCAAAATCCTCAGCCTCTTCAATAGTGGCACAGTTGCGGCCAACAGCAGCTCTGCATCCCCCTCAGTTGCTCCCGGGAGCTCCCAGAACCAGAATTTTTCCACAGCAACAAACAGCCAGCCTCAGCAAAGACCACAGGCCTCAGGAAATCCGCCTCCAAACATTGTGGGACAGGCAGGGTCTACTCGGAACATGGGCCCCAGGCCTGGGGCTCCTTCCCAAGCACTCTTTGGTCAGCCTTCCAGTCGCCTGGCACCTGCCAGCAGCATAGCTAGCCAGAGGCCTGTATCTTCCACAGGTATTAACTTTGACAATCCAAGTGTACAGAAGGCTCTGGACACCCTAATCCAGAGTGGCCCTGCCCTTTCCCACCTGGTCAGCCAAACTGCAGCACAGGTGGGGCGACCCCAGGCCCCCATGGGATCTTACCAGAGGCATTACTGAGGCTCTACCAGTCCACTGTCCCTAGTCCCCTTTTCCCCTGGCCCCTCCCACTTCATCCTAAGTAGAGATGTTTGAAAGTGTTCTTCGCACTCGGCGGGTCAACATCAGATTCCTAGGTTTCTCACACCGCTCCTTCCTGCGGCTGTTGCATACCACTTAACAGAACCAGAACTCAGACTGCTTTGGGGCTGGAGCTTTTATTTGGGTAGAAAATAAGTATTCCTGGGGTCTAGGCTCAGCTTCTGTCTGATGGGGTTGCTCTGGCCCTTGCCTGGTGGATTTGGAGGAAAAAAAGGAAGAAACCAAATCCCGGCTGCCCCAGTTTGGAGCACCATTTGTGGAGTCAGTGGTCACGGCCTTTGTTTCCACCTCCACACATCAGTCAGAACTGAGCTGCCGGGGTTAGCCTTGGTAGGCAGTGTCATCAGTGTCCCACCAGAGAATGGAACTCCAACTCAAGGACACAGATTGGTTACTCTGAACTGGGGAAGCCTGACATGGCAGCCACAGAAGAGAAGACTCTGTCTGCGGCACAATGGTCCCTTGGGTGTTGGCTTGGTTTTGTAGTTTCCCATTTTCTCGGAGGGTCTGCATATGACTAAGTGGCTCGCTCAGGACTTTGACATGAATTGTGACTCCGGGGCCCGTGCTCTCCACAGCGTTAGTCAGCACTGAGAGGGCATCTCCAGACTGACTCTGGACACCCAAGTTTTCAGTGGTTTATTTTGAGCCCCAGACTTCTGTTTGCATCCAGGCTCTTGTTCTCTTTTCTGATGAGCAGAAGGTAGGGACCATTTGATGTTAGACTGTGGACGCTGGATATGTTCTCAGACAGCGTTCATAACTTTGGAGTCAGAGTGACACTTGGAGGGCTATGGCTGCCACCCTGAATGGAGCCGAAGGAAAACACCTTTGCCTTTGGGAAAGACTGCTCATAAGAACCCTGTGGATCAGATCTGCGGGAGAGGAGGGCCTGATTGCCCTCAGTCAAGAGTGGTAGCTCCAGTTGAATCCCTGCCAGGGGTTGAGCAAACCAGTTTCAAAACCCAAGGTCCCCAAATGGTAGCAGTTTATGTTCTGATCTGTTTGTGTTATATGGTGGGGTTTTTTTTTTCCCTCTTTGGAACTCTTGTGTTGTTGATACAATGAAGTAATTACTTTTTAATTAAAATAAGAAAGTCAGACCTGTGCTCACCTTTATTGGGTATATCTGCAGCGCTTCTTTGCAGAGCACTCCCCCAAGATGAGGCCTTAGGATCTCTGCACCCAGCTTGAGCCTCAGTGTGCTGCACTTCCCACCTGGTGAGAAGGGTTAGTGATGGACAGAGCAAAGGCCTTGCATCAAAACCTGCCTTACTCTGCACCTGCTTCTAGTAGAGACAGCCTATCAGCAGGTGTGTCCAAAATGCACTGTAGGGAAGGAAGCCGTTGTGAGGAGCCTTTATGGATGATGGTTGGAGGCAGGGGCATTCCTCTTTTGCCTTCATCTCTGTTGCAGCCTATCATGCAGGAGTTTGGCATAATCTATAGTCAACCTGAAAGCCTTGAAGAGCCTTATAATATTTGGCATGACGCCCCAAGCTTCTAGAGACTCACGGCCTTCCAGAGGATGCCATGTGACTTGGTACCTAGGAGGCATGTCCCGGCTCAAAGTTGGTGTACTCTCTTCTGTGAGCAGAGAGGACAGTGTTTCCCACCCTGTTCTAACTGGATATGGTGGCCCACCCATAATCCCCAGCACTTTGAAGGAGGAGGCAAGGGTATTGGAAGTTCAAGGTCATTCTTGGCTACATAGCAAAGTTCCAAGCCAGCCTGGGCTCCATGAGACCGTGTCTCAAAAAACAAAACATCTGTTGACAGTGGATTTGATTTCACCCTAAAGTGTCCAAATGGTACCCCTTAGGCTATCAAGGGTGTAATAAAATTATTTTTATTGCATTGTGTGCAGACAGGTATCTAAAAAATTAACACAGTAAAAGCCTTAAAGCATTAAATGGGAGCATTCAACAGTAAAGGAAAGAACCGACCCTCTCCTTTGCGTATTGGCACAAAGAACACAAGATCAATACCGAGGCGGGATGCGAAATACCAAAACACTAAAATTAAAGGCAGGCCTAATAATAATAGTAATAACGATAAATACTCTTGATTTGGCTTGCAACCTCTCCTATTTACAAGGGTTTTGGACTGCATTGCATTGCCCTGCACATAGGTCGGCTGAAAGAAAAGCGACACTCGTTCTCACTACCAGGCTATTGAAATATTGCACTCAGTGAAAGTCACCTGGATGGACATGGAACATCTAGCTACAGTGATTATAAAGGTGACTTGAACGACACAAGGTTCATAACAAATATTGCACATGGAGCACAGAAAACTTGGGTTTTTGATGTGGGATGTTTGTTTTCATCAATGGAAACTTTGCCTTTGCCAACCAGAGAGTCTGGACCCAGGTAGTGTGCAACTTTGGTTCCCTAATTGGTGTTGATACGGCATCCTCCCCTTCTGCGCAGCCCCTCTTGCCCCAAAAGGCAAGACCCATAGCAAGGGAGGGCAGTCTTGAAGGATGACGGGTCCTGGGTCCTGCACTCCCAACCGAATGGCTACTGGCTGGAAGAATATCCAGTTCCCCATCAAATCTCAGAGGGGTCTTAGGCCCTGCAGCTGAGCAGCGAACCTCCAGCCCTGCTGCTGGCCACACCTGACCTTGTCTAGATGGCACCAGCTGCAGCTCTCTGCTTTGGGCTCAAGGGAAAGGAGGTGGTGAGGTCAGCTAGTGGCCCCGGCCCTGGAGTGGGCAGGATGTCTAACTAGGTGCACAGGTCAGGGCCCTGGGGCTGGAGGCACTGTACCCAGTCCCAGAGGGCGCTTAAAGGAGCATGCAGTGCCTATCCCCCTTAGTAACGTGCCCTAGGGGAAGGAAACCGGCCAAACGCCTTTCTAAGGGCTGAGGGCACCTCCCCACAGGTGGGGCTAGTGTTGCGGAAGCGCCAAGGACAGAGTTAGGGAAGCCATAGGCCTTGGGTCCAAGTCAGAAGAGGGCAGAGAAGCGCGGGGAACAACGGAGCCCACGTGACTCCAGCCCTACTCCAGGACTTGATGTCTGGGAGACTTAGCTAAGGACCTGCTGCTAGGCAGCAAGGCCCAGCTTCAGAGCACTCAAGAGGCAGCTGGGTCCCCAGGCAGGACCTGCAGATGGGGACCAAGGAAGGGAACAGCAGAGGCTGCCCAGGCCTCCTGGTGAGTCGGCCTCTAGACTGGAATTGGCCCCTCGGCCCTCGCCTGTCCCAAGGAGGAAACTGGGGAGCGGGTGCCCTCCAGCTCCACGAATTCAGTCTTTGGCGAGGAGCCACGGGACATGGGGAGCAGGCGGCAAGCCAACAGAGGAGAGACGCCTGCTCCTCCGCGAAGGCACCGGGCGGGACGTCCTCGGTGGGCACCGGCCTCGTTTTCGCCCCCTGGAGAGACGACGACTCGCTCTCCTGACCCGAAAGCTCGCATCCACCGAAGCCGGCCGCCGTCTCACCTGTGTTTGCCAAGAACTGGAGGGAAGAGAGGGAGACGCAGGGTGTGGACAGGGAAGGGAGAGGAGAGCGCAGGCCTTAAAGCACTTGGCTCTCAGCTCTGGCGCGCAGGGAAATCTGGCTCCCGGGGCTTCTCTGTCCCAGGGCGCCTGCAGCGGGAGAGTGCGGCCGTGGAGAGGAGTCCGTTGCGCTTCTAGTTACAGAAATATGGGGACATTAAAAATACACGCGATGTCTCCTGTACACTATGTATAGCGCGGCCGTCCGGTGCCCGGGCTCGGCGACCAGGGTCCCGGGGGAACGCGGCGGGGCGTGGGGAGGGACGGGCCCGGGACCGCGGTTCCGCTCCTCTCCACACCACCTCGCCACCTTTATTGCAGCGTCTGCTCCGGCGGGGCGAGGCCGGGCTCAGAAAAGGGGCCCATGGGCCGCCCTCGGAGTCAGCCCCGACAGGTGCGGCCTCCGGGCTGCAGGCAGCGGGGAAAGGAGCCAGGGCACGGGCACAGGGTCTTATGTAAACGGTGACAGCGGCGGGGTGGCGCGGCGAGGGCTCCGGGGCCGCGGGCCGGGCGCGCTCGGGCCGGCGTGACAGGTCCTGGCCCTCAGGAGTAGATGGTGATGACCTCGCGGCCGCCACCGCGGACCAGCATCACCCGATCCAGTTGCTCAGTGAGGACCTCTAGAAATTCCATGTCTGAGAGCTGGTCAAGGAGACAGAACCCGAGTCCCTGTCCAGTGCTGAGCCCGCTCTGCTATTTTCATTCCAGGCTAGAGGACACACGTACTTTGCCAACAACCCCCCTCTTCCCCCTAACTTAAGTTCAGGATACAGTTTTCATCACCATTGCGGTTGCGGGGAGGCCCGGGCATGTTGAGCAAGACTAGCTTGGCATCCCGGGATTTATTCACGATGACCTCGTTCAGCCGCACAGCCGTGTGCATGCGCCGCACATTGGACTGGTTCCTAAAGAAGAAAGGAGAGGAAGGCAAGGGCATTAGCCTAGGCCAGGAAGAGCGAAGTCTGGTCACCCTCCCAGCTTTGAGTCGTGCTGCCCAGCCTGGTGCTTGCCAGTCTGGGACCTCCCCCAACCCCAGATATCTCCAAGTTGGGCCATTTAGAGGCCCCAGAGGCCAGAGACACCCCTTGAGGGTTCCGTGGAGTAGGGACCCTAGAGACCTAGAAGAGAAGATGGAAAAATAGTGGCGCACTTACAAGTTTTCCCACTCCCTTCAGGAAACATAAAGAGAAGCAAAGAGAGAAAGAAAAAGAGAGGGGTCAGGAAAAGGCGGCTGCCATTGAGCCAACCGTCGTCTGCCCTTGGTGAGCATGACCTCACTCTCATAGCCCCCACCACCTTCTCCATTTCAACACCTGCACTTGGGAGCTGGTCCTGACCCCTAACATTCTAGCCCAGCCCTGAAAGTCTCCAACTGGGGAAACCAAGGCAAGTTCTGCCCTGGTCATCAGAAGAGGACCCTCCTGCTCATTGATTCTGCCATGTTAGACAAGTCAAGTCCTTTAGGCCCCCACCCCCAGCTTCAGCCCCCAGGTCCGTACGGCTTCATGCTGAAGAAGTCCTTGATGCCCTCGGAGGAGACAGGACTGGGGCCTTTATTCTTCTCTGCCACTGACTTGTCCTTGGTCCAGGTGAGATGCACCTTCTCTGGGTCTGTTTCCCCCTCCCCCTCAGGCTCCTCCCCTGGAGATGGTGAGCTGCTGGGGCAGCTCGGAGCGCTCTGGTCATGGATCAGCTGCACCTAAAGGAGGGTGATTGTTCAGCAGGTGACTCTTTTGGTAGTCAAAGGCTCTGCTCCCACTTGCCAGAGCCAAACCACCCCAGTCACTCACCTCCTCCTCTGGCTTCTCCTCACTATCGCCAGCTGTCTCGTCGGGAACATTGAGGCGGAGCCGAGTGTTTGCGGGATTCTTCCTCCGAATGGAGCCCCGAGACTCATCTGTTATGCTCTGGATCTAGGAAGTGACATAGGTTGATGCCAGCTCTGTTGGGGGTCACCACCCACACTCTGCCAAGAGCCATTACTACAACTGATGCTCATCCAGGTTACAAGTATTCCCGAGTGGAACACACTGCAAATGCTACAGTGCCTCAAGACCAAACACCTAGGCATCGCTGACCTGGCCTCTGGTCTCCAGAGCTCAGACCTTCCTGCCATCAACAACCAGCAGGCTAACACCTGGCACAGCAAGGCTTGAGCCTAGCACTCTGGTCCCATGTCACTCTGACTGCCCAGCACACGCCAGCGCATGCCATTTCTTATCGCTATCAGCCTGGGTGACACCCCCATCTTCAAGGGCCCATCGCTCACTTCCCTGTCAGCCACATTCTGAGAAGCAGATTCTTTCACCTGGGAGACCCATAATCACAGCTCTTCCCCCAGCCTACAGGACCTGCCACTCATTCCCCGAACAACCTCACGCCCGCCCACTTCTAGGCGCTCCTCTGTCCACAGCCCTGGGCACCATCCCTCACTTTCCCCCGCCCCCGGGGCTCCACTCCCTGGGATGGCTCTTTTATCCATACTCCAAAAGACCAGTGACTGAAACCTAGGAGATCTTACCCCATGGGGTGCTCAGCACAGCTACTCCCGAAAGCCCTTCACTCACTCATCCCCAGGAGGCTTGCCCCTGACTCCTACTTAGCATCCATGTTAAATATCCATCTGTTCCCCACCCCGAGAGTCTGTTACATTAACCTTGTCTCCCACACTGGCAGCCCACACCCCTGAGAACTCGTCATCCATACATATTTAGCATCCACTCTTCTCCCTCGGGCCTAGAAGTCTCCTACAGAGGAGCAAGTCTGTCTCGATGCCAAAGTCCCTGTGAGGGGGCTGGGAAGATGCAGCAAGACATACGTAGTTCCACTGCAGGGGAGCCGCGTGTCAGGAGGTGATGGCAGATAAGGTTTACTAAAGGTGAAGATAGTGGTGCTGATGGCAGGGGATGTCAGACCAGAACCTGTACAGTCTTAGAGCCCCATCAGGGGACCCTTACCTCCCGCTCCCGCTCATTCTTGGTTAGGTGCATCTGCTTGAGGATCTGAGAGCGTTGCTCCATTACCAGTGTCTTCTCATAGGTGTATGCCGAGATGTCGCTCTCATGCTGTGAACAGGAGGGAAGCGGGAGCTTGAACCTCAGGGAGCCCTCCCTCCCACCAGCCTGCACCTTCCCATCACATGCCCTAGCACCAAGGCTGGAGGAGGTGAGGGACTGCGCTCACAGGGCCATGGCCTGGGGAAGCAGGAAGCTAGTTCCCTGTGCACCCAGCGCAGAACCAAAGATGTGAATGGTGAAGCTGTGAATGAGCGGGGTGATTAATCACCTGAGTGAATGAAGAAGGGAAGACGTTTGTGAAAAGAACAAGGGATGTGGGTAGGTTAGTGACCACGGCAGGAGGCATGGATCCACTGGGGAGGAGGAGAGAGGAGTGGATACCCTCCTGGAGCAGGCCTGGCAGCAGCCTGCCTGGGTTTGAATCCTGAGTCTGCCGCTCACTGTGCTGTGCAGTCAATTACTGAACCTTTGTGTCTCTCGGCATTCTAGTTGGGAATGAAAAGGTCTAACGAGTGTATCTCACTGGAGGTCAGGAGAGTCCCTACAGCAGTCTGTCACAGAGTGAGCACTCTCCAACATGGCGGCCACTCTGTGAGAGAAAAGGCTAGCTGGATGAACTCTTGGGTGAGATGTAAGAGGCTAAGGGGTGGTCACAGGGAAAGGCAACCTGCATCCTCCGCTGATGGGTATCAGAGGAGCCCTGATTGGTGCTGGGGCAAATAGGAAAGAGCTGCAGGTGGGACTTCAAGAACTTGAGGATCTTCTGGGGACTCACCATCTCCACCACCTCCACCTCTGCCGTAATGCGTAAGTGATACAGAAACGTGGTCAGGTCTTTCTTCATCTGGATGCTGTTGTCGTCCATCTGGGCCACAGTGAAGATCCGCATCTTACATTTCCTCCAGACCTGCAAAGATCAAAGGCAATCCAGCAAGGTCCAGCCAGAAGCTGTGAGAAGACCCATGGCCAAAGGCCCTTCCTACGGGCCCTTGGCACCCAATCCCTATCTGCAGACTCCCCTGCTCAGGTCTGAGGCGCCTCCACTAAGGGGCCACTCCCTGTATTAAGTGCCCCCCTCCTTTGCAGGAGTGTGCTTGTCAGGGTGATGCATCGGTTCCCCAACACACCTGATAAGGGAGATGATCAGAGACCCCAGGAAGGGCAAGCATGAAGGCTGGCCAGAGCCCCGAGCTTCCCCACAGACGTGCCTACAGGCACACACGCCCTCCCCACACCGCGGATGTGCGTGTACACGAACCTTGTGATGGCGCAGCAGGAAGGGCAATAGCATGAGCATGCCCCCATCGTGCACGATCCACCACACATCGATGCTGCCCTCGGAGAAGCGCTCAGGGTTCCCAGGAAACATGGAAACATTCTTGGTGACCAGCAGGGCCAGGTGGCCAGCTGTGGTTTCCCGGACCAGTTCTTGGAAAGGCCAAAAAAAAAAGGACCAGAGGGCAACAGTGACCAATCCTCCTGGTGCCGAGGAAAAGCCACAAAGCCTCCCGGCACCAGCACCCACCACACTCCTGACCTTGACCTTGGAGTCTAGTACATGGACTCCAGCATCTACCTGGGCCTCATCACCTACTAACTATTTGGCTGTAAGAAAGTACTTCAGTCTCTCCTGGCCTCAGTTCTCCCATTGTTAAATAGCAATGATGGCCCCTGTTCTTTTTCCTCTCTTGTGTGTGCATATATATGAAGGCTGCATGTTCATGTGAGCACACATGTGTGGACGTAGATGGAAGCAGACATCAGCCTCAGGCATCCTTCCCTGTTCCTCAAGAGCCATCACCTTGTTGGGGTTTTTCATTTGTCTTTGCTGCTGTCTGTTTGCTTGTTTGCTGGAGATGGGACTCTGCCTGACCTGACTGGGATAGAGCTCACAGACTTTGATAGACTTCCAGGCAGCTGAATCCCAGGAAATTCCTGTCTCTGCCTCCCCAACACTGGAGACCTCTGGATTCAGGATCAAACTCTGGTCTTCACACTTTCGTGATCAGCAGTTTACCAACTGGGTGCTCTCCCCTTCCTATGCCTCTACTACAAGCAGTTGTGGCCCACGTCTTTAATCCCAGCTCTCGGGAGGCAGAGGCAGGCAGATCTCTCTGTGAGTTTGAGGTGAGCCTGGTCTACAGAGTGAGTTCCAGAACAGCTAGGACTACACAGAGAAACCCTGTCTCAAAAACAAATATCAAGCTGGGTGGTGGTGGTGCACACCTTCAATTCCAGCACTCAGAGAGGCAGAGGCAGGTAGACCTCTGTGAGTTGGAGGCCAGCCTGGTCTACAAAGCAAGTTCCAGGATGACCAGAGATACACAGACAAACCCTGTCTTAAAAAAACAAAAGAACAACAAAACCCACCATGGGTGGCCTCTGGCTGTTTCAAACACGACCTCCCAGCTGTGTGACCCAGGCAAATGCTTACTGTCTCTATGTCTCAGTGTCACACCAACATGCAGACAGTAGTGCCTCATGCTCAGGGTCATGAGAGCATTAGAAAAGTCTCGACTTGCCTGGCACACAAAATGCATTCTCTAAATGATGGTTGGACACATCTGTGAAAGACCAGAGCCGAGACCCAGATCCTGACCACGATGACCCTAAGGCTGAGGCCCTCACCCCACCCTGTCCTGCCCCATCTTCCCCCCAGGGCCTGACATAGACGCTAACGTGGTACCACCTGCATGTACTGAGCCCACACCCATGCTGTACTCAGGAACCCCTCAGAAGCAGAGCAGCCCATGGGCAGCCCTTCACCCCCGAGCCGACCACATCGGTACCGATGAAGTTCCTCCATGTCTGGTGATCCTCCTTCTGCCGCCAGTTGCGAGGCCAGCCCACTAGCACAGTGTTGTGTTGCAGCCCGCCGAGGCCCCCAGACTGGATCAGGTGGGACACTCCATCACGCAGATTAGAGGAGATCACTACTTGGCAGAAGCCCTTCACCTTCTCAGCCTCCATCAGGCGCCTGATAGACTGTGGGGAAGGTGTGTGAGGATAAGGGGCAGCCTCAGACAGCCTCCCTTCGGTCTTTTCATCCATCCCTCCCTCTCTCTGTGTCTATCCCATCTTCCTGAACCTCAGCTGTGATCTTATCTGACTCGAGGACCCACACCAGCACCTCATCACCTATGGTTCCTGTTCCTGCTCATCACCAGTGACCCACCCCGCCTCCCCACACCCTGTTGTTGCTCTGAGTTGTCAACATACTCTCCACTGCCATGCCACGTGCTCCTGACCTATCGTCCATTAAAACCTGCCTCCCTTGACCCCAATGCCATCCTCCCCAGAGACCACCCTCCATCTAGACCACAGTTTAGCCAGGCTGTTCTGCATGGCCACGCAATGTAATGATTTATTTTAACAAAAACAATAGGCATTTTCTGTGCACATTTAATCTGCACTGGGGAAGGGTTCTCACTATTCCCATTTTATCCCATTTATATTTATGAGGAAATCGAGGCTCAGGGAAATTAAAGACTCGCGTAAGGACAAGCTGCTAATGTAAGTGACGACAGGAGCCAGGAGGCTCATTTCAGCTGCTCTGCCCTCAACCACTGACCTGGTGTCCAACTAATTCCATCTCTGTCACCTCCTGGCTGTGG
This sequence comes from Ondatra zibethicus, assembly GCA_004026605.1. Taxonomy (NCBI): domain Eukaryota; kingdom Metazoa; phylum Chordata; class Mammalia; order Rodentia; family Cricetidae; genus Ondatra; species Ondatra zibethicus. The sequence goes on along the minus strand of PVIU01001280.1, from coordinate 198,779 downwards.
CCTCATGCAAGTCACCTAACCTCTACTTTTATTGTCCCGTGGGGGAGGGGGGGGGCAGCTCCACTTAGGAATCAGGAAGCTTACACAGCTTGATTCATGAAAGGGCTCAGGACACTGCCCTGTATCATAGCCCTAATGTGTCATACTGCCCTGTCCTTATTAACCCAGAACAGCACTCAACAGTGCCAGATGGGGTTGGAGCCTTCCGTGTGTGGCCTGTGGCTAGCACTTGGTCCCGCTCTCCCTATGCCTAGCCTAATGCCTGGTACCCAGCATGCTCTCTGCCAGGCCACGTAGAGTTGTCCTGACCAGCTGGGGCCTCCAGTCTTGATAGATTGGTGTGAGCGGCTCAGTGAGGCAGAAACAGCAACTGTCACAGGCCATTAGGGGTGCCCCTCCCCATCTCACCTTGCATCCCTGGACCCCTTTTTCTCTCTACTCCCAGCTGCAACCCTGGGGGAAGACAGGCCTGAGTCGTAGGTAGAACCCACTTCCTCCTCTACCCACTGGGTTCGAGGCACTTCTCATACAGCTCATGTCCACCCGGCTGCCCCATTCAAAGTGGCTCTGCATGCTCCTTTGTGGATGTGACAAAAGCAGGTGACCCAGAGCCAGGGGCGTGTGCGAATCCTGGCTAGACTTCCAGCCAGCCTTGTGATTTCAGAAACCTGCCAGCCCATGCTGGGCCTTGGCTTCCTCCTAGAAGATCTTTGAATTTGTTTTTGTTTTGTTTAATTTTTTTTTGTTTGGTTGTTTTGTTTTGTTTTGTTTTGTTTTGCTTGGATTTTAAAACACCTTGAAAGATTTAAAAGATTTCCCCTTCCAGAAGGAAGAGAGTAGTTTCTGCCTCAGGGTAACCTGACCTCTAAGCCTCAGTTTCCTTATCCATAAAAATGGGCCCTTCTGGCTCTGTCAGCCTTTGGTTCTGTAGGTTGAATGTGGAGGTCAGAGGTCAGTATCAACTGTCTCCTTAATCCACTTTCCATCTTACTTTTTTTGAGTTGCTCATTAAACATGGAGCTCAATGATTGGCTAGCCTTGCAGTCCAATGAGCTCCAGGGATCCTCTTGTCTCCATCCCCTACCCTCAGTGCTAGAGCTACAGACCCGCATCCCAGTGCCTGCTTTTACAAACTTTCTCTTGCTTTTTACTGCAAGCACTTTATCCACTGAGCCATCTTCCCAGCCCCTGTGGTTGAATTCACAGGCACTCGCTCACCCCTGACCCTCAGGCTCCTCTTCTAAGAAGAAGACACACTCCCGAGTGCCCTGAGATCCCAGAGCTGTACCGAAAGGCAAGTACAGTAAGGCGAAGACCACTTTTCAACACTTCCGACCCCGACTGCCCACCCTGCCCGGCCTCTGCTCACCTCCTCTGCCCGCTGAGCCTGAGGGTGGTTGTCCAGAAAGGTGCCCTCCAGGACAGAGCCCACAATGGTCAGGCCCTTCCCTGCCTTGAGCTGGGAGGTCAAGGAGAGCAGCTGCGGGTGCACCACGTTCTGATCCTGGTCCACACGCACCAGCACCAGTAGCTGGGGCCTGAAGAGGATGCAGGTTCACGTGACCCACCTCCCATCCCCCCAGCCACCACATGAGTCACATCTCTTTATTCGTTTGTCTCCTGTGCCCCCACACCTGGGCCCCATCCACCACAACCTGCTGGGCAGCAGCAACCATTTCCTTGAGCAGCAAACCCTCCAGCTATGGCCCACCCCTCTCTATCCATCCAGCCACCCACCCATCTCTCCATCTCTCCCATTCATCTATCCATCCAGCCACCCACTCATCCGTTTCACCCTTCAGTAGAATCCAGATGAATTTACCTACCAGGCCTTATTCACTCAGTCACCCACATACCCACCCACCCGCTATCCATTCACACATCCATCTATGCATCCAGACAGACTTGCATATGTGTAGATGCTTATCCAGCCATCCCCCCCTGCCATTTACCCATCACTTCTTCACACACTCAGCCTGGCATTCCTCCCACTCTCCATCGCTTTCATAGTATCCACCAAGTACCGATTCTGGGCTGGACCCTATGCTGACCACGTGAGAATTTACAGACAGTGCCAAGCCCAGTATCTGGGAGCCCCAGGTTAGTAATATGTCCACAATTCTGACTTCCAACCTGACCCTTGGTGGAGCCAGGGGGACAGATGTCAAGCTGGGTGTGTACAGTAGCCACTTAGGAAGTACCTGACCTAATGGCAGAAGGGGAAGAGTCTAAAAGCCCTGGGGCCCCTCATCTTCAGTAGAAATGTCAATAATTTGAAGACTCCTGCAAGACCCTGCCACTCTCAAAGTAAGAGAGCAGACTCTGCAGAAGTATTGTCTTTCTGCTCTTCTGTGTGCACTTCCTCAGATCTGTGAGCTGGCAGTACCCCCAGGGCTAGGAAGGAAGTTGGCCATACAACATGAGTTTGTAAATTTTCTTTTCACAAGTAATGGAAAGATCAAATAGACAAACGTGGTGAACAGATCTGGAGAACAAATGTCCAGGACTCAGTTCATCATAGTGCTGTAGGGGGCTCGGGCGAGACAGGGTTAGAGAGAGATACCACTCAGCTAGAGGCAGAGGGATACATCGGACCCCTGCTCCCCTGCCATCCCACCCTGACCCTCCCCAGGCACCTTCACCACTCACCTCCAGTTCTTGGTGTGCGGAGGTCCTTCCTCCAGGCGCAAGAGAGCATAGCGAGCAGCGCTGAGAGACAGGCCTCGGATCCCATCGCCCCACTCCTTCTCTGCCCTGGGGACCAGGACGGGGTCACATGAGTCCAGGAAACCAGAAGTGGTAGATGAAGACATCCCACACATCTGGTTGTCCCAGGGCACAGCCATCTCTCCCATGTCACTCTCTCCTTCTGACTTAGTCAAGCTGTAACCAGTCCCTTGGAAATCACTCCTAAATCTAGATGCTCTCTTGCCTGTCTCTCAAGGCATCGTCAGCCTCATCTCTAAACCTACTCCATAGGGTCCCTTCCTTGTACTCCAGCCTTGGACCATCACTCAGTCAACCCTCACTCTCTGCCCACCCTCAGCTTCCCTGGCCTCCTCCCAGCACTCACCCCCGGTACTCGATGTATTTATAGATGAGGCCGGCGATGAGCATGGCTACCAGCGCATAGTACCAGGAGCAAATGAACATGAGGGCCAAGCAGAGGCTCATGCCCAGGAAGGAGAGAGTCCTGGAAAATGAAGAGAACCCAGTCCCTGAGCCCTTTGCAGGGCTGATGGTGACACCTGGGCTTGGGCAGCAAGAGTAGGGTGGCAGGCAAGGCCTGGGCAAGAGATGGGCATCTAGATCTCAATGCCATAGGGTTGGCACCCTGAGCACCGTGCAGGCTTTCTAAATAAACACAAGACACTGATCCATGCTCCACCCGACTCCAGAGTCACTACCCCATCTAGTCTCTGTCCCTTAGACCCTGCCAGATAGCTCCAGGCATAGGGGTTCATATGGTTTCTGAGACAGAGGCCCATGGACACACTGGAAGCAGGACCTTCCAGAAAGAGGCCAGCAGCAAGAGGAGGAGCCTTAAGACTGAAATCATGTGGCTTCCATGAAAGTTCATTATCCCGCCAGGCACTGGTGGCGCATGCCTTTAATTCCAGCACTCTGGAGGCAGAGGCAGGTGGATCTCCATGAGTTTGAGGCCAGCCTGGTCTACAGAGAGAGTTCCAGGACAGCCAGGGCTACACAGAGAGACCCTGTCTTTTTTTTTTTTTTTTTTTTTCGAGACAGGCTTTCTCCATAGCTTTTGGTTCTTGTCCTGGAACTAGCTCTTGTAGACCAGGCTGGCCTCGAACTCACAGAGATCCGCCTGCCTCTGCCTCCCAAGTGCTGGGATTAAAGGCGTGTGCCACCACCGCCCGGCAAGACTCATAGTCTTATGAATGGCCATAGGTCAGTCACCTGCTGTGAACTCAACTTTCCCACTGTGGTACAAGCATGGTTCTTCCTGTCACAGGAGAAAAGCCACAGATTAACACGGTAAGGAGGTCTTAGCCCCCTCCAGAAGAGAATCCTCTCTGCATCACCTGCCAACAAGCTCACCAGAAACCTAGGAGGGAGTGTGGCTATTGTGCCCATTTCGCAGATGAGGAAACTGAGGTTCAAAGAAGCTCTATCATCGGTCCAAGCTCTCACTGGCAGGAAGTGGAGAGTCAGGCTGTGAATTTGAGTCCAGCTGACTCTAACCTCCGTGATACCATGTAAGAGGTTGAGCATTGTGGCCGAAGAGGAGTGGTCACTGTACTGTTTCTGACTGTGTCACATTACTGCTTGTAACCATAAGACCCTCCCTCCGATCTTCCTTGAGCTATCTGTAAAGGAGGAGACACACTGCTTGATACCTCAGATCTAACGTGGGGCTCAGGAAAGGTGAGAAATGGCTCTGTGGGAAGGGCGGGGAAACAGGCACCCACCAGTGGTAATATCGAAAGCGTGGCCTCCAGTTGGGTGTCCTCAGCAGCGTCTGCACCGCACAAGCCAAGTTCACAAACATGTAACACATGAGGAAGAACCTGGAATGCAAAAGACTCAGGTGAGGCAGACGCAGGACGCTGTGAAGACAGAGAAACCGGGGCTTGAGCAAGAAACGACTTGGAGGAAAGAGGCGAGGAGGAGAGGAGAGGGTCAAGTCACGCTGACAAACCAAACCTCACAGCACAGCCTGATATGTGTGAGGCTGAATCTATACGACAGAGGATGGGCTTCTCCAGCCGCTGTGGAATTTTCTGGGGTTGTTAAGGTGGTGGTGGAGGGACCCAGGAAGAGAGGCTCACGGGGCCAAAGGATGGGCCCCAGGCCTAGCACGCACATGGAAAGGATGGGGGCGACCTCGTCCAGGGAGGCGATGAGGATGCCGATCTCACAGATGCAGGCAGTCAGCAGCAGCGCCCAGGTGGGCTCTCCATTGGCTTTGCCATGGCCAAAGACCTGGGAACAGAGCAGCCATCGTGGGAGACTGAAGCCTTCAGTCTTGGGAACCAGGGAAACAGAGGCAGGACCCGTCTAACCAGTGAGGGGATATCTGCATCCTCTATGGAACCCAAAGGAACAGCAGGCTCTCTCTGCCATCGTAGTGGAATGACACTGAAACGACCCCCAGAGGGACAGAGGCTCCTGAGGGACAGGCAACATGTGTCCGTATGCTCAACAGGTTTTTTTCCTTAAGAATCACAGAAAAAGACGGCCTTTCCTAGCCCTGTTGCTGGCTCTCTGAGTCCCCAACTGCCCCTGAGGCTGGGGAAGAGCCATCTATTCTTCCTCTACAAGCAGATAGTGTCCAGAGATGGCACAGATCACAGGCCAAATAAGGGCCCTTCTTTTAGTTTTTACTGCAGCTGTGGGGCACAGTACCTAGGAAGGAGCTCAAGGCTGGCGGTGACCCTGGTGCAGTGTCCCCTGGGCAGGGACCCAGGTGACTGATCTGTTGTGTGGGGTGGCTCTGCCACACTGACCTGCAGGAAGGGCACTATGCCATCCCGAGAGATGGCCTGGAGCAGGCGTGGGGCCCCTGTGAGGCTCTGGAGTCCAGCCCCACAGGTGGAGAAGAAAGAGCCAATGACAATGACCCAAGGAGATGGCCAGGCCAGGGTGCCCACCACCAGGTTGCCATTCACAGCTTCCCCGAACCTGGAGAGAGACAGTGAGGGGACAGAGACATTGGATGAGCAATGCTACCACCGACAGCGTGCCCAGAAAGATGCTGACTGCAGGAGTTGGCTTCTGTGTGACCTTGAGCATCTTCATGAGCCTACCTCACACAAATGGTGAGGGAATAGGAGACGCAATGTGAAAACTCCCCAGGAAAGGGTATAAATATGATCTTAATAAACAGTTCATTGTTAACATGGTGATCCTGAGAAAATTAATTGGCTCAATGGGGGCTGCAGCATCTCCATGTGAAAAATGGGGGCTCCGGCTTCAGTGTGCACTGGTAGTATAAGAATAAACGGGAAAGGGTCTGCAAGATGGCTTAGTAGGGAAGGACGCTTGTCACATCCCATGACCCACAGGGTAAAGGGACAGAACTGACTCTCACAGTTCTCTTCTGACATCAATATGGACACTAATGGCACAGATACACACATGTGCAAACACACACAAACACACACATACATACAATAAATTAATGTTTAAAAGAATAAAAGAGAATCAGGCCAGGCTGCCCATCAAAATCCCAACAAAATTCTTCAAAGACCTTGAAAGAACGGTACTCAACTTCATTTGGAAAAGCAAAAAACCCAGGATAGCCAAAACAATCCTGGGCAACAAAAGAACTTCTGGAGGCATCACAATCCCTGACTTCAAACTCTACTACAGACAGAGCTACAGTAGTGATAACAGCCTGGTACTGGCATAAGAACAGACAGGAGGACCAATGGAACCAAATAGAAGACCCGGATATCAATCCACACATCTTCAAACACCTGATATTTGATAAAGAAGCAAAAAATATCAAATGGAAAAAAGAAAGCATATTCAACAAGTGGTGCTGGCATAACCAGATATCAACATGTAGAAAAATGAAAATAGACCCATATCTATTACTATGTACAAAACTCAGATCCAAATGGATCCAAGACCTCAATATAAAGCCAGCCACACTGAACCTTATAGAAGAGAAAGTGGGAAGTACACTTGAACGCATTGGCACAGGGAACCACTTCCTAAACAGAACCCCAGCAGCACAGACACTGAGAGAAACAATTAATAAATGGGACCTCCTGAAACTGAAAACCTTCTGTAAAGCAAAGGACACGGTCAACAAGACAAAACGACAGCCTACAGAATGGGAAAAGATCTTCACTAACCCCACATCAAACAGAGGTCTGATCTCCAAAATATACAAAGAACTCAAGAAATTGGACACCAAAAGATCACGTAACCCAATAAAAAAAATGGAGTACAGATCTAAACAGAGAACTCTCAACAGAAGAATCTAAAATGGCTGAAAGACACTTAAGGAAATGTTCAACATCCTTAGTCATCAGAGAAATGCAAATCAAAACAACTCTGAGATTCCATCTTACACCAGTAAGAATGGCCAAGATCAAAAACACTGATGACAACTTATGCTGGAGAGGTTGTAGGGAACAGGGAACACTTCTGCATTGCTGGTGGGAATGCAAGCTGGTACAACCCCTATGAATGTCAGTATGGCGATTTCTCAGAAAATTAGGAAACAACCTTCCTCAAGACCCAGTAATACCACTTTTGGGTATATATCCAAAGGATGCTCAATCGTGTCACAAGGACATGTGCTCAACTATGTTCATAGCAGCTTTGTTTGTCATGGCCAGAACCTGGAAACAACCTAAATGCCCCTCGATTGAAGAATGGATAAGAAAAATGTGGTACATTTACACAATGGAGTACTACACAGCAGAAAAAATAACAACAGCTTGAATTTTGCAGGAAAATGGATGGAACTAGAAAGCATTATTTTGAGTGAGGTAACCCAGACACAGAAAGACAATTATCACATGTACTCATAGGTGGTTTTTAAGCATAAAGCAAAGGAAACCAGCCTACAAACCACAATCCCAGAGAACTTAGACAACAATATGGACACTAAGAGAGACTTACATAGATCTAATCTACATGGGAAGTAGAAAGTATAAAAAGACAAGATCTCCTGAGTAAATTGGGAGCATAGGGACCTTGGCGGAGGGCTGAAGGAGGGAGGGGAGAGGCAGGGAGGGGAGCAGAGAAAATGTAGGAAAAAAAAAAAGAATCAGGTCAGGCAGAGTGGCATACACCCTTAATCCTAGCACTCGGGAGGTAGAGGCAGGCAGATCTGAGTTCAAAGCCAGCCTGGTCTACAGAGTGAATTCCAGGACAGCCAGGGCTACAAACAAAAGCCCTGCCTCAAAAAAAATAAGCAAAACAAAATCAGAAGAAAGTATTTTGTATCAGTGCCACTGCTTTAAAACAGTGTGGGTGCTCGCATGTGCCTGCATGTGCCCACAGCCCAAGCCACGTGAAGCTGAGCAGGAGAACTCCTTCAGTCTAAGAATTCCAGAGCAGCCTGAGCGGTGCGGCAAGACCTCACCTCCAGAAAGGGGGATGAGGCAGAGTAGATGGATCAGATGTTATTTGGTTTTTGGGGGGGTGTTGTTTTTTTTTTTAATTTTTTTATTTTTTTGGTTTGATAGTTCTGTCTGCATGTATACCAGGAGAGGGCACCAGAGTTCATTACAGATGGTTGTGAGCCACCATGTGGTTGCTGGGAATTGAACTCAGGACCTCTGGAAGAACAATCAGTGCTCTTAACCTCTGAGCCATCTCTCCAGCCCTGTTAGTTTGTTTTTTGAGACAGGGTTTCTCTGTGTAACAGTTCTAACTGTCCTGGAACTCACTTTGTAGACCAGGCTGGCCTCAAACTCACAAAGATAAGCCTGCCTCTGCCTCCAAGTGCTGGGATTAAAGGCGTGTGCCAGATGGATTAGCTGTTAAGAGCACTGGTTACTGCTCCAGGGGACCTGGTTCAGTTCCCAGCACTCATATGACAGTTCACAAGCTGCCTGGAACTCCAGTCCCAGAGGATCCAGCATTCATTCTGGCTTCCACGGACACCAGGCATGTATGTGGTGCACAGACATACATGCAGGTAAACACTCATACACATAAAATAAAAACAAGTATTCTTAAAAAGGTGAAAGAGAAAGAGGGAGAGAAGGGGAAGAGAGGGAAGGTAGAGAAGGAGGGAAAGTGGAACCTGCTGCTTAGCTCTGGAATTCTGTGCCTGGAGATGTGCTCAGGGGACATTGCTAAGCTCTTTCAAACACCAGGCAGAGCCGTGAATGAGGGACTGCTGGACTGGCGGCAGCCTCATGAGAGGTCTATGATGAAATGAGATGCATGGAGGTCAAACAACTCTAAAATAACATCATAGAAGCAAATTTTCACTTGATTGGGCCACACCCCCACCAAAGACCTTCCAGTGGACTCCATTTCTTAAAACAAAATCAAGCTTTAATTTCCTTGTGGAAAAGCCAGGCAACCAACCTGACTCCAGTCCAGACCCCCATCCTGACTCCGGCCCAGGCTGCAGCCCACCCTGACTGCAGCCCAGGTCCCCATCCTGACTCCAGCCTAGGCCTCCATCATGACTCCCACCCAGCCTCACAACCCCATTGCATTGCTACAAGGAAACCAAAGTACTAATGTGAGTCCCTTCCCTTCCCCTGCTCCTTGTGTGCTCACATGCTCTCCAGAAGCGAGGGACCAGGGCGCTAAACCCAATACAGCTTTAAGTATGCTTATCATACCACAGTCGTTTCTCCTCTTCACCCTGGAAAATGTCCCTACTGCCTGTAATGCCCTCCCCTTCCTAGCTGTGTAATCTCTATCTAACACTGAAAGTGTAAAGGAAAATAAAACTTTAAAAAGGGGCCAGTGAGCTGACTCAGGGCTAAAGGTGCCTGTCCTTCAAACACAGACCCTTGCAAGGCAGTCTCATGGGAGGTCTGTGGTTAAATGAGACACATGCAGATCAAACCACTCTAAAACTAACAGTCATAGACGCAAAATATTCAACCTGAGTTTGGTCCCTAGAATCTATGGTGGAGAGAGATCTAACTCTTGAAGGTTGTCATCTGACCCACACACATGTGCCATGGCACACACACACCTATAAACACATGTACACCCTCTCCCTCCCCACACACACGCACGCGCACGCACGCACACACACACACACACACACACACACGCGTGCACTGCTAATAAAAAATAATTTGTTTTTTGAGACAAGGTCTCTTTACACAACCCTGGCTGGCCTGGAACGCACTAGTAAACCAGGCTGGCCTTGAACTCACAAAGGTCTGCCTGCCTCTGCCTCTGGAGTGCTAGGACTAAAGGTGTGCGCCATCATGACTGGCAATAAATAAAAGTTTTAAAGAAACTAGGAAGGAAAACTGAGGCAAGCATCACTGAGAATCTGTGTTGGGTGGGTCCCTGTTCCCAAGATGCCAGATTCTGTGGTGGTCAGATCTATAGGTGACAAAGTATCTGCCAGCAGGCACATACTTTCCTGAAGACTCAGAATCGTGTCTGATGACTTACAACTCCTAACACACTGGAAGTGTTGTGGACCTGAGTGTCACACTGTATTGTTTAGGGAACAATGACCAGGGAAAGTCTACACTGGCTGGTCTTCCAGAGGAAGCACCCACATGGTGGCTCACAACTGCCTGTAACTCCAGTTCCAGAGTACCTGACACCCTCATGCAGGCAAAACCCCAATACAAATAATAATAATAATTAATAATGGTCTACACAAGCTGAGCTTTAGTCAAATGCTTTTGACCTGCGGTTGGTGCAGGACAGATTACAATGTACAAAAGCCCCTTCCAGCTTTTCCTTGGATGTCTGCTGAAGTCCTTCAAATGCTAGATGAAGAGCTGAGCTGAGGACCCTGGTGACCTCTGGGATCTATGACTAAAGGAGATAAATGGGCCGGGTGTGGTGGTACCGCCTTTAATCCCAGTACTCGGGAGGCAGAGGCAAGTGATCTCTGTGAGTTCAAGGTCAGCCAGATCTACAAAGCAAGTTCTAGGACAGCCAGAGAAGATATACAGAGAAGAAACCCTGTCTTGAAAAACAAAAAAAAAAGGAAGTCAAACTACCTTAAAACTAGCAGTAATGTATTTATTAATGTGTTTGTTTGACCGGATCACACTGAACCCCCTGTGCTCTCTGCAGCCCTGTACAAAAATCTGTGTTACTCTTTGCTTCCCTCAGAACCTTCAAGGCAGTGAACAATACACAGGAGTGTTAGGTGAATGAATGAATGAATGAATAGATCTTAAATAAATATATCATTATCCCAAACCAAAGGAGACATCTGTTGAGCTTCTTAAGTTTCAGTGACAAGAAAGATAAAATATTCAATAAGAAGAAAATGAGTAAATCAACTATTGTGGTCTTCCACCCTCTGGCCCCTTGCTCAGGTCCCCGCCACCCTGTCAGGTCTTTCTGAGCCTGACCCTCCCCCAGGACAAGACCCATCCCCATCCTTCACTTACTTGTCCCGCAGGACGACCCCCTCAATGCAGGCCCCGAACAGAACAACAGAGCTGATATCTAAGGTAGAGAATGAAGGAGAATCCCTAGCAAGGTGATGCCCCCACCATCACCCATCCTGAGCCACCAGAGGAAGGTAGCAACCTCCATACCTCCTGCAGTACTCCCCCCACACCCGGGGTGGACACAACCCAGCTGTGTAGGATACAGACAGCAGAGGTGGTGGCAATGGCCAGGATGGTTCCAGTAGGGATGGACTTCTGGGCATCCCGCAGGTCTCCAGACCGGTTGGACCCAGCCATGATCCCTGTAGGCAGAAGAGCAGTTCAGATAGAAGCCAGGGCCATTGAGAGAAAGACACATATTGGAGTTGGGAGCCTGGTACCTCACTGGTACCACCCTGGCTCCTGTGCTATCTTTTTGGAGCCTGATTCCTTCCTCTCTCCCATAGGGCCTGAACAATTACCTACTGCTTAGGTGGCAGGGAGAGTCCCTCGTCTTGTCTCTGAACCTCCTGCCCACCCACTCCCAGGCATTGGCCTCCCTCCCCAAGCTGCCCCTCACCTGTGACTGAGGGGAAGTAGATGCCAACCAGTAGAGTGAAATAAGAGGTCATGTCACTGAAGACATAGGGGTGGTCCATGTCAATAGGGGTGCCATCTGTCAGGCCCACTGAGGGCATCCCATGCCTCTCCACAATCACCCCCTTGGTCAGGTAGGAACTCCACAGGTTCTCTGTAGGAAAATGAGGCACTCAGGGAGACGACTGGAAGTTGGGGGCCAGAGCTTAGATCAGGAGTGGTAGGATGCAGAAAGGTAAGACCAACCAGATCTCATTCCCACAACTGGCCGTTCACTCACACCATTTTCCAAGCTCCTACGTTGTGCCAAGGTGGGGATTCAGATTTCAAAGCTGAATGGGGCTGAGTCTCTGCCCTTAAATAGCCCAATCTAGTGGGACAGACACAGAAAATCTTCTCCAAGACTGACTCCATATGTCCCCAGTTGACCTCATCAGCCTTCAAGCCCCAGCTTGTCCCTGCATCTCTCATCTTGGTAATGGCACTGGTATCAATCAATTCAAACACCCTGGCGTTGCTGTCAACTGCCTGTTCCCTTCCCCTGCTTCAAAGCATCTTGACTTCAAAAAAAAAAAAAAAAAAAGCATCTCGACTTCTGCCTGTCGCCACTCATTAATATTTCTCAAACAAGCTTTTCTTCCCCATCCAGGGCTCCTCCACCTTGCACCAGTGGCAGCTGGGGTGGATGACTCTGCTACGGGGGCTACCAAACAGCACCGCAGGGTGTTAGACGGAAGCCTGTCATCTACACGTTAAACATGAGTTGCCGCCCTCAAGTTTTCCTCATGTCTTATATGCATGGTATTGTGTCTGCATGCATGTCTGTGAACCTCATATGTGCCTTGTGCCTGCAGAGACCAGAAGGCATCAGATCCCCTAAAACTGGAGTTACAGATGGTTGTGAGCCACCATCTGGGTGCAGGAATCAAACCTGGGTCCTCTGGTTCTCTTAACCTCTGAGCCATCTATCTATCCCCAATCCCTCTAGTCTTGATGACCAAAAACAAAATATCACCAGGGACCAGCAAGATGGCTCAGTCAGTGAAGGCACCTGCTGCCAAACCTGATAATCTGGGTTCAAACCCAGAGACCCACATGGTGGAAGGAGAGAACATACCCCAGCAAGATGTCCCTATGACCTCTATATGTACATGGCACGCATGTACATGTACATATAAACACACAAAATACAGTGTGTATGTGTGTGCATGTGTACATGGATGGGCTGACCACCTCCAGGGCAGAAGATCAGCTCTAGTTAAAAATCCCTACTCCACTGCCATTGAAACCATCACTGTTTCTCAGAAGAGTCCTTGTTCTCCTGGGCTCACAGCATCTGCCTCCTTCTGCACCCCTGCTGCCTTCAGGATGTAACCCAAACTCCGCAGCAAGGCTTCTAGGGCCTTCAACAGTCTGACCTGTGCCATCTTCTCTAGCATCATTCCGTGTCAGCTTTTCTTTGTACATTGCCCCCCAAGTCACACCGAATGACTTGTGGTCTGAAGGACAGGCTATGATTCTCACGGCCACACACATTAAACAGGCTGTCCTTTGCTCTGTAATTCCCATCTTCCCCTATACAACTGACAATCTCTTGCTTGTCCTCCAAAGCCTCTCTTGGCAAGTGCAGGAAGCCTTGTTCTTGGCATCCTGATATATATGGATGCCGTGTCTCCTCGTGGTTCTCTGTTCACTGAATACACATCTCTATGGGTCAGAATCTATTAACACATCTATCTGTCACTAAAATCCCTAAGGCCAAGTACTGAGACTCGTTTATGCTGTGGTCCCACTGTTTTAGCATGGTTGTTAAGTATTTAGTAGGCAGAGAACACTTATTAGACTGGCCTTCTTTCCAATAACAATGAAGTGCATTCCACTCTTTCACCTCTCCCTCTCCATACTGTTTAGGACGGAACATGGCCTACACAAGATGCCCAATTAAAGCTGACTGAATTGAACTGAAACCCAAGGAACACCCCTAATCCTGACAACCCATAATCCCTGAGGCACTCAACGAATGCCTGCCCTTTCCCTTCCCCCAACCTTTGATGAGGCCACTGGCAGCACCAGGAATGCCTTGGATCTCGGTGACATTGTTTCGGGTGAAGTACTCATCACAAGTAGCGTTGAGGAAGCGGGAGGAACAGAAAAGGCCCCAGAGCTGTGTGGTCACTGTCTCATTTCCTTCCCAAGCCAGTTTGGCACAGACATCAAAGCCATGGCGAGACAGCGTGCGGTTCCCCAGGAGGCAGATCCTAGGGAGAGAAGCAAGCAAGGGAGGTGGGAAGAACAAGACCGTTCCCTGGTTTCACAGTAGAGTCACTGGGAGTTTTAAAAACACAGATTTTTGGGCCCCACATCCAAAAGTTCTGGTTCTGTCTGGAGCCCACCATTGGAGTTTCTATAGTTTCCCGAGCAAGCCTAGCATGCAGACAAGGTAGAGAACTAGCCTGTTGATGCTATTGTGCTCAGCACCATGGACAGCGGCCGTGGCGCCCTGTCCTCTGCCCCAGAGACAGAGGGAACTCTGTACTAGAGGAGCAAGAGAATCAAAGGGGACCTGAACCCTGGGTTCTCTCTTCTGGGTTCTTTTCCACCCTGGGGAAGGTGTCAAGAACTACGATTGTCCATTCCAGGAGGCTGATACATCCAGAAGCTTCCCCACCACACAGGGTGCGTTCCTTCTCCACCAGCAAGCAGTTGACACACTCAAGAGAACCTCTTCCCACCTCCAAAAATGTTATCCCATCCTGAATGAACTTGCCCTAAATAGGAAACATTTACCCTGCAGGGATGTTGCTTACAACCCACACACTCTAGTTCGGATAGGTGAAGAGAGAAGGGACCTGGCAGAGGTTCTTACTACGCTGACCTGAGCTGGGTCAGTGAGGGCCACAATATTGTAGACTCAGAAAGACAGCACTCACGGGAAGTTGGGTGGGTCGAAGGCAGACTTGATGACCCCTGCATAGATGGCCAGGATGGAGAGGATGACACAACCCAGGAAGACCAGGGCAAACTTGTTGACGTACTTGACACCCACAAAGACCACGGTGGCCATGCAGGTAAGCACACAGGTGCCATACACCCGCATATTGTTCAGCATGGCCGCTGCCTCCCCACTGGCATCTTCTGCCTTGAAGATGGCCATGGCTGGGAAGAGATAAGCCTGCAGGAAAGGAGCAAAGGAAGTCAGACAGATGACCCAGGAAAGGCCAGCTGAGACTCACCCCAGGGAAATGATCTCCAAGATGGGAAGTGATATCCATTAACAATGCGCTGGCTAAAGATAGTGTGGGCTCTTCTGTAATGTCTATGAAGCAGCCAATACAAATAGCACTCAAAGATGTTGGAAAAGGTTCTTCACTGCTATTATTTATTGTAGCTATTAATTATAGTTATTACTTTTATTATTTATTATATAAAGGTGGAAAATAGATGTTTATCCCTAGAGGGTATTACATTTCTACTTAAACTACAAAGCTATTTAAAAAGATGGCATGGGACTGCGGCATGGCTCAGTGATAAAAAGTACATTCAATATGAACACAAGCCCTGGGTTCGATCCCCAGCAGCAAAGGCAGAAAAGGCATAAATCTATAGGGACTGATGCTAAAACTATCCATGGTGAGCATGGTGGTACAGACTTATAATCCCAAACTATGGGAAGCTGAGGCAGGAGAATTTGAAACCAGCCTAAACTACATAGCAAGACCACATTTCAAGAGTTTAAAAACTGTGTGTGGTAGTATTGGGTGAATAAGGTCAAGTTCTATAAGACAATGTATCTTATGATCTCATTTCTATAAATTTATATGTGGAAATATTTACTCATGTGTGTGTGTATAATTGTAGATATGTTTGTAGGGTTAGCCAAATATCAGTGTCTGTAATCCAAGCACTCAGGAGGCTGAGGAAGGAGGATCAAAAGTATCAAATCAGCCTGGACCATAAGGAGACCCTGCCTAACGAAAACAACTTGCTGGGCGTGGTGGTGCATGCCTTTAATCCCAGCACCTGGCCGGAAGAGGCCCTCGGACCTCTGAGTTCAAGGCCAACCTGGTCTACAGATCAAGTTCCAGAACAGCCAGAGCTACACAGAGAAACCTTGTCTCAAAAACCCAAAAGAAAAGAACAACACAACAACAAAAAAGGCCAATGGAAGCTTTTATTGAATAATTAAAATGTGACATCCTGCATATTCATACTTTCTAAAATGTCTACATTAAACTTAAAATGCTTATATTTGTTTAAGTTACTTTTTATTTATAAGTAAAGGGAGTTTTGGGGTTCTTGAGGAAATATTTATAGGTAGAATTGTGTTTTACAAAGACAGAACAAAATATCATATGAAAGAACAGAAATGTGAGAGATACACACTAAAATGCTTCTAATTTTCACTAGATCCCTTTCTCCCTTACTCTGACATTGTTCCAGTGTCGGGCGGTGGGCAGAACTGTTTGACAATGCATCTAGAAATGCCGTAAGTCACAGAGTCCACAGTGCTTACCCCAATGTACCCCCTCAAGCCCCCAGTGCCCGATTTCTTCTCTCCTGCCCCCAAACCAGAAGCTCTGGCTCTGTCTGTTTTGGTTCCTAAGACCATAGGAGACAGTGGGCAAGCACAGACCCTGAGGCTCACATCCCTCAACACGTTTCTGAGACTCTCTGGTCTTGCCCTCTTATCCGTAAAATGGCCATCTTCTAACACATGAGAGATTCATTGGTGGGGGGGAATGACTGCTACTTTTAAAATCTTAGGGCCTGTGGAGGATGGGGGGTTGGGAAATGTTAGCTCCACTTTTTCTTTTCATTTGTGACAGGATCTCTTGCAACCCTGACAGGCTTCAAACTCACGATGTCACTGAGGGCGATCTCATACTTCTTATCCTCCTGCCTCCACCTCCCAGGTGTAGCATGTATATTGTTCTGAGAAGCAAAGCCAGGACTTGGAGCACTCTAGGCAACTAAACTGCACCCCTTTCCTTAAACCAAGGGCCCCTAATCTGCACCCATCCAAACAGAAAGAACAGGAGGCCTAGGCAGTTGCCCTGTCCGTCCTTCAGTCCAGACACCTAGTCTCTCTCCATCCTAAGAGACCTCTCTACACGGCCCCTCATTGTTCTCTTACAATCCGAGAACCATCTATCGGAGCTCTGCAACCAACGCTCAAAGAGCACTTGGGTGGGGGGGGGGGCAGTTTCGAGACAGAGTTTCTCTGTAGCTTTGGAGCCTGTTCTTTGTAGCTTTAGAACTAGTTCTTGTAGATCAGGCTGGCCTCGAACTAACAGAGATCCACCTGCCTCTGCCTCCCAAGTGCTGGCTGGGATTAAAGGCGTGAGTCACCGCCGCCTGGCCCAAAGAGCACTTTGCACAGTCCCTGGAATGTGGTGGGCTCCCATTATTCCAGCTGTTATTTTAACTCTTACCAACCCACCTCTGCCACTTCACCCATAGCTGAGTGACCTTGAGCTAGTGATCTATTTGCCTTTTGGGGCTTCTCATTTGTAAAATGCCATCAGAATACTTAAACCTCTAAGGATTCAAGATAATGACTGTAAAGCACTTGGATCTCTGCTGAGAGCTCAGTGGGTGCCTGATAAACCACAGCTGTTTGTGTTACATAATTATTGTATCTTGTCTCCCCAGCCAGACTGGGAACTCTTTCGAGACAGACCACATCCGACTTCTCTTTGGCCTTAGCTTTAAGCAGTATCTTGTCTCCCCAGCCAGACTGGGAACTCTTTCGAGACAGACCACATCCGACTTCTCTTTGGCCTTAGCTTTAAGCAGTGTGGCCTGGCCTATAGCAAGTGTTCGGTGAACACTGGTTAACTGGCTGACAGCCTGGGACCCCACGCCTCCTCCTCTCCCCCTCTCACCAGCAGGATCTCGATGGTGCCCAGGATGTACATAGCCCCAGCAAAGGTAGTGCCCAGGTAGAAGCAGAGGCCCACGGCGCCCCCAAACTCTGGGCCCAGAGACCTGGAAATCATGTAGTAGGAGCCACCAGCTGCAGAAAAAAAACTAGTATCAGCGAGAGAGTCAGAGGGCCCTGGGCAGCTCTGCAGTGAGCAGGACTTAGGGACAGAGGGCAGAAGAAGGTTTCTCTAGACCTCAGGCTGCCGCCCCAGAAAGGAGACTACAGGAGACTCAGCCAACCACTCTGCATGGAGTTTGCGGCAGTAATTATTCCTGTGTTGCTAATTACCCCTGTAAGGAGGTCATAGCTCAGAAAATAGGATGGCAGAGAAGAGGGTCTCAGGCTGAGTAGGGGAGAAGGTGACCATTGCCTTACACCTTGAACACAACACCAGCATCTGCCTCCTTCCCTAATCCCAACAGGCTCACCCTTACCTACCTCATGAACAATAATAGTCTTATTCTTGGTCTGCAACACAGTCTTGGGTCTTGGGTCCTGATGGCCCACAAAGCCTGGCCCTCTGTTCCCCCTGTCCATCATCAGGCTCCAGCCCCTACCCCACTCTGCAAAGGCCCCAGTCACATACCAGGCACAACACCATTGGTTGCAATCGCACTCATGGAAATGGCTGTGAGCATCGTCTGTAGGAAAGAGATCATCAGAATGGTGGCTGCTGGGGGCAGCAGTGGCCTGGCTGGTAGCCAAGCCACTATACCCCACAGCCACCAGCCAAACCCACAGGCTCTCCTCTCCTGAGCTTCTCTCTGGGTCTGTTCCAACCTCTGCACATGCCAAGCCCTTCTCAAAAAATAACCTCTTATTCACCACGAAAATGGGAGGAGCTACCATACATACAAGAGAATTCTGGTCACTCTAGTTTGGCCCCTAGGTAACTTAGGACAATTCATAAGACAATTCACTTCTCAAGCCTCAGTATTCATATATATAAAATGGGAGGCATAGCTTCAGCACTGACATATTCAAAGTGGTCCCAAGGTTATGTGTGAAGACACAAGAATATGAACTTGGTGTTCAATAGATATTAGATTTTTTTTCAAGGTGGACGGGAAGAGTCTAATTGCAAAGTTATCTGTAAGACATAATCTCATTTTTTGTGTGTGTGAGTAGGAACCTTCCAAAATGTTAACTCTTATGCAATTATGTTGAATTTTGCTTTCTTCTCTGCATTTATCATTTTCACCAATGAATCTGCAGTACTTATGCAAGTACATAAACATAGGCACACAGGTGAAGCGTGGCTGACAATCATCAGAGAGAAGCCTATGAGATTCAGGAAGGACCAGTCAGACCTAATTTACTCTCAAAGATCACAAGTAGTGACTCCTATAAAAAGCTCAGGTCTCATGCTTCCTCCCCCCTACATACTCCCAGGCTTCGACCGAACCCCAGCTATCTTCACTGAGCAGAGGAGAGGGGTCACTCACACAGGAGCAGCACATGAAGACCATACAGAAGGACTCCATGATGCCAGCGATGCCCACCACCCAAGTGAGCCGCAGGAAGAGGATGACGCCAAAGATGTTCTGCAGGCACGGGAGGTACACGCCCATGAAGGTGCCCATGCGTGGGGCCTGCCAGAGAGGCCAGCATCAGTCTCTACACCCCCTACTCAGTACCAACAGCCTAGCCCACAGCTCCTCCATGTTCCTTCCCTGCCTCTCCTCACTTGCATTTCCCCCTTCATGCCTCTTCCCTCTAGCTTTTACGTCCTTTTCTCCTTTTCCTGCCTCCAGGTTCCTCCCGTTGCCTCCCTCACGCGTCCTTCAAAACACCTCCTTCCTCCTCTCCTCCACCTCCATCCTTCCCCTACCCCACATAGCCATCGTCCTCCTCTTTCTTCTCTGTCATTCACTCCTTCATCCAGATCCATTTTCCTCTCCCATCCCTTCTCCCCCAAGGCCCCACCTGCACCGGCTTCTTTTTTCCACCCTCATTGTTCTCTGCTTCTTCATGCTCTCTACTTCCCTGGGGCAGGTTGGTGTAGTTGGCCAGCCCACTGAGCAGGGAGGACACCATAGGGCTGGTGTCCATCTCCTCCTATGGAGGAAAGGGGTCAGTGTTAGGGAGCAGGAAGATCAGGGCAGCAAGTGGAGTGAGATGGGGACGAAGGTCAGGCCACTGAGTTTGGGATGCAATGGAAACAGAGGAGGGGGAAGCGGGGGGGACAGGAGAAGGAAGTGGTGAGATAGGAGAGGAGGGCAGGGAACCGCGAGGTAAAGGCAGGAATGACCAAGGAGGGCTAGGGAGGCTGGGGAAGATGGTGGACCTGAGGGAAGAATGGAGAGGCGTCTACTCTTCCCGAGGGAGGGAGGGAGCTCTGCTGAGCCAGCGTGACTAACTGTCGCCCAAGCAGCCCACCTCAAACAGGGCCATGTTCTTGCCGTCGTACTCTTTTCCCTTCTCCGTGTCAGTGCTGTTGATGAAGGGGCTGCTTTCCTTGGGGTTGCCATCACCTGAGAAGAAGAGGAGCCAGGGGTGACACCCATCACTTGCTCCCTATCCATCCTGCATAGAGCTATGGGGCCACTTTAACACCTAGAGCCTTGGGTCACAGGCTGGAGAAACTGGGCTTGCACTGCCTTCTTGTGTGATTTTAGTTGGCAGCATGGATAAAGAACCCAATTTGCTGCTGGCTGTTCTGAGTGCCTGGTGAACATGCGTGTCCTTCTTTGCTCTTGAGGAAGGGTCCTAGTTCATCTACCATGAGTCTTCAGAGTTTTCTTCTTGGATATAAATGAGCCCATCTTAGTATGTGGGTTCATGCATGATTTTTTTCTAGAGAGGGCTGCAGAGAACCCTGCCACCTGAACTCCCAAGGATACCCTTTTGGCATCTTATACCCCCTCTTCACTGTCATTCTCCCATGTGTCAATAGAATGGCCAGAGGAGGAATCAAGCAGCCTAAGACACTGTTACTGTCCTTAGAGACCCAAGCCAAAGCCAGCGGAGAAGCAGTAGACAGGACTGCTAGAGTCTGTGAAGGAAACAAAACATCAGGGACGCAGGAGGGCACACAGCCCAGCCTGAGAGGTCACAGAAGGCTTCCCAGAGGAAGTGACGCGTCAGCTGAGAACTGAAGGATGAGTAAGGGCTAGACTGGGAGGGTGGCAGGAGGGTGTTCCAGGCAGAGAGAACCCAGAACAGTGTGTTTGATGTCCCAGATGTGGAAGCCAACAGAACAGGTTACTGCTGAACAAAGCATGATCTAGCGAGAGTCTTAGGAAGGGGCATATTGGGGTTAAGGAATGGAGAGTGGCTTGGGAGAAGATGACTCAAGGTAGTGTGAGCCTTAAAGAAGTGCCAGGCCATCTTGAAGAACTTGGATCCCATCCAGAGGACAATGGCAGTCACTGAAGTTTCAGGCCCAAGAGTGTCATGACCTGACTTGAGTATTGCAGCAAGCCTTCTGGCTTCAGGTGAGCAACTAGAACTAGAACATTTCCACAGTCCAGGCGCAGGCTGACAACACCTCGGTCACGGTAATACGGGGCAATGGAAAGACTCAAGCATCAATCATTAGGGAAGCATTGCTGTGCCAGATGTCTGGGGAGGGGGAGGGAAGAATCTAGGGTGATGCCTGGGGTTCTTAGCATGGGTCAATGGGTGGGATGGTGCTATAGCTTAATGGACTGAAGTGTGCAAGAGAGGAATTTGGGGTGGGGAAAAGGCTGAATTTAGCCGAGGGTGATCTATTGGAAGGTCCAGAAGCTTCCTGGACACAAGGAGGGTGCAATGTCCATGAAAGAAGTTGCACACCAGAAGACCCAAGGGTAAACACACAAATGTAAAATAGGAAATGTGTCAAGCCAAGGAGAAACTCTGTTGGTGCAGAGAAGGGTCCCTCCAAGGGACATAATTAGGTATTTCCAGCCATCAGCCTCCTTCAGCGCCAGGGCTGAAGCCCCAGCAGTAGACATCTTCCTGGACTCTGGGGGAGAATCATCATTGTCCAAGTTCCAAGTAAAGCTGAGGCCCTGTGGATCCTGAGTCCCCTAGCTCTCATCTCTTGGTGTCCTTGTCTGTCTAGCATCCTCCCTGCCTCCTGGAACTCTTCTTTAGTCACCTGGCCAGGGACCCCTCTCAAGAGCATGATGTATCCCAACCTGTCTGAAATTTGAGGGCAGGGGACAGCACCTGCTCCAAAAAACACCCACCTCCACCTTGCCACATTGAGGCAGAAATGCCTGATTGCCTAACCAGGCCACCAGCCATTCTCTCCTCTCACCGAGGTGAGTTCCTGGGAATAACAAGCCCATTCTCCCTGTGATAGCCAGCACGTAATAGATGTTCAGGAAACAGTATTTGGAGGAAAATTCAGCAAGGCTTCCGTCTCAGACCCCAGAATCTAAAAAGATCTGTCTGGGACCAGAAACCAGGAGAAATGAGAGTGAGGTGGGTCCTTCTAAAATGTTGACCAGATGCCTTCTGCTCTTGCCACAGGATAGTTGGGACTAGAGAAGCTAGTGGGGTGTAAGAGAAAAATCCCTAGCGGTTCAGGAAAGGACTGAGCTGGGAAAGCTAAGCTTCAGTACCAGCCTCCCTCGATCTGTCTCCAGCCTGGGCAAGTCACTCTCCTGTTGCAAAGGGATACGAAGTTGGCCTAACAAACTCATAGAATGACTAGGGAGTCAACTGAAATAACACATACCATGGTGGTGACCCAAGAGCACCTACTGCTACTATTGCAACTACCGTTCTTAGCACACCTGGTACCCATCTAGCCTGGGCTTCTTATCCCACATCCTTCCCTTAGCTGCAAGATTTAAGGACGTCTCTGAACAGCTGGGTGCCTTTCTTAGAAACACCCTCCTTTAGGTCCCAGACCACCATCAGAAGAGCCCCTCCCCTCTGTTTTTCGCGTCCCCTCTCAAGCCTTCCTTCTTTGCCCCAGCGGATGACGCTTAACCAACTGGAAGGGGGACACCCTGGCCAGAGACCCCGTAACTAGGAGGCCGGGCGCCAGTCTCCATGGCGACAGCGCGGACAGACCGCACAGCGCGCTGAGCCGGCCACGCGCCCGCAGCCGCTTATGTAACGTAGCGCGCAGCGCAGAGCCAGACTACAGGCCCGATCCCGGCCAGGAAAGGAGCGCAGGGGAGGGGGGCAGCATGGTAGGCTCGTCCTGGGTCCCGCCTTTCCATCCGCTGCCTGGGCCAGACGCCAGGCTCCGGGCCTCATCAGCCAAGGGCTGATTTTGTCCCCTGCCTGGAATGCTGGGCTCACTGGTTAAGGGGGATGGGGAGTGAGCGTCTGCGTTCTCAAAGGAGCAGGACAGCAAAGGGGAAATTCGTCCTGATTCCCCAGAGCCAGGAGTCTGGGTGCTGGGAGAGCTCTAGAGGCGCGCAAGAGGCAGCCCAGACCCAGGCTGAGCCCTCCCCGCCCCCGCCCCCGTCCCCGCCCCCTGGGAGCCCTCAGCCTGAATCGGCTTTCAATTAAGCTGCGGAGGCCAGAGCTTGCCGGAGGAAACAAGCACAGGCTAAGGAGCCTCCTCCGAGGCCAGAGGCTGGGCCTGAAGGGAATCCCCAGGGCAGCTTGGGAAGGGAAAGGGGCGTCTGACCCCAAAGGGAAGGAAATCTGGATGCCAGGGACAATATCCTTGGGATCTTCTTTGGCTCAGAGGAGCCCTCATACTCTCCCTGAGATCAACACCAGATCCTTCCATCTAGTTCCGGGAATCTAGACTCAGAGTCAGGGGCTCTTGGTCCTTCTTTGCTCAGACCCGGGAAGTCTTTAGTTCCTCCTATCACCTTCACCAAGAGTCCAGGGGAGGCCATCCCACTCTGGGATACAGAATGCTTGACCCAGGTTCTGGCCACTCTAATTCCAAGCGCTGGACTCTGTATATAGAAAGAAAGTCTCCAGGTGGGCCTGCTACACTCGGTGTCTAGAAATTTACAGGGAGTCATGAGAACTGGAAAGAACTATTAGTTAGAATCCTGCTTCCAGCACACATGTGCCTTCTTTTGGCGACCCTAAAGAAACACAGAGGTCCAGTGAAGGTCGGTGTAGGAAGCAGGTGCTGAAGAATACACAGAACCCATTCTGGGGAGCAGGGATGTCTCATGGTGGAGGCACCTGAGAAGGACCCCGGGAGGAAGTGACATCCCTTTCCTTCATTCCCGGAGCACTGCTTCAAGATGCCTGGCACTGCCGCAGACTAGACTTTTACACCCCCCTCCCCCTGCAGCCAAGGGAGAAGTGCCTGAAGAGGTGACCCCAGGGTCACTGGAGAGATGGATGAGCTGGCCAGCAGCAGTTCTGTCCCCTGCATAGGACTCAGCCCCGTGGGAGAATGGGAATGGGGTGTCTCGGACAAAGGACCAGAGATGCTGATGCCCCCAGCCTTCCCACGCCTCCACTTGGCCCTGACTGTGATCCAAAACCAAGGACCTCAGAGTCAAACCTGCTAGTGTCTGTGAGATCGTGATTTTAGCTCTTGGGGCCTTGGGCCATCTCCTGGGGAGGTCTGTGGGAGTCTCTGCCCAGAGGGTCAAGCAATGTCTAAGAGAGCATTTGAAGGCTCTGAGCGCAGACAGCAGGCACTGGAGATGCGCTAGTGCGCAGAGGACGCAACGCCGCCGCTAAAGGGTGGGGGCTGGGGGCGACTGACAGCCGTGATGGATGCCTGAGACCGCTGGGGGGCGGCGAGGGGCCTGGAAGCCCGAGGGGGTGCCTGGCCCCAAGACCTCAGAGCAGGAAAAAACGGCAGTGAAGGATGACGGAGAACCGGAACTGCACAAGGATTTGCTCCAGAGCCCCTCAGCTCCTGGCAAGTCTCTGCACCCACCGCAGCAAGTCCGCAGTGTCGCCACGGCGATGGGGACTCAGCCACTGAGACCCCGTTTCTGAGGCGTCACCAGGATAGCTAAAAGAGCTAACTGTAGAGACTTCCCCCTGCCCCGCCCTGAAAACCATCCTGCTGCCCCAGGGTACCAAGAGAAGGGGGAAAGAGGGAGGAAGGGATCTTGCTTCCTGTCCTGAATAGGAACCAACGGAGAACCGAGAGGGAGAGGAAATTCGGCAAAGTAGACCTGAAAATCCACAGAGGAGGTAGCTTCAGGCTGAGATCGGGACTTCAGGGAGCCTTGGGGGAGGGTGTCCTGGTTGCACTAAGTACCCCTTAAGGGGACGCCGCAGCCCAGACGGGAGCTATCATATGCCTCCAAACCTCAGAGCCATCACTTCCCCCACCTTCCAACTGGAAGCTCAGAGCGAGGGACTGCAGCAGACTGCGCCCCCAGAAGCCGCTGGTCCCTGCTCTGCGCCAGGACGCCCGGGTCCCCTCTCGGGGAAAGGAGCCTCCCTCCTGCCCGTCGAATGGCACATCAGTCCTGTTCCAGCTATTCCATCCCTTTCCAACAGCCTCTCAGGTTTAGCTAATCCAAGCCTGGCCCCAGGCCGCGGATCTTCCCAACCCGGGGTCCCCAATCTGCCTCGGAGCGCGGCGCATTCCAGAACCTCGGACAGCGCCTATCGCATTCCAATGGAGCAAGCCTCACGGCGGCCTCCACATCCGCAGCCCGGGTCAGTCCCCGGCTTTTCTCTACAGGAGGCGGCCCCCGCTCCGCCTCTCACCCCGAAGCAGCCCTCCTCCTCGCCGCCCCCTCCCCCGCCGCCCCCGGACCACTGCTTACCAGGGTTGGCTCCCCCATCGCCGTCCTCGCAGTCCGTCAGGTTGTTGAGCATGGTGGCTGCGCGGCGCCGGCTCCGGGATGGCTGCCTCGCTTTGCCCGCGCCCCTCTGCCCGCCTTTGCCGCTCGCTTGCTCGAGCTCTCTCGCTCGTTCTCCGCTCCACGGAGGAAGAAGCTGCAGTGCCCGCCCGCCCGGCGCACACACACTCGCACACGGACACACGCTCACACCCGCGCGCGCCCCCTCTCAGCAGCGGCGCTGCTCACCTCATCCCGTATGCAGGAGGCGTGAGCCACTGGCGGGTTTTTTTTTGGGGGGGGGAGCCGGAGGGAGGGAGGAGAAGGGATGAGGGGCGGACAGAGAACTCCAGTGGCCCCCTCGCCGGAAAACTGGGGGCTTGTGCGGGTGGGATGGAGGGGGTGCTGCGGGAGACGCGGCCCTTGCTTCCTAGAGCAGAAGCAACCTCCCCACCACCACTCTCCGGCGCAGGCGGGGCCCGGCACGTGGGCAGGTGCCATCCCGCGCCCTAAAAATAACGGCAGGGAACTAGGTCGCGGCCGCGGGGAGGCGGCCCCGCAGCGGCTGCCTGACTGGGGGTCCGAGGTGACCCCTGGAGGGAAGATGTGGGGAATTGAGGCGACAGGGGCGGGCACTGTGAAATATAAGGGCCCCAGGGAGCCTGCCTACAAAACTGGTGAGGCAAGGCCTGGAAGGAAAACCGACCCATTCCCAGACCTCTGTCCTAGAGGTTGGAGTTGAAGGAAGATGGAACCCAGGGCCCCCATCAGTGAGGCCCTGTGCTGCCCCAGGGGCCTCAGGTCAATGGGTCTGTTCGGCCCATCCTGTTTTTAAACCAGTGGCTGCCACTAGAGGAGTTGTAGAGAACTCTCTCATGGTGCTCAGGCTGGTTGGAGTCTCAGCATCCTACCCCAAGACACGTCCCTGGAGCCCACACCACAGACAGGGGCTTTCTGACGTAGGAGGATTTAAGGATGAAGTGCAGTGAGGTGCAGGCAGTAGTGAGATTCAGCAACACCACCTTTTCACCCGAGATGGTGCAGCCCCTAGGGAGGATATGCTGGTCCCAGGCTGGCCAGGAACAGAGTGGGGGAAGGGGGGAATGAGGCCGCCTGCCGGTTGGGGACCAGATTTTCTCCTGGGGCGGGAGTGTCTAATCCCCTAATCCAGGATTGCTTTCTGAGGCTTTCCAACCCTGACATGCTCTTCTGTTCTCCTCCTCCTCTCCAGCCCCTCCCCCAGGAGCTTGATAACCCTGGGAACCCTCAGCAACCCTAGAGTCCAGACACGCTGCAGACAGTGACATCTGAGGTTTGGACCCTTTGCATCTGGGAGATCTAAACATACCATCAAGTGTAAAGGAAATAGCTTTACAGTCACTCTGGTTCCTGACTCGAGTCCTCAAAATCCCGGGGCAGAAGAACTGTTCGTCTTATCTATTGCAGTTTTCATTTCATAAATGAAAAAACTAAGCACCCAAGACAGAAAATGACTGCCCATGAATGCCAAAGAATGGCAGGATTCAGTCTAGCCACCATTTCTATCTACTCCAGCTTAGGTCACTCTTCAGTAGAACCTCTTTTTAAATTGATCTTGCCTCCAATGAAAGACAAGAATACAATCTTATCTACGCTGCTCTGCTGCCTCTGATTCTCTGCTTCAAAAAAGAAAAGAAAAGAAAAATTAACAGGGGTTTAGTCTAGGATAAGTTTTGCCCCCTTTACGCCCAGGTTTCAAAGATCCTGGGGCCTCTTGGCTGGAGCAGAAAGTCTCCTGTATCTGCAGAGATACCTTACAATGCAGGCATTTTGGGACCTTGGACAGGGCCGGCTGCCGTACTGGCACTGTGGAATTTGTCAATGGTTTCAGACTAGGCCAACCATGGAGACTTAGTTTTGTAGACACCCAGCTAATCCGTTAGGGAGGAGAATTAACTATTCAGACAAGATGTGAGCATTTGGGATCTGGTGTGATGGCTCAGTGATAGATAAAGGTACTTACAGCCAAGACCGACAACCTGAGTTCAATGCTTAGGACCCAACTCTTCCAAGTTGTCCTCTGTCTACACATTCTGCACGCATACACAGTAACAATACAATATTTTAAAGAAGGTGTGAGTATTTGGCACCGTTGACTGTCCCAGAGTCAGTCACATGCATGCACATGTGCACATGCACACACACACACATATACAAGCACACTGTAGAGATGTGCAAAAAGGTAAAGTGTATTTGTCTGAGATGTTTTCCAGCAATCTACAGTCTGGGATGTCTCCCTAGGGGCATATTTCTTCATTTATGGTCTATGGCCTAGTGCTATCGTATCTCTGATCATCCAGGGAGTAAACCTGTCTATAGGGACATGTAGATCCCCACAGAAAACGGGTGAAGGCCAGAGTGACTGCCCCCCCCCCGTGAATTCTCACTAGAGTTGACCTGGAATGTGGAAGGTACTGCTTCTATCCTGTCCTCTGCTGCAGAATTCTACTTATTCCTGGACAAAACCAAGCTCCTCTCTCTGGACTTCAGCATCAGCTTCCATAAAGTGAAAGTCTTAGATAAAGGCCTGGAGCTCTTCTTGAGGAGGCCTTGGGATATGACTCTGCTTGAGAGAGCTTGATTAGCGTGTACAAGGCCCCCGAGTTCAATCCTCAACACCACAAAGTATTTAGGGGTGGGGGAGTCACCTGGTTGGTTGTAGTGGTGCACACCTATCAGAAGACAGAGGCCGGGTTCTCATGACAAGTCTGGGGCTAGCCTGGTCTACAGATGAGTGCCAAATCAGACAGGGAACTGCAAAGTGAGGGAGGGAAAAAACATTCCTCCTGGGGAGTCTAGACCAAGCAAAGGTAGAGTCTTAAAAAGAGTCCCCAAGCCCTTCAACTGACACTGCTCAGGGAGGCTAAGCACTCTTCCTTGCCTTCCTGGTGAGGCTTTCAGAAAACTCACTTCAAGTACCTCCTACATGGCCTTGGCCAATAAGAGGTGGCCTTCAGTTCTGAGGCCCAGGAATCAGAAAGACCACTGAGCATACCCTCCCCATGCAGAGGACCAGAGCCCTGGGAAGATGGGACAGTAGAGGAAAGCCCCTGGATAGAGCAGTTTAACAGACAGTGAGAAGGCTCCTATTTTTGAACTCAGAGTCTCTAAAATTCATCCCCCCCCACCTTGTGCTTCTCAGAGAGAAGCTCAGTGAAGCTGCCTCCCACCACGTGAAGACTGAGGTGCAAGGAAGGACTTTATAAATTATTTTTCCACTTACCACTTATGATGGAATTGGAGTCTAGAAATGGAAATGGAATGGGAGGCATTTTTCCTCGTGGGCTGAATTTACAAGTGGAGACTAGAATCCAGCATCTCCAACTCTAGGCAGGCCTTCTCCACTAAGCCAGGATAGGGATGTCCAGAAGAAGCTGGAAGACCCAACTGTACCTTTTTGTCCACTGGCACAGTATTCCCCACCCATCCTTATTACCACAGTATCACCCCCTTGACCTACCCACCTCCTGTCATGGAGCTAAGACCCCAAGACCTCTCCTTCACCCCTCCTCCTGCCACCTGCTCGCCTTATCTTCCAGACCCAAAACCTGGCAGAGAGTTGATGAGTCCAGAGCATAGCACACCCCACACATACAGGGCTTGCAGCAGAGCACGTCAACCACCACCATCTCCGTGGCAACCGGGGGCTTAATTAACAGGCTGCAGCCCCATCGCCATGGCAACAGCACCCCAACAGCCCCCTATTCCCATGCAGACTCTGCCTATCTTCCCTATTTCCCAATCTGGACCTCTTCTCAACCCTACCCTCACCCCACTTGGAAAGCTGGGGCCTGTAGATAGCTCTGGTTCATTGAGAAGAGAGTAGGGGAGAGAGGGAAGGAGGGGAAGGGAGAGGGGGGAGAGAGAGAGGAGAGAGAGAGAGAGGAGAAAGAGAGAGAGAGAGAGAGAGAGAGAGAGAGGGCTGTCACCATGGCAACTGCAGCCCTGTTCATAACCAGTTTGTTGTCATGGAGATTCCTAGGGCTCACCTTGGGCTGAGGTGGGCAGTAAGGTTCTGAGTCTTGATTGAAGGTGGAGAAACCAATTGGACAGCACATACACATGGTCACACACACACAGACAAGACACAGATACACAGATATAGACACACACACACACCAATAACAGCATCATTCTTCCCAATTTACACAGAGATTGAAGCATTAGATCTGAATCTAGAGGAGGCCCCACCCTTATAGAGCATCAAAAACT
This sequence comes from Ondatra zibethicus, assembly GCA_004026605.1. Classification (NCBI taxonomy): domain Eukaryota; kingdom Metazoa; phylum Chordata; class Mammalia; order Rodentia; family Cricetidae; genus Ondatra; species Ondatra zibethicus. The sequence continues at coordinate 169,308 of PVIU01001280.1, read as the reverse complement.
CTTGCCTCATTTTTTGTCATTTGAAGTGTTTTGTTTTGTTTTTGAAGAAGGGTCTTTTTTTGTACCCCAGGCTAGGCTGCCTCAGCTTCCTGGAATCACCGGTGTGAGGTGTGACTATTGCTACAAGCTCATCTTCAGTTATTTTATGGCAGGAAGGACATTTCCTACTTTGTACTACAGACAGGTAAACTGAGGCCCAGGGAAGAAAAGCAGCATATTCAAAGTGATATCATAGAGCTTGGGCCAGAGACATGTGGTCCATCTTATGGTCTTGCTTCATCCCCTAGCAAAAGTTAACTCATTATCCTTCCATGAAGGCAAGCCTCAATTTCTGTGAGCCTGGATAACCCTAGGATCCCTTTCTGCTGTCCAACCTCCCCCTGAAAAGCTGAGGGATGGGGTGTGGGCGAAAGGATGTGGGCTTGGCTCAGAGCTGTAAGGATTTGTCTACTTCTATCCTGGGAGGTTACCATCCACCTTCCTTCCTACGGACCAAGACAGGCAACTGAAGCATGCGTGCTGCAGTTCAGGGCTAATGGTGTATTCGAGGCTCAGTTTCTCACTTAACCTTTTCATCCCTGTAGGTCATAAAGCAGGCAACCCTGCAATGGCAAACCCTACAGCCTGGACCCACAGTAAAACACGATGCTCACACATATGTGGATTGCCAGTGTCCTCACAGCCCCTCCCACCCTTACATATGCTGTCATCGCTCCCTTGGACCCTGGGAACAAGAGGTGGGGAGAGCATCTCTCTGAGCTGCGCACTGACTGACTCTTGTCTGCAGACTGACACAGGGCAGCTGTGGGAAAGACACCAGATGCTAAGCTCCCCCTGGGAGCACGTGTCTAATTCCCCACTCAGTGACCTTCATGGAGGAGGTGCTTGAGGTCATCTGAGGGCTTGAGAGGTAAAGAGTCACCCAAATCATGACAAAGGGGAACTTTGCATGAACTCATAGATGCACGTGCCCACCCCACAGACAAAAACAGAAATCTATATACCGTGTCCATCATACACACTGACAGTACCGTGACACACATAAGCACTGGCTCACTGAGTTCTTGACAGGTCATGGAAGCCGGTGTGGGATATACACATCAAGACACGCACACACAGCCTCAACCACAAGCACACAACATTCCATAGTCACATTCATTTCCCACGTACACTTGGACAGTCAGGTTCTGGGTCTATATTTTACATCAATGGTGCAGGTGTTAGGGAGTATGAGTGGAAAGATTGAGCAATCACCTTGGGACCTGAGTCCCCAACACATTATTCCCAGGCCAATGCCTGAAGAATGGGAGGAGAAAAGGCAAAGAGGGAGGAGACTAGAGCCACATACTCTCATCTGATGAACCCTGATGGCTCACTGTCAGACTCTGAGTATCGAACTCAGAATAAGAAGATAAAAGACATGATCTCTGTCTTGGGTACGCTTCAACCAGCATCTGTTGATGTGCTCCAGTGGGCAGGCCAAAGAGGAATGACTACCTCTTCCTGGGAGCGAGGGAAAGGGGAAAGGGCTTCAGAAGAGGTGAAATAAGCTGTAACTTACAGAATAAGTGGGAGTTTTCCTAGCTCACGGAAGGGGGGTAGGGGTGAACAGGGAGAGATGTACCAGATGCAAATAAGGAAAGAAGTTGAATGACACACTAAAGGGTCCAGCTTTTATCCTACAGTGCTGGGCATCTTTACATCGCTTTTGGGATGGTTAGACCTGGCTGGCAGCAGGGAATCCAGAGAGGAGGATGTGGTCCTGGTTATGTGAGCAACGTTGGTGTCTTGGATCAGGGGATCGTGACAAGCAGAGGAGAGATGTAACAGAATTCAGGATCAGTTTTGGAGGTCAGTGGCCAAATCACGAGGGACAGTTGGGTTTGATGAGAAAACTGATGAGATTCAGCGTTGCTGAATATTTTGATTCTGAGAGGCTGAATAAGCCATTTTTTAAAATTAGAAACAAGAGGAGTTACAGTAAAGAGAGAGAGAAGAAGCCCGAGTTTCCACATCCACGAGGCAGTCGGGTCACCCGAATGGGACCTGCAGAAGTCCAGACCTGGAGTTGTCCATACCTTGAGGAGCCTCCTGAAGGATCCCCCTAAGAACCATGCATGTGTTAGCTCCAGGAAAGACCAGCTCACCCGCGGCTCATGAGCGACCCCTAGCGTCCAGGGAAGGCTCTCTCCTCTTGGCCTTGGGGCTACTCCAAGACCATTCGCCCCTCTCCTTCAAACATGAGGGGCGCAGTGTTAGGGAGAGGGAGAACCCTGCAAGTGGCCCTTGCAGAGGAGATTCTGTCTGCAACCAGGATGTCACTTCGCTTTGGAAGGCCAGAAGGATCCTTCTGCCCTCTCTACTGTAGCTCTACGTGACTTCCATTACAAGATCACTGCTCTGGGCCCCCTACCTCCGGCTGAGCTAGCTCCTCCAAACCCTTCAGGAGCTCTCCTTCAGAGGGAGCTGAGACCTGGGGAATTGAGACGGGGTCCTTTGGCATCCTTCCTGGACCTAGCTACCCAGGATGCGACTTCCCTGTCTGTGATCTCCTTTAAGGGATACCCAGGTGTTCCCGACTCTCTACAGAGAGGCAGTAGAATGAGAATCGGCTGGGCATCAAGGGCCCGCTGACGTGGCTCCTGCCTCAACGACCCCACCCACCCAAACTGGCCCACTCTCAACCTCCGGGCCCAACCCTTCGTGGCTGCCCCCCCCAAATCGACTTAGGCCCGCTTTCCCGCAGTTCTGGAGCCCATCTCCTCCCCCAACCTCATAGTCCCCGCTCTCTCTCTCCCTCCTATTCTCCCTTCTCAAGGTCCCCCACCTCCTTAGTGCTGGGGCCTACTCCCATTCAGACCCAGACCCAACCCCTCCGTCTCCAGCACTCCCCTTCGTCTCTCGCCCCTACACCAGCTCTTTTCCTGAACCTACTTGCTCCCCTATGGCCCCGCCCACCAGGATCCGGTCCCGCCCCCTCGCCTTTCCCGCTGGGGCGTCCCAAATCCTTGGTCCGCACTCCTCTCCGCTCCCTGCAGCACCCCTCGCCCAGCCTAGGCCCCGCCCTTCCCTGCAGTGGCCCCGCCTTCTCGTCCCGCCCCCGGCAGCCCCGCCCCCTGCGGCCTCTACCTTTGATGTCTTCCCTCGGGAGCCGGCGGGGGTCGGCGACCGAATGCCGGCGAGACTCAGGGTCGGCGGCAGCAGCTGGCGCCGCGGGGGGCAGCGAGGTGACCGTGAACCTGCGGCTCATGGCGCGAGGGACGAGGGGCGGCGGGATCGCACAAGTGGCCGCAGCCAGGCTGCTGAAGCGCCAAGAGCTTCCCCGCCCGCCGCGCGTCGCGCCGGGTCCTAGTGCCCGCAGTGCCCAGCCTCCCCAATCTGGCCACTTGAAGCCCTGGGCTCTCGGTTTCACCAGAAGCACCAGAGGAGCCCATCCAAATGTGAGTCATTTCGCAAGGAAGATTCCTCCACCTCTGCTGGAGTCTCCTGAACACCTGGGGTTCATTCAGTCATCACAAGTTGGTGGTGAGCCTGTTTTAAGCGGTGGAGACGTCTTCCCATACAGTGGTGACCATCAACTGTCTACTTCGCCTTCCTGAGGCTTATGTTCTAAGGAGGACATCGGAGAAAGTGTGTGAGCAAATAGGTAGATATCATCATCTGAGTCTGTGCCATATCTTAAGAAGGAAAATTAGGGCCATTGTTGAGGAGACCTAAAAGGGTGATTTGAGAAGGGTTCCCTGAACTGAGACCTCACTGATGAGGAGAATCAGCAATGCAGAGATCTCGGGGAAGACTTCTCCAGCAGAAGCAGCAGTGTGTACATAGATCTAGAGATGTGGTTCAGTGGGAGAATGCTTGCCTGGCATGCACAGGGCCCTGGATTTAATATTAGACATTCTTGAGTAGCAAGGCCCTGGGGTGAGAAGGAGCTTGGACACTGTGTCTGCATCAGAGTGAGTGAGTGACGGGAGATGAGGAAGAGAGCAAACAGCCTCTCGAAGTCCGTGCTTGCTTGTTTCATATCCACGTGGCACAAGCTGGAGCCATTTTAGAAGGAAATTCAACCGAGAAAATGTTTCCACCAGGCTGGTTTGTAGACAAGCCTGTGGTACAGTTCCTTGATTAATGATTGATGTGGAAAGGCCCCGCCTACTGTGAGTGGCGCCACCCCTGGTACTGCTGGTGGTCCTGGATGCTATATGAGGAGGAAGCCTGTGAGCCCTGTTCCTCGTGGCTTCTGCTTCAGTTCCTGCCTCCAGGTTCCTGCTCTGATTTCCATAGTGATGGGTTGTAATGGACATGTAAGCTGGAATTTAAAAAAAAAAAGCCCACTTTCCTCCCAAAATTGTTTTTGGTCTGAGTGTTCTATCAGCGATAGGAACCTAAGACAACATTTTAGAAGAGAAGCCTGAATTCTTTTCTAATCCAAAATGGAAGCCGCTGGAAGTTTTGGTGCAGCGGGATAGAATGATCTGATTTAAACAAGATCAGTGGCTCTGGGAGCGAGACTGAGAGCAGGGGAAGATTACCCAGTCAGCTAGGTGTACATGGGGGGGGGGCACAGTGCATGTGACCACATGGCTGGTGAGGCAGAAGCATGAGGATTCCAGGGGCTCAGTGGCAGCCAGCCCGGGCAGGCCCCAGGTCTACCCTGCCTCAAAAAACAAGATGGGACTGGGTGTAGAAAGTTGGCTCATCAGGTAAAGTCTGATGTGAGTTTGATCCCTGACACCTGCAGATGAAAGAACTCGCCCCTGCAAGTGCTCCTCTGAATGCTACACTAAAACACGCAGGTGCCCTGTAGACACACGCACAACAAATAAGTAAATAGCCAGGTGTGGTGGCGCGTGCCTTTAATCCCAGCACTCCGGAGCCAGAAGCAGGTGGATCTCTGTAAATCTAAGCCCAGCCTGATCTACAGAGTAAGATTCAGGACAGCCAAAGATACACAGGGAAACTCTGTCTCGAAAAACCAACCAACCAAACAAACAAACAAAAAACCCAAGTAAATAAATGTGTGTTTAAATCAAGATGGAGAATGTCTGGAGATGACTACTCAAGTTGACCTCTGGCCTCTGCTTGCACCCACACACATGTATATGCATGTCTACACACACACACAAACACACACACACACCACACTCAAGCAGGAGTCAGGAGTGGCTACTGGGAATACATCAGATAAATTGGGGAAGTGCAGCCAGCAGGAACATGGCATAGGATGTAACAATGGAATCAGAGAGCAACTGCACTGTGGGGGAGCAGAGACAGTCAGAACCACCCTGGAGTGCTGTTTGGTCACATCCCTATCCCTTAAGGCTGGGCATATACATGCCCTTTGGTCCAGAAGTCTTACTCCAGTTTGTGGGTGGAAGAAATGGCTACCCATGTGCTCCCAAAGACTTTTGTTTCCCTTTTATTTTTATTTATTTGTGTGTGTGTGTGTGTGTGTGTGTGTGTGTGTGTGTGTGTGTGTACAGTGCCCATGGAGCTCAGAAGAGGATGCTGGATCCCCTGGAACTGGAGCTAAAGGCAGTTGTGAACCACCAGATGTTGGTATTGGGAACTGAACTGTCTGTCTTGCAGACAACCAAGTATTTTAACCTCTGAACTGTCTTTCCAACCACTCCCTGACCAAGGCTTTTCCAAAACTGGTCATAGCAGCATTATTCATAATGATCCCAGACCTGAATCTACCCAGATGTCTACCAATAGCAAAATAGATCATTATCAAGCGTTTACACAATGGGATTGGGCATAGGACTAAGAATAAACCATCTACTATTTACAAAATATGCACAAATCTCGCAAAGACTGAACAAAAAGATGCAAGAGACAACTGTATAATACTCAGGGAAGAAAATAAGATGGCTTAGTGGGTAAAAGTGCTCGCTGAATAGCCACAGTGGAATGAAGGTTGTCCTCTGTGTATGAATGTACCTGTCCACAAAAAAAAAAAAAAACCTGAAGGAGGAGAAGTTGGGTCTGTTTAGGTGGAAAACCTATTAGGTCACAAAGAGCAGGCAGTCAAACCTGAGTCTAGGGCTCAGGGGAGAGATTCAGTTGGGGACATCAGTTTGGACAGATATGCTGTTCAACGTTGGATGGCTGGTGAGATCACAGGAAGTAAATGTCTACAGTGGAGAATCTGAGAATTGAGCCGTAGGGCGTGCTACCATGAGATGCTCCAGTGAGGAAAGAAAAGAGCTGCGAGAGAAGGTGGTCCTGATACCGAGTGTAAGAAAAAGGCTTCTGGGGGGTTGGAGAGATGGCTCAGAGGTTAAGAGCACTTACTGCTCTTCCAGAGGTCCTGAGTTCAATTCCCAGCAACCACATGGTGGCTCACAACCATCTGTAATGAGATCTGGTGCCCTCTTCTGGCCTGCAGGCACACATGGAATGCTGTATACAAAAAAAAAAAAGGCTTCTGGAGAGAATAAGACAGACTGTCATACCACACGTGTGGATGAGGATGGACTGTCATACCACACGTGTGGATGGAGGATGGACTGTCATACCACACGTGTGGATGGAGGATAGGCAGTGTGCTGACAGTGGGAGGCCACAGGTGACTCAGTGGCACTGTGAGGCAGGAACCCGTGGTGTTGTAGAGAGCAAGGGAACAAGGAAGTGGAAACCAGAGTAGGACCCACTCATGGGTAAGTTTTCCTATGAGTGGGCCTGGAGGGTGGGGAGAAGCAGGGTAGTACCCTAGGGGAGACTGGCGGAACAAGTCATGCTAAGGAATACTTGTGTGCAGATGGGAGTAGCCTCTCTTCTGCTGGATTTGGTTCTCAGTTTCCACGCACACAGAGGACTGCAGATTGCTACCCTTACTGTGAGTTTATCCCCAAATAAATAAACCTTTATTATATTACATTCTGGGCTATTGTGGAACTCTTGGATATGCCTACAATTTGGAGCCCAATGTGGGTCTCAAACCCACGACCCTGAGATTAAGAGTCTTGTTATGGGCCAATGGTTTTACCCTGTAAAGATTTGTTTCTTATACTTGTTTAATAAAATGCTGAATGGCCAGTAGCCAGGCAGGAAGTATAGGCAAGTAGAGGTGGAGCAATGAGAACAGGAGAATTCTGGGAAGAGGGAAGAATCAGTCTGCTGTCGTCATCCAGACCCAGAGGAAGCAAGATGTGACTGCCTCGCCAAAAAAGGTACCAAGCCATGTGGCTAACACAGACAAGAATTATGGGCTAATATAAGTTATAAGAGTTAATAAGAAGCCTGAGCTAATAGGCCAGTCTGTTTATAATTAATATAGACCTCTGTGTGTTTCTTTGGGACTGAATGACTGCGGGACCTGGTGGGACAGAAAGCTCAGTCAACAGAGTCTAATGCTCTACTGACTGAGCAGAAAAGAGAGGTCATGCAGGCTTTGCATCTGCACTTACAGAACCTGAAACCACGCCCGAAGTGGGCCTGTATCTAAAAGGCTGTTGGCTGAAGGAGTTCCCGCAACACCTCCCACACACCTCTCCACACATACTTTCCACTTTCCAAGCTCACTGCTCTGCCAGTCACAGGCTTTCCCTTGTGAGTGAGCTGGATTCTCAAGAGTGGAGTCTGGGGTCTGCAAGCAGGTTTCCAGGACATAGAGAGTCACTGAGAGACCCTTGAAGGAAGGGCCAATAGCCAATGAATTCCTTTGTGCCCTGTGCGCAATACAGAGCCTGGGTCCCTAGGGATGCTCCCAATAAATGTTTGATGAATGAATAGCTTGGTGGTGTCCTCAGACGTAAAAGAGAAATAGTTACATAACACCTTCCAGTAGGGGTAACTGAATACCTTAATATTTATGCAGAGCTTGGAGCACTGCCTGACATACAGTAAGCATTCTACCAGTTAAATACATGCTTGTGAACATGACCACATACATAATAACTAAAGGTGGCTAGAGTCAGCGAGGCGGCTCAGCAGATGAAGGGCTTGCCACAAAAGCCGGAGAGGCTGAGGTCAATACCCAAATCCCACAAAAAAAAAAAAATGGAAGGACATAACCAACTCTTCTGACATCCACGTGCCTGTGTGGACATGCACCTGACCAAGGAGAAGCCGGTCAATTAAAGTAGCTGGTAAAGGTTTTGGGAATCAACGTTTATTAGAAATAGGCCAACACAAAAGGAAGGTGTGAAGAGAGGGCCCAGCCCGCCTCCACTCCTCCCCATTCTCTAAATGAAATCACCAGTTTGTATCCGGCAAACTGGCTCCTGTCCCTCTGGGGTGGTCTCTCGCGCACTGCACTGCTGAAGCAAAGGGGAGCCCTAGTTCGCAGCGCACTGCAGGATGTCATAGGTCACATAGCCCACTTGGTCCACTTGGTTCACTGCACCTTGGAAACTCACACGCCAGTAGAATTGATCATAGCAGAAATAGGCTTTGTCTGTGGAAAACAAGGAGACACAAGAAAGCTGAATCCTATACTCCCTCACAGACACAGGAACAAGATTTTTACAACCACCCTATGGCAGTGTGAATGAAAGTGGCCCCCATAGGCTCATAGGGAGTGGCACTATTAGGAGGTGTGGCCTTGTTGGAGGAAGTGTGTCACTGGGGGTGGGCTTTGAGGTTTCAGATGCTCAAGCCAGGTCCAGTGTCTCTGTCTTCCTGCTGCCTCGGATCCAGATGTAGAACTCTCGGCCACCTCTCTAGCACCTTGTCTGTCTCTGTGCCACCATTCTCCCCACCATGATGATAATGGACTAAACAGTAAGCATCTGAACTGTATGCCAGCCCCAGTTAAATGTTTCCCTTTCTAAGAGTTGCCATGGTTATGGTGTCTCTTCACAGCAATAGAAACCCTAACTAAAAGACACACCTATCCCAGCCTTTCTGTATCTTTCTGCAGTTTTTACAAGACACTTTCATCTCTTCTACCTACCTAGGAGATGCTGAAGGGCATAGACATTGATACCCAAAGTACTGGCAAGCCCAGTGCCTGGTAGGTGTTCCACATAGATGTTGTGAATGAATCAGCAGATTAATGAATGGGTAGTATCTTAATGCTCAGATCAATTCTTCCAACAACCATTCATTGGACAAACCCATTCATTCGTTCACTGTCCATTCATCCAACAAATATTTACTGAGTACCAGCTATGTGCCAAGCACTGTGAGAGGTCATGGACATGAGATCTCAAGATACAGGCAGAAATAAAAAGAAGTGGGGACATAACGAAGGTCAGGGGGAGGCTCTCTGAAATGGTGACCTTAGCACTGAAGGATGAGAGAGGGGCAGCATGGTGACAGTGTAGGTGGGAAGCCTTCCAAATAGGGGAACGGCTGGCCCCGAGGCCTTAAGCTAGGAATGGCCTTGAAGAGAGATGGCACAGGTGGAACATAGAGAGCATCAAGAGTATAGGGAAGAGATGAGAACTTGGAAGTACAGACAGGACAGTGGCCAGGCCATGTTAGTTTCTTCCACCTTACCATCTGCTTGAGCTCACCCTCAGGACCACTGCCCTCCACTCCTAATCCCGCCCCACTCTTACAGAATGTATTAAAGGTTATTGGATAGCCAGTATGCTTGGAGGGAGGGGTAAAAAGGAGATGGCTGGGGGCTGGAGAGATGGCTCAGTGGTTAAGAGCACTGACTGCTCTTCCAGAGGACCCGGGTTCAATTCCCAGCACCCACATGGCAGCTCACAACTGTCTGAAGATCCAGTTGCAGGGGATCTGACACCTTCACACCAATGCACATAAAATAAAGTTAAATAAACCATAAAAGAATTTTAAAAAAGACTTAAAGAATAAAAACAAGGGAGATGGCTAAAAATGATAGATTTGGGAAATCTGAGTTTTAGAATCAGCCTAAAACTGCCAGCTAATGGAGTATGGGTGTTAAAAAGAATAGATAAAAGCTCTGTTTTACATACGGGGAACTGAGGACCCAAGAGAGGCAGTGACTTGCCCAAAGACAGCTAGAACTTGCTTGCCTCTCCGAGTATCCCCAGTGGCAGGCCTGCACATTATAGCCCTTGAATACTGGTTATTATTTCTTTATACCTTCCCGAGAACTGTGTTCTGTGCTGGAGTTCCCAGAAGAGATCTGGGACTTAGATCTGGCTGTGTGAACTGGGGGCGCTTTCCCTGGAGGGCTTTCTACTGCTGGGAAACTGGTCAGTAGCTAAGGGAGGGAGCTCAGTGTGGGAGGCATCTCATGGAAGAACCCTCCCCAGTCAGCATCAGCAAACCTCACCTTGGTACTGGAAAATGTCGTGTGAGTTCCAGGGCACCCCAGGGAACAACTCATCCAAGCGAGTGACACTCTGGGTATCCACCCTCTGCGTCTTCAAGTCAAACCTGTAGGAAAGCAAGCAAATTCTGAACTCCTTCCGCCCCCACGGGCTGCGGGTGAGTGGCGCCAGGGCTCCCCCTACCGGCGGCCGCGGTTGCTCTCACCTCCACACACGCTCCCTGCTGAACAGCAGAGCCTTCCCGCCACGATGCGGAAGGAGCCCCGTGACCTGGGTTACCCCTGAGCCTAGACCCAACTTATCCAGACGCCTGGGGCCCAACACCGACTCGCCTGTGTACACCCACACTTGGCGCCCTGCAGAAGAGAAGGGTCACATTGGTCTGGGGACACAAAGGTGGGGCACAGTCTCTTTGAATACCAGGAGGGAGAAGCCAGAGAGCCTAGTCTCAGATACCACTAAAGGGTCAGAACAACCGAAGTTCAAAAGCCTCCTTCCCATAAATGTCAAATTGCATCTGCCAGGAGGGGACGCCCCCACACCTTTGCATCACAGTTTCATGGGTTACACTGGACTCTGTGTCCTAAGTTGATAGGTACTGAGGAATAGGTGAACTAGAGAGGCACAAACTAACCAGAAAAGAAGAAAATCTTCTTGGACAACGGGTCCTCAAAGGCAGAGTCCAGTTTTGCAGGCAGAGCTGGCCACGTGCGGGCAATAAGAAAGGGGCCCTGCAGGCGGCTTCCTCTGCGATTCAGGAACTTCCAGTACCGACTGAAAGAAAGGAGATAACAGGGCCCTGAACCTTGGCCTAGGAAGGAAAGTGGGTGGGAGACGCAGGCAGGTTCCTCTCTAAATCCCCTCTCTCATCCGCACACCCCTCTTGCTCACCCGTCCTTGAAGAAATACAGAGAGCCCTGGATCTCAGCAATTGCGTCGAAAATATTCACAGAGCAAGGACTGTCTGCTGGGCTCAAAGATATTGTAGTGGCCTCAGAAGGACCAGCAGTAGGTGGACCTGTAGGGCCAGCTGCAGGGGGGCCTGTAGGGCCAACCGTGGGACTCTTGGTCGGGTAGGCGGTGGGAGGTAGGGTGGGACACATAGTGGGAGGAGCTGTTGGCTGTGGTTCCATTGTGGTAGTGGTTGGAGGCCTTGGGTCAGGCTTAGGGCCAGGACCTAAAACAAGACATTAGGTAAGACATACCAGTCAGCATTTCTCTGCGCCCAGCCTACTCCTGAAGCCAGCAGTGATGTCTTCCGTTTCCCTTGAAGCCGGATGCTACAAGCAGGCCTCCTCCCACACACCGAGCCTAACTGTCCATACTGAACTCTGTGAAGATACTGACTGGGTTGTCAGAGCAGAACAACAGGCAGAATCTCCCTCCCACCCCCAAATCAGGAGGGGCAAGAGTCTTTTGAGTGGCCACCATGTCAAATGGTACTCTAAGCATTATAAACTCATAAGATTAGTTCCTCAATATCCTTCCCTCCCTTTTCTTTTTTTAAGATTGAGTCTCACTCACAGAAATCAGCCTGCCTCAGCCTCCTAAATGCTGGGGTTAAAGGCGTGTGCAAGCACACCTGGCCTGCTATGATGGCTAGGTGGTTAAGGTCCTGGTTGCTCTCCTGGAGGACCCTGGAGGACCTGAGCTCCTTTCCCAGCTAACAATCTGTAACTTCCATTCCAAGGGATCCAGCACCCTCTCTGGCCTCTGCTGGCATTGCACATACGCGGTACACAGCCACAAACACAGGCAAAAACACCCATACGAATACAAATAAGTTAATCTTTGGAAGCGCCTTTGAGTCAGGGCCTTAAGTAGCCCAGTTTGGCCTGGAGCTTACTATGTACCTCAGGCTAGCCTCAAACTCATGGTAACTCTCCTCTCAACCTCCTGAGTGTTGGGATTACAGGCTTGCAACGTCATACCCAGCAAGCATCCCCATTTTTTAGGGTAAATGATGACCAAAACCAAAACAAACAATCAAATGGCACTTAGTAAAGCCGGCACCATTCTGCTTCAGATAACTCTATCAAAGCCTTACGTGAGGCATACTGTTAGCACACACCCACTTTAGAGAGGAGGACATGAAGGGTGACCTGACATACCCAAGTTCACCTATGAAGTGGCTGGGATGTCCCCTCCTGCTGAGGATCAAACCCAGGGCCTCATGTCTGCTCTGCAGCACTCAGTGCCTATTCTAACCACTATGCTGCACACCCAGCCCCAGACTGGCTTCTGAACCTGGGTCTAGAGTGCCATCTCCAAGCATTCACTGGGCTCTCAGGCCCTGTCCCTAGATGGATATTGAGGTTCCATTTCTTCCCTCCCCTCTTCTCTGGTCCTATAGCTGCGCCTCATCCCTTCCTCTGCTCCTCCATCTCTGTCCCCTCAACCTCACCATACAGATGCTGGATGCCTCTCACGTCGTCCTCATGCAGAGGGGAGCCCTCGAGGAAGCGATACATGGGGTACATGAGCGCTTCTGGCACTGTAGAATGATCTAAACCCAGCGCGTGGCCGAACTCATGCGCTGCCACCAGGAACAGACTGTACCCTGGAAAGGAGGAGACGCCTAAGATGTCACAGCCCCAGCCCCGGCTGCTCCACCACCGCGACTACCAGGAGGTGCCTCGGAACCCACTCTAGGAGCCTCAGAGAGCCGCCCACCTTGGTCTGGGCAGAAACCCCACTTCTTGTCAGTGTCGAAGCTCGAGGTGGTAGCACACCAGAGGCGCCCATCGCGGCGGCCCTCGCTGGTACAAGTGGAGTACTCCTTGCCCAGGAAGACGAAGGGGAAGACGCACAGCTCGCCTGCCGAGTTGCCCCCAACCACAGTCGCGTCGGCTGGAGAGACCAAGGACCATAAATGAGTCAGGTGGGTGGATCTAATGTGATGCTGGGGGCGGGGGGAGGCGGAGAAGCGGAGGCAAACTAAGGGCTGCACTAGAGAATCTCGATGGCCTATTTTTTGAAGCCTAGGGGGCGCTGTGGAGCACTGATGAAGCCAGGAAACCCTAATGGGCAGCGCCTAGAATAGGAGAGCAAGGCAGAAGCCTAAAGCCAAACAAAAAGGCTGCCCAACCGGGAGTCACAGAGAGATGTGGAGGGAGACGGTGGGTGGTAAATGGAGAAAGAAAATGAATGGATGGAAAAGCCACCTTTCTGAGAACAATGCTGGAGGGCAGAGCCAGGCTCAACCTGCTAGGCAGGGCAGAGGTACCTACCTCGGGTAGGGCAGAAGCCGAACAGCTTATCCTGATCATAGTTGGCTGTAGTGGCGCACCAGCGGTAACCATCCGAGCGACCTTCAGTGGTGCAGGCAGAGTAGGAGCGGCCCTCAAAGATGAATGGAAACACACAGGGTTTGCCATCCGCATTGCCGTGCTCCGTGTAGAGTCCTGAGGAGACCCGCGTTATTATTTCCATGTGTTGCCCCGACCGTCAGGGTCCCAGCCCTCTTCCCATGTCGCAGAGGAGATTAGACCCAGAGAGAAAGGGGGGAGGGCAGGGGAAGAGAGGGGAGGGCAGGGGAAGAGAGGGGAGGGCAGGGGAAGAGAGGGGAGGGAAGGGGAGAGGAGAAGAGGAGAGAAACACCTGGTCACACCACTAGTGGCAAAGAGGGATTGGAAACTAAGATTCTGGACCCTTAAGGGTAGCTGGCATACCCCCCCCCCCAGCGCATACTCACTCTCACTGGGGCAGAAACCGAATTTGCGGTCAGTGTCATAGTTGGCTGTAGTACTACACCAAGGCGCACCATCGGTGCGGCCATCTGTGGTACAAGCCAAATAGGAGCGTCCCTCGAAGGTGAAGGGAAAGTGACATGGGGCACCATTTGCGTTTCCAAAGTATGTGGGAACCACTGTAGTAAGGAGACTAGAGTCAGGGCGACTGGCCACGGGCCACTGTAAGAGAAGGGAGCTGGGGCAGGGACAGGGGAGAGTATAGGAAGGCTCAAGATCTCACCGACGCCTTTGCCCAGCGACCACAACTCTTCATCGTCGAAGTGGGCATCTCCCTGAATACCGGGGCCAGGAGGAAAGGCGTGTGCCAGAAGACCGTCCTTGCCGTCGAAGGGATACCCATCTCCGTGCTCTGCAGAGGCGGGTGGAGAGGAAAGGGGTCAACCAACGACAATTGCGTAGACTTTGCTCTCTTTGGTGGCAGGAGCCTGAAGGCTGTGTCCCCCTGAACAACTAACTCCCCAGGCTTTGCAAGGAGGCCACTGTGGCAATGATGCCCCGCAGGAGGGGGCATCCTTTGTGCGACTAGGGATTGTGGGGCAGGCAAAAAAGCTGTCTGCTGCCCCCTCTATTCTGTCCGTGGTCGTTCCTCCTACGGCCCAACCCGGGAGTTCTTACCTGCGACACCAAACTGAATGACAATGTCTGCTTCGAGGCTGTACACGCGGGTGAACGTGAGCGGTGTCACCGCGCTCCACACCGCGAAGGCTCGCGCAAAGGCGTCATCGATCACATCTCGCGGCAAGTCTTCCGAGTAGTTTTGAATCCTGCAGGTGAAAAGCCCGAGTTGATGGGGGCGGAGGGAGCGTGCCGGGTTCACAAAGGAGAGGGGGCAGGGTAGCAGCTACACACCCAGGGCTCCCAGCTTTCAGAACTTGTATTGCTAAAATACCTTGTCAGTCAGGCACAGGTGCAGCCTAGCCTCCAGTCCCGCCCCAGCCACCTGCTTCGAGCCCAGCATCTCACCAGTATGTGATGTTTTGGTGGTGCCACTTGAGATCACCCTCGAAGGTTTGGAACTTGCCCAAGTCTGGAACACCACAGCGTGGTGCACGAATGGCCTCTAGTGTCCTGCTGTCCAGTTCACCAGTCTGGGGCAGGGACAGCTGCTTCTGAAGCAGCAGCAAAGCAGGCCGCAGGCTCTGCTTCTCGCCCTGCATCTCGGCTGCCCGACTGTAACCATAGCGGTACAGGTATTCCTATGGGCAGAGGGACAGAGACATCGCAGAGTTCTGGCGCCCTTTCCTTGCCCTCTGGGCCACATGCTTAGGGACTCTAAAACCAGTTCACCAGGGCTTCTCACACAGCTAGACTTTCCCCGTCCTGTGAATAACACAGCCCCTTCCCACCTAAGAACCATGCCTACTTACCTCACTGCTCCCCTATAGTTCCTTTCCAACCTGTGCCTAATCCACAACCCTCCGAGGCCATCCCAGCCCATTGCCCTAGTAAACGCGAATCTGTCCATTATTTTCACCACTGCCCAGAGCCTCCACACTACACCTAGTGCCTAACCCTGGCACCTCTGTTTCTTCAGATATGCCCAGTGCCAGGTAAATTCAGAAAGCATATCTGAAGCCCCAACCATGCTTTCTCAGGGACACTGGGCATCTTCCTGACCCTTGCCGACTTTCCACCGGGGCATTTGTCTACCTGTGCCAGCTGAGTGTCGGTGAGGTTGTTGGTTCTCAGGTCTCTGGGGAAGACCACAAAAGTTGGCTGATGCTGGAGAGGAGCTGCAGAGCTGCAGCCGAGAGCCAGGAGTGCAAAGACCAGGGGCTGCCAGGGGCTCATGGTGAGGATGGCAGTGTCTGGCTGAAGCTGCCCTTTTCGGAGATTTTTAAAGAGGCCGTAAAACTGAATCAGTAGCCCCGCCCCTCCCCTCCAGGCAGGTGCTGACTCAGGGTGTGTGTGTGTGTGTGTGTGTGTGTGTGTGTGTGTGTGTGTGTGCGCGCGCGCGCGCACGTGTTTTGGGCAGCCCAACGAAAGGATTTACACCACCCCCTCCTTTCTCCCCTGCCCACAGTCCAACATTGCCGAGTCAGGCAGGACCCCAGACCCACAGGAAACCACAGCACTCAGGGGAGTGGTTGAGTTTTGCAAACTGCAGAATTTGTGGAAAAGGGGTGGGGAGATTTACCTAGCCCTAGGACTGAAGGCCCTAAGTGGTTAGTTCGGTAGAGGACTGGAAAAACTGCCTGAGATTCCCCCTTTCTTGGGCTTCTGAGACACCCACTCCCTAGCCAGAGCTCAGCCTGGAGCCCCTCCCCACATTGTAGGTTCTGTCTTCTCATCCCTCTCCCTGATAGTGCCTTTGACTCAGCTTCCTCTCCTGCCAGCTGGGAGCAGGCTCTTTGAGGCAGGATTTGGGGAATTCCACTGGGCAAACCCCTAGCTTCAGTAGGCTGACTCCTTGGGGAAGGAAAGATGAGCCTCAGGGGCTTGTGGGAACAAGCAGAAACTTCACCCTTCCCAGGGGCCTCAGGCAAGCATCCTTCCTCTGCTGTCCATAGAATTAAAACAACCAAAAAAAAAAAAAAAACAGACCCTTCATCCCTCAATCCTTTGTCCCCATATTGATGTAAGGCTAAAATGAGACTCATGAATCACAGAAAATGCTTTTAGCACAGTGTGCATGAGCCCTTAATTGATGGCACTGATTCCTCTTAACCGTCTGGTGGCTGGGTTTGGGATCGGAAGGAAGAGACTGGAGTCTTGCCTCTGAGCCTCTGGGTGATGTGGAGCACACACCTTCCTTTCCCTGAGCTATGAATTCTTCACAGACCCTTTCCCTCTTCCAGCCCTGCTCCATCCATGAAAACTGCACGGTGTCACTAATAACCAACAGCCCCCCTGCCTTCCGCCCACCCAGCCTGCCACCATGGTGAAACAGGCCTTTATTTGCCTTCAGCGAGCTGTTCTGACAGAGCCTCCCTTGTGTTCAGACTTTTTCCACTCCTGCACTGAACAGACCCGCGAGATGGAGAAGGGAGGCTAGATGTGCTCCCAGGCGTCTCTGCTTCTCTTCTATGCTTCTGATGGATGATCTTCAGTCCTGACTTGCAGTCCTGGGTCCACCATTTCCCAACTTCACTATTTCCCAACTATGTAGCCTTGGGCAAGTCATTTCAGCTCCAAGCCACAGTGATAATTCACTTTTTGTGATTTATTGTGTTGAACACTGTGATATGCTCCCTATAAACCTTTCATTTCCTGTTCCTCCTCTCTCTTCCTGTGTGTGTGTCTCTGTGTATGTGTGTGTCTTTCTGTGTGCATGTGTGTGTATACATGCTCATACCTACAACTAGGGTCTGCCACATGCTAGGCAAGCGCTCTGCATCTGAGATGTCCCTAGTCCTTGTTTTTGTCTATTTGTTTTGGGGGTATGTGTATGTCTACATGTGTGTGTGCAGGGACACACATGCATGCCTAACAAGGCCAGAGGAGACACTGGTCGACCTCCTCTGCTATCTTTCCCTCTTATTACTTTGAGACAGAGTCTCTCACTACACCTGGAGCGCAGTGTTTTTCAGATAAGCTGGCAGCCAGCAAGCCTTAGCAGCACTCCTGTCTGAGTCTCCATCCCCCTAGTGCTGGGAATACAAGCATGGGTGGCCATGCCCAGATTTGTACATGGATGATGGGGATCTGAACTCAGATCCTCATGCTTCTGCAGCAGATGCTCTTACCCTGAAAGTGAGTCATTTCCCTGGCTCATCCTTGGTTTACTGAGACTAGATCCTATGTAGCTCAGGTTTGCGTTGAGCTTCCATCTCCTGCCTCTGACTCCCAAGAGCTGTATTGCAGGTGTGTACAGCATGCCTGGCTTATGAGATTGATTTGGTGAGTAACCCTGGATTTTGGGGAATAGGAAATTTCATCTCAGAGCAGTCAAGGGAATTGCCCGTGATCACACAGTGAGTTAAAACAGAGAGCCAGGATTCAAGTACGGACAGCCTGACTCTGAGGCCCTTCACCTGTGCAGGGGGCCAAGCCGATCAGAGTACAGATGAAAGAAATGGGTGAGCTTCAGGGCCTTAAAGCCTGTACCCTCCTCCTCTGATCCCCTGCTACCTTCCTACGATGAGGACAGAGGCTCAGGACTTTGAGGGTTCACATGCTGAAGACAGGGATCCAGGCAACTATATTACACAGACTTGGGAGTGTGGGGTCAAAGAGTAATACAAGATTCAAAATGGAAACAAAAGAGGGCCTCCCTTTATCTAGGTGGCAGACAAGGACTTCAGAGAAATCTATGAAGTAACCCCATCTTTTTTTAAAAAAAAGTTTTATTTATTATGTGTACAGCATTCCTTCCATGTGTGCCCACACACCAGAAGAGGGTGCCAGATCTCATTACAGATGGCTGTGAGCCACCATGTGGTTGCTGGGAATTGAACTCAGGACCTTTGGAAGAGCAGCCAGTGCTCCTAACCACTGAGCCATCTCTCCAGCCCCAGTAACCCCATCTTGCCAGCAATTGTGCTGAGGATGTCATATGTGTGGATGACATGTCTATGGATTATACCATGTCTATGCTGAATGTCATATCTATGTATATATGTCCTGTCTGTGTTGTATGACACATCTATGCCATATGCCATGTCTATGTTTGTCTCATTTCTCAAGGTTGGCATCCTGCCTGGCCTAGAACTTGCTAATATGAACCAGGCTGGCCTCAGACTCACAGAGATACTCCTGCCTCTGCCTCCTGAGTGATGGGACTAAAGGTGTGTGCCACCACACCTAGCAAGCTTGGTACTCTTGATACTTGGGGCTGATGGTTCTTTGTTTGGGGACTTCTCTGGTCACTGAAGCATGTCTAGAGGTGTCCTCAACCTCTCTCTTCCAACTAGATGCCAATAGTACCACCTCTGCCAGTTGTGACAACCAGCAATGTTGCCAAATGTTCCCTGGGGGAGGGGGATGGGGAAGAATCTCTGGTGTGTGCTGATTTTTCTTTGTAAATGGCCCAAAAGTTGCGTCAAATACTCAAACCATTGATGATGATCCTCAATTTATTGTTGTAGTTTTTGCTTTTCGCCTTTTTTTTTTTTTTTTTTTGGTTTTTCGAGACAGGGTTTCTCTGTGGCTTTGAAGCCTGTTCTGTAACTAGCTCTGTAGACCAGGCTGGTCTCGAACTCACAGAGATCCGCCTGCCTCTGCCTCCCGAGTGCTGGGATTAAAGGCGTGCGCCACCACAGCCCGGCATGCTTTTCGCTTTTCAAGATAGGGTTTCTCTGTGTAGCCATGACTATTCTGGAACTTGCTATGTAGACCAGGCATGAACTTAGAGGTCTGCCTGCCTCTGCCTTCCAGGTGCTGGGATGCCAAGCTTGATCCTCAAATCTTTAATGACTGCTCAACTTTGCTGACCCCCAACACTTGTACAGTGAAAGCAAGAGGTTCAAGAGTTCAAAGCCAATCTCTGATACATAGCAAGTTTGAGGCCAGCCTGGGCCACATGAGACCCTGTTTATAGATAGATAGATAGATAGATAGATAGATAGATAGATAGATAGATAGATAGATAGATAGATAGATAGATAGATAATAGATAGATAGACAGATAATAAATAAATAGATAGGTGGGTGGGTGGTGGTAACACACACCTTTAATTCCAGCACTCAGGAGGCAGAGGCAAGCAGATCTCTGTGAGTTGAAGGACAGCCTGGTTTACAGAGCAAGTTCTAGGACAGCCAGGACTATACAGAGATACTCTCTCTCAAAAAGTCAAAAAAGTATATAATCCTATTCAACACATTTTTGTTAAGTTTTATGAGCCAGACATTATGCTAAGAAGTGAGCTATATCCTGGCACTCAGGTGTCAGAGGAAGGTGGATCAGAGGTTCAAAATCATCTGTAGTTGCATAGCAAGTTCTCACCCAGCCTGGGCTACACGAGATCCTAGCTAAGAAGTAAAAGAGGAAAAGGATGGGGAAAAAAAAAAGAAACTGGACTACTAGTTACACTTTTGTCCCCTTGCTTATTGGACTGATAGTTCAGTAGGAGAGGAACTGAAAAAATAATCGGTCACCAGAGAGCCAGTTTCCTTATCACCAAGCATGAGAACCCGGGTTCATCCCATGGTAGAAGAGAACCAGCGCCTACAAGTTGTCCTCTGACCTCTGCATCCGAACATACATATATAACACACACAAACATACACAGATAAAATGTAATAAATGATGCGTGTGTGTGTGTGTGTTGTGGTTTGAAGCAGGGTCTTGCCAGATAACTCTAGCTGGCCTGAAGCTCACTGTGTAGACCAGGCTGGCCTCAAACTCACAGTCCTGCTTGCCTCTGCCTTCTGAGAGCTGGAATTAAAGGTATACAGTGCTGTGACCGGTTAGAAATTTTTTTTTTTTTTGGAAAGCAAGAAGTGTTAACAGAAATACAAACGCCATAAATGGAGGTGTGCCTATCTACTCCAATTCCCCCCCACTATGCAGATGAGGAAACTGAGGCCCAGCAGAGTCACATGGCAGAGACAGTGTGTAGGGCAATAGGAGCTCTCACTCTGGGATTGGACTGCCTAAGTTCAAGCTTCAGTCCTTTGTGTGACTCCAGCGAGTGGCACAACCATTTTCCCCATCTGTAAAATGGTGCTAAGAACAGTGCTTCCCGTCTGAGCCTGATGTCGTGGTGCCTGGCACACTGTGTAAGTGATGGTTACCACTTCTCAACTATGCTTGTCTTCAGGATCCATGGTGAGAAGAGAGCGCCCACTGGGAACCCCAGAGCGAGGAGTCCATCTAAACAAGAGTTCTCCCCTCCCCACCCCCAACTTCCTCCTTTACCACCACCTACACACACACACACACACACACACACACACACACACACACACACACACCCTGCTCACCAGCCCCCATCAAAGGGAACTTGGGAGAAGCTTGGTTTTCAACACAACCATAGCAGGAAGTGGTTCTGGTTACCACATCCCCTTCCCCACTTCCTCAGCTCCCCCTAAGAACCCAGGAAAGGAGGCAGGGAGCAGGAAGTGCCCCCCCAGCAGGCACAACCCTGACCCCCTGAACCCCTAACCTGGAATCTTTGATTGAACTCTGAACCCCTTACAATAGGATGGGGACTGGGCTAGACCTGGAGTCCTGAGTCACTGGTTAGGTGACCCAGCCCCAGACAGTCTCCATAGCAGGGACAACCTCAGAGATGAGGAATGGCACGCTCTATCTAGCATGGGGGAATTCCAAGTCTGCTTCTCCCAAACTTGCTGGAGAAGGTAGGGGAAGGTAGGCCTGAGAGGCTCTGGCAGGATGTGAGGGAGACAAACTCACTGTCTGGGATGAAACAGGTGTCCCCATGAAGTACATTACTAGATCCCAGCTTCCCACAGGCATCCCTCCCACAGGCTGGGGGCAATTCCCCTTGCTGACTCCTAGATTCCTTCCTGATGCTAAGCCACACCTCCCCCTTGCCAGTGCTTAGCACCATTGCATAAGGAAGTCAGAGTACTGGCTTCAAACCCCAGCTCCTACCATTTACTGGCTGTGTGACCTCAGGCAGGTCACTTTGTCTCTCTGAAACTCTAGTTCTTCATCTGTGAAATAGGGGAAGACTGGGGTACAGCTTAGCTGTGGGGTATGTGCTCTGCTTGCTGTAGGTCCTGCAAAGGCCTGGTTCCAAGGGGTCTGCTTCAAAGAGTTATGGTGAGGATTCTGAGAATATGCACTGCAAATTTTACCACAGTGACTGACACCAGACAGGCATGGAAGGGGGGGTGTGATGATTCCTTGACTTGAATGCTCTCATCTCATGGCTATAAATAAGCATCCATTCATAATTCCATTTCACAGATGAGAAAACTGGAGTTTACTCAAGTCCACACACCCGGCAATGTCAGACCAGCCCTGACACCAGTACCCCAGCCTTCTCCCCAGAGTCTGCCTGTGTCCCAGTCTACCTCAGTCAGGAGTAATTCTAAATCTGTGCACATGGACACCAGAGAGTTTGCCTAGCACTGTCCCAGGCCTCAGCACACCACATCTGTACCATAGGGTAGAGCCTTGTGACGTCCTATTTGGATCTGTGGTTTTCAGAACCCTTGACATTCATTGGAAGCAGAGATTGTGAACTATTTTCAAGGTGTCAGATGCAGAACCTAGAGAAGTGCTTTTCTGGTTTTGTCTTGCTTTTTTGGCACAAAGTCCCATGCAACCATGCTGACCTCAAACTCACTAGATTGCTGAGAATCACCTTGAATTTCTGATCCTCCTCCCTCCTTCCTAATGCTGAGATTACAGATGTGCACCACACACCTAGATTTATGCAGTGCTAGGGAGGGAACCTAGAGCTCTGGGGCTTGAGGTAGGCCAGGAAAGTCACCTACCAATAAGCCACACCTCCAGCCCTTTGTTGTTTTGAGACTGGGACTTGCTACACAGCCCAAGGTGGCCTTGAACTTCTGGTTCTCTTGTTTCTGCCTCTGGAGCTGGGGACTAAAGGCATGTGCTGCTATGCCTGGCTCAGAGAAGTGTTTAAATTGCTCATTGGCCCCCAGTGACAGGGCCCCTGCCTCAGGCTTCTGACTCTAAATCCCATGCTAACATCAGGTCACTGGTTCAGGCAAGAAGGAAGTCAATGGGGGAAGCATCTGGGGTGGGGTGGGGGTGCTCAGAAGCCAGGCTGGAGGTGGTTAAGTCTAAGAACCAACAGTGGGTACATTTGCCTGGGTTCTATAGAAAACAAAAATGAGGGGGATGGAAGGGGCACAGACAGTCCAGAGTTCCCTTAAGGCCTGAAGGTCTTGTGCCCAGTCAGAGATGATGCTGAGAGTCACATCTGGAGATGGGAGGAGGGGGTGGAGGCGAGACCCATTCCTTCTACATTAAATTGCCCACTGACAGTTCAGAATATGCTTGGGGTCTCAGCCAAGCAGGTGCAGTCTCAAAATACACGTTTTTAAAAGTTGCTTTTGATATTTGGGAGGGAGAAAAAAGCCTTAAAATGACCAATGTGCAAAAAGTCCATCCTCTGTTGGACGTCCTTCTATGGTCATTCCAGGGTTTAGTGCTGCTGTTTGACTCTGGGTGACACCTGGAAAGCGCACTGTGACTCCTGAGATCACAGCATACCTAACCCTGACTGTTCACGATGGCGACAGTCTGAGGGGCTCAGCTCTTGCTGACAGAATGGAAGAGGAAAAGACCCTGGGGAAAAATTCAGGAGGGAGGAGTGCACACAGATTTGCTCCTGTTCAAGTTCAGGTGAAGTTCTCTTCTTGTTCAGAGGTCCCTAGTGCCCTGCAGTAGCTGCTCCTGGGGACATTTAGAAAAGCAAACCACTCGCACCTGTTCCTACCCAACAGTCCAAGTGGAGGCCAGAAATATTCGTCATTCATTCATTTCTGTGGTGCTGGGATTCAAACCCACAGCCTTGTACATTCTAGGCAAGCTGTCTACCAGTGATCCCATCTCTGTCTGCCCTCCCTCTACAGCCTTAGACTTAACAAGCTTGCCAGATGATTCAGGTGCCCAAAAGCTCTGCTTTAATACAGCCTCATCCCTACAGTGAGTGGGAAGGATTTGACCCTATTTCCAGATGGGGAAACTGAGATCAGAAAATTAAAGCCAGTTGCCCAGGTACATAACTAGTACCAACGTTGGCTGCCAATCCAGATCTTTTTGACCGTAATGCTGATGTTCTCCTTGCCATGTTATTGATGGAGGAGACAGTCAAGTACTTCAGGAGCCCTGGGCTCTCAGAATTGGTTCTTGAGGGTCCAGGAGTCTGGATTCAGTGCTAGGGTGCAAGGCAGTAGCGAGGTTCAAAGTCACACACAGGAATCTGTCAGTATGCCGATAGCGCTGCTGCTCTGCTGCTGTGGTGCAGGCTTCACTCCAGGAGACCCCTGAAGGCTGCAACTAGGCATGGGGCCTGAGCCGAACAGACTAAGAACACAGGAAGAGCATGTGTCTTGCAGGAAAATCTGTCCAGCAAAGCTGCTTGCACACTGGTCTTCCTGGTACAAACGTCTTTTTGTGTCAATGCTGGGGATAGAACCCAAGACCACACACTCTACAGACTAGTTCCGCCTTAAGGTACCAGCCCTCCGCACACAGCCTTCCCACCTGGGACTTTCTTTTTGGCTAGTGGTGCCCCCGTTTCATCAACCCCTCTGACTTAGCTGGTCTGGGGTGCAACCTGAGTGTTGCGCCAAGGGATTCTGACAGTCAGGGCTGTGAACACATCTACACAGCCCTTCCCCCACCTGCAAGAGACTAGATTAACAGCTCCAGGTTTGCATCAGTCCTTATCAAGGCTGGGGACATTTTTTTTTCTTTTTAAAGACCAGGGTCTCACTGTGTAGTCCCAGCGGGTCTGGAGTTCCCAGTGTAGACCTGGCTGGTCTCGTTCAGACTCACAGAGACACACACCTGCCTTACTTAGCTCCCGAGTGCTGGGCTTAAAGGCATGGGCTACTGCACTCTGTCCTAGGCTGGGGACTTTAAAAGGAATAAATAAATAAAAGATTCTGATTCAGTAATCAGTGGGGTCCGGAAATGGGTGTTAGCAAGATCCCTGGATGTAGAAATGATAACAGAAACAGCCGCCCCCTTCCCGGCTGAAGAAACCCAGAGAGATTCAGAGACTCTCCGCCCTCTCCCCCACTGCACCCCCAACGTAGCTGAAGCAATTGAGAACACCGCCAGGAAGTATCCAGAACCAATTTCCGCAGCGCTTCCTCCCCTGTGCTGCGGAGACGTTGCTTCAAAGCACAGACTCTAAAGAGCACGAGCCGCCCTCCCCACTGCGGTGCCGCAGAGCCCGGGGGCTGCGACAAACCGGGCCAGCTCTGAGCGGCTTCTGCTCCCGAATCCCCGCGACACCCTCATTTAGATATCTGCATACATTTGCATACCGGGCTCCAGCGCCGCCCACCCCCTTCCCCCCGCCCCCCCCCAGCTCCACCTCTGTAGAGCCTTAGAGAAAAAGAAAACTAATATATTCACAAAGCCTACTGAGACGTGTTCGAACCTGAACTTCCCGCAGCGCTGCGACTTTGAAGCGGGAGCATGGCGCGGGAAGGCCTGTGACAGCGAGAGAGGCCTGGGGCCTGGCAGTAGCCAGTCCATCCCGCTCCTTGAGGATGGACCCTGCGGAATTTCTCTAGTGGGAAAACACTAGGGAGCACTAGGAAGATGGGGCGGTGGGGGCTTCCCCCTTTCAGGGGTCTGAATGAGGGTCCTGGCTTGGAGGCCACCCAGAATATTCTCCCAGCTCTAGTCCTGGGCAACAGGTAGAGGCCAGTTAGGCAACGGCCCCGGGGTGTGAGATCTGGCAGACCTGGATTTGAACTGTGTGACCTTGAGTTAATTATAACTGTCTCTCCTCGAATTTGAGTTTCTCCATCTAAAAAAAAGGCGGGAGTGCTGGCTAGTAAAGCCTCTTGCCTCCAAGCCTGATGACCTGAGTTCAATCTAATCAATCCCCCAGAGCTCTGGCTGTTCTGAAAGGCATGCGTCACTCCCACCCCACTGCCCCACCTCCCTATCCTCCGCCCCCTCCCTACACTCCTCCCTACAGAGAACTGACTTCTTTCAGATTGCTTCTGACCTCCACATGTGTGTTGTGGTGTGCTCCTCCATGCATACCACACACACACACAATAAATACATAAATAAAAGACGAGTTGAGTGTGGTGATACACATCTATTATCCCAGCACTTGGGAAGGAGAGGCAGGAGCGTCAGGAGTTCAATTCAAGGTCATTTTTGGCTACACATAGAATTCAAGACCAGTCTGGGCTACATGAGACCCTGCCTCCTCCAGTAAAATCCTTCAGTAAAATGGATTGGGGAGGGGGACTTTTAAGTTCACTATGCGGTGAGAGAAACCATATCTTCACCAGGCCCTTGTGAAGTTTGGAAGGAACTACTAATGGGTGAGTCTTGTGAAAAGGGGCCTCAAAGCTAATAACTGGAGTGATGGCTCTTGCCCGGAAGTCCCAGCACTGGGGAAGCTGAAGCAGGAAGGATGAGTTGAACCTAGGAATTCAAAACCTGCTGGAACAGCATATTGAGACTCCCCTGCTCAAAATCCAAACACACAAAAACAGGTGTGTTTCATATCTCTGAAAACAACACGGTTTATTTTGGCCAATCACACTAGGTTGTGGTTGAGGAATCTAGAGAGAAGGCCCAGGGCCTGCTCCTTCTTCTTGTCTGCTTGCTCACTCTCTCGGTGACTCTGCTTAGTCCTGCTGAATAGTCAGCTGGTGGCTGATGACAGATTGCGAGGCTCAGTGAGGTTTTGTTTACATTTCTGGACATGTTAATCATGCCTTTTATGATCTCTAGTTTATGAGGCCTCCACATCTGGGTCTTCTATGCCTTTAGTGGGACTGCCCCTCCCAGGATTAGCTGGATCCTAGAACAGTTTGCCTGCAAGCACCCTGTAAATGGAGCTGCAAGCCAATCCAGACAGCCCACATCCCTTAAGCCTCCTACCTCCTCTTCTGACTCCTGCACTTCAGCATCCCCCGAGACCTAGGCACTGGTTAACTCCTGGAAACCAGACCTCAGTGGAATTATTCAAACTAATTAGTTCTGAGCTGCAATGTAGCTCAGTGGTTAGAGTGCTTGCCTGGCATGCACAAGACCCTGGGTTCAATCCTCAGCACTGTCTCTTCCAACAGTTTCCACAGCCATTATGGTAATTTGAGCACTCAGGAAATTGAGGCAGGAGGATTACCAAGAATGTTAAGTCAGCTTTGGCTAGATTGTGGCACTCTGGTGTTCCCTGGGTGGCCCTCTTGGGGACTTAAATAGCAATCTCTTTTTTTCCCTTTCTTGATTCTTTAATATTTAGTTAATTAGTTAGTTAGTTAGTTAGCTAATTTTTCGAGACAGGGTTTCTCTGTGTAGCTTTGGAGCCTGTTCTATAACTCGCTCTGTGGTCCAGGCTGTCCTTGAACTCACAGAGATCCACCTGTCTCTGCCTCCTGAGTGCTAGGATTAAAGGCATGCGCCACCACTGCCCAGAAGATTCTTTAATTTTTATTTTATCTATTTTTATCATTATATTATTATTATTATTTTGTTTTTGTTCTTCAAGATAGAGTTTCTCTGTATAGCCTTGGTTGCTCTGGAACTCACTCTGTAGTAGACCAAACTGGCCTCAAATTCACAGAGATCCGCCTGCTTCTGCCTCCCTAGTGCTGGGATTAAAGGCGTGCGCCACCACTGCCCAGCTTTATTATTATTTTTTAAAAGACAGAGTCTCAGTATATAGTCCTGGCTAGCCTGGAACTCTCTATGAAGACCAGGGTGGCCTCAAATTCATAAGCGATCTACCAGCCTCTGCTGGGATTAAAGGTGCTTACCACCACACCCAACATAACAAATTCTCTTTTTTATTTTTAATTTTTTATTGTTTATTTAACTTTATTTTATGTACATTGCTGTGAAGGTGTCAGATCCCCTGCAACTGGATCTTCAGACAGTTGTGAGCTGCCATGTGGGTGCTGGGAATTGAACCCTCAACCACTGAGCCATCTCTCCAGCCCAACAAATTCTCTTTTCAATTGGCCTCACTTGTCCTGTTAAAACCAAAATCCTGGATTCATTTTAAGACCCTGGGTTCTTGACAGGGATAACCTGAAGGGTGGGTTCATTTGGAGCCACTACCTCCTGCTTCCAGTATTTGAGAGAGGGCCTTCTCCACAGGCTTTCTGTAGTCTCCCAGTCCCAGGCTGAAGCTCTGATTCTCTTAAAGTCTGGTCCTGGAGATAGCACAATGCCACCTCCACTCTAGTCCTTTGACTAAGGCAGTCACAAAGAACAGGAAGTGTATAGCCCATTTCTTCATGGAAAGAGCTTTTAGCCATCTTTGATCTTCCAGGGGCGGAGAGAATCTTCCCTTGGACACCTCCAAGTGTGTCTAGGATGCAGTCATGTGACTAGACTAGCGACTTAGGATGCTTTCGCCCTGCGTGCTCAATCCTGGGACTCTCCCAGGTTGTCTGGCAGCTTGTTCCCACCACACTCTGACGACCAGTCTACCCAGGCCTCAGCTCCTTTGCCAGGTCTGGCCCTCAAGCCTTCGCTTCACTTCTAGGAGCCTCCAGAAACCTTTCTATTACATTCTTTCTTTTTTTTTTTTCCTTCTTTATTTTTTCGAGACGGGATTTCTCTGCATAACAACCCTGGCTGTCCTGAAACTTGCTCTGTAGACCAGGCTGGCCTTGAACTCACAAAGATCCGCCTGCCTCTGCCTCCCAAGTGCCTGGCTTTAGGAACCACAGGCGTCACTTCCTCCTGCCTGCTAGAGCATCTCCTGATGTTTCTGTGGTGTTTGCAACCTGACCTGAGCCCTCCAGCCCCCTCCTGCTCTGCATTCTGTAGTAATGAGGGGCTTGGGCTGCGTCCCGTGCAGGGCCCCTTGTGCCACCTGGCTCCCGCTGCATTCACTGCACTTTCTCGTTCTGGGTCTTCTCAAACCTTCTGTGTCTTCTCCCTGTCCTTGTCCCTCAAGTAATCAGCAGCCTGAGCAATCCTTTTAAACCATCCATTATGAATCTATACATTCACCAGGGTTGCTGTAACAAAACCCCACAGCCCGGGAGATTTAAACAGCAGAAAGGTCATTTTTCACAGAACTGGAGACCCAAGATCAAGGTGCTGACGTCCGTTGGTTGGCTTTTTTGGAAGCCTCCCATCTGCTTTCTCGGTGGCTTCTCTTTCACATGCTCTTCATATGTGCGTGTGTCCTAATATCCTCTCCTTAGGGACATTGGTCATAGTGGATTAGTGACTGGCCTAGTACCTCATTTCAACTTAATTATGTCTTTAAAGACCCCCATCTCTTTTTTTTTAAAGATTTATTTATTTATTTTATTTATTTACTTATTTATTATGTATACAGTGTTTGTCTCCATGTCTGCCTACATGCCAGAAGAGGGCATCAGACCTCATTATAGATGACTGTAAGCCACCATGTGGTTGCTGGGAATTGAACTCAGGACCTCTGGAAGAACAGTCAGTGTTCTAAACCTCTGAGCCATCTCTCCAGCCCAAGACCCCCATCTCCAAATGCAATCCATTTGAAGGTGCCGGGTGTTAAGTATCTACCATGTAAATTTGCAGGGGACTCGGGTTAACCCATGATACCGTCCCTCCTCTGTTACCACGGCCGCTCTCTGAGCTTCAGCCCTTCCTTCTCTCCTGTTTATGCAGAGGGTTAGCCCTTGAGCCCTCAGCACCCTTATTCCCAGGTTCACACCCTTGGTCAGTAATTCCTGGCCATGCCCTGAGAGCTTCCACAGCTCCCCAGTGCCTCCAAAATAACTGGACCCCTTAGCCTGCCATCCAAGGCTTCGGACAGTCTGGCTCCAACCTGCCTTTGCAATCCCGATGGCAATTAAGGGCAGAGGAGGAAAAGACAATTCTGTCACTAGACTGCTACTCAAAGTGTAGCTTATGGACCCACGCAACATTGTTACCTAGGATTCAGTCAGAAATGCAGAAGTCCAAGCAAACACCTGGAGCCCCTCAACCAGAAACTGCTTCATTTGCACAAGCCCCCTAGGTGACAGGTAGGTCGTAGAAGCTGGGATGTTGCAGGGGACTGGGGTTATAGCTCAGTGTTAGTGCTTGGCTAGCATGTGTAAGACCGGGGGGTTTAAGTTCCTGAAGGCAATCATTAATTCCAGGGACTGAGATGCCCTACAGAAAAGAACACTGAACAGACTAATGAACTTGACTTCCTACAGTTCTTAAGAGCTCAAACTTATAAGCATCAACACGTGAGAAGGTTGGCTGAAATAGCCACCTATCAGCAACACTCACCGGGCCTCTGCCCAGTGTCAGGCTGGGTGCCAAGCAGGGTGCTGGTGTAGAGAATGAAAGGGGCTGTGAGCTTTGCCCTTCCTGAAAACCAGGAAAGGAGACAGAGAAAGGTGATGGACTGATATTCCAGGCTACAAGCCAAGGGCATTCACCCACCAGCACTCTATTCCCCTACCCCCGCCAGAGCACACCACGGGCCCCCAGCTGCTGGATGCTGTTTCTTCCTGTGCCTTCCCTCACCCTCCCTCTCTATCCAGCTGTTTTATTCACTTCTTAGATTTCAACTGAGTCAGATTCTTCCAGGAAAATCCCGCTGACCACCCCAACCTGGGAAGGGGACCTCTTCCCTGCTCCCATGACTCCCCTCAGCCCACCACTTCCCTTATTGTGGCATTTTTTTCATAAGTCAGAGTGAATTTCCTGTTTGTCTCTCTCTCACCACCCGGATAGAGGCTGTGTTTGTGGCATTTACAGATATTTCTTAAATAAAGAAATAAAATACCGATAGCAGTCTACTTTTCTGTTACATGTATCTGTTTAGAGTGTGCATGTGTGGGTACATGGGTATGTAGGTGTGTTGGTGCATAGGTGTGTGGGTGCGTGGCACAGTGCATGCATGCCACTGTACGAGCATGGAGGCCAGAAGACAGCCTTCAGAGGGTCCCCTCCCACTGTGTGGCTCCAGAGGTTGATCAGTTTGAGTTTTGCAAACAGGCACCTTTACCCACTAAGCTGTCTTGACAGTACCCTCTTTCTTTAGGCCATCTGATTTGCCAGGCACTAACCTAAATTTTTTATTTAATAACTCATTTAATTCCCATAGCTACCCAGTGACCTGGGTGCTGTTGTTTTCCCAGATGTAGAAACAGAGGCACAGAAAAGTTTGGTAACAGCTAATACTTGGCAGGCTAAGATTCAAACCCAAGTGCCCATCAGAAGAAGAGGTGGTGAACTCTGGGGGAAGTCAGAGGTTAGGGAAGTCTTCCACAGGAACAATGCCTTCGGCAGGTTTTGAGAACCGAATAGGAGTTTGCTGTATAGAAGAGAGGAGTAGGGATTGACAGCCTTGGCAATCTCCAATCTGAGTCCACCTGTTGTCACCACAGTCTTCCCTGCGGGGCAAATGAAAGGCAGCTGGCCACACCCCAGACACCGGCAGCGCAGGCTCTGACAGGACGCTCTGACAGCGAAATGAATACCTGGTCCAGTTTCAGTCTGAGTCACCATGAGCAGGGCAGAGTCCACACCCTAGGGTGAGAGGTGTCCTCTTGCCCTAAGGGTCAGGATCTCGAAGAGCTGAGCCTCTTTCCTCCAGGGCACTGGTACCACTGACGGGAGCACCTCCAGGCAGGTGTGGGTCCAGAGCTGACCTGGAGCCTTCAGGGAGATCCAAGGATGTCCTATGGCTCTCTCTATAAAATCACAGCCCAATCAGACTGTCCTTGCCAGCTTGACCCTGGGACTTGGGGAGTGCCTCTCCTCCCCCTCGAAGCTGGCTCTGCAGGGACCCCTGTGCTGAGTATAAATCAGACGGGGATGAGGGACCACCCACCACCAACTTGGCCTTCCTGGGGCCTTGGCACCAACAGAGCTCAGCTGACTGCTACTGTGAAAAAAAACAGCATCTGCCAGGAACCCACAAGCCGGACTGGGCCTGGGCTGGGATCTCTCAAGTGGACCCAGTCCTCCCAAGGTGAGACAAGACCCCCCAGCAGTGGCTCTCCTGTCTCCTCTGTCTTGGCACTGAAAGGCAATCCCCAAACCCCCCTCCTCTACTGTGGACTAGTACTTTGACCATGTAAGGCTGCGTTACATTTGTCTGTGTGGCAGGGTAGCATTTCAGCTATGTGCAGGTGTTCCACATTTGTCTGTGCTGCGTTTGTTTAACTATGCAAAGATACGTTGCTGTTTCACCTTGCTTGCTTAAGGCACCTGATTGGTCGAATAAAAAGCTAAACAACCAATAGTTAGGCAGTAGAGGGATAGGTGGGGCTGGCAGGTGGAGAGAACAAGAAGAGCGGAGAGAAGAGGGAGAGAGAGAGGGAGCTGCCTGGGGCCTGGCACTAGCCAGCCAGACAGAGTAGGGCATACAGAATGAAAGAAAGGTAAAAAGCCCCAAGGCAAAACGTAGATAAACAGGTTAATTTAAGTTATAAGAGCTAGTGGGACAAGCAAAAGATAAGGCCGAGAATATATAGCTAATAATAAGTCTCTGTGGCATGACTGGGGGCTGGCAGTCTAAGAAAGCCTGCTCCACTCCTCTCCACTCTTCCTTCTGGAAACTTTTTGAGCTTCGATGATACTTAGTAAGGACTGAACTCAGAGCCTCAGGCATACTAGACAAAGCTTCTGCCAGTGAGCTATATTATCACACATGCTCATAATTTGTGTGTGTGTGGGGAGGTCTCATGTAGCACAGGCTGACCCACAAACACACCTTTTGTGTCAGGCCATCTTATGTAGCACAGGCTGGCTCACAAATCCCTTGTGTGTATGGGGGAATCTTATGTAGCACAGACTGCCCCCCACCTCTTTAAGTGTATGTTTGTGGGGTCTCATGTAGCACAAGCTAGCCCACACACATTCTTTAGTGGGGGGGGGTGTCTCAAGACCTGGCCTCCAACACACTGTGCAGCTGAGCATAACCTCAGACTCCTGGTCCTCCAGTCTCTATCTTCTAAGTCCCAAAATTCCAGATATTTGCCACTACACCAGGATTTCTTAGATCCTTTTTTCAAGTTTTATTTTGAGATAGGCCCTCTCTAAGTTGCCTGGTTGGTTCTGAACTCCTTATGTAACACACATGGGTCTTGAAGTTGCAATCTCCCTGCCTCACTCTGCTGAGCAGCTGGGGTGACAGCCACAGGCCAGGCCTCAGAACACCTTGACCAAGCTCTTTCTTACTGCCAGGCCCAGAGCCAGGCCCTGACCTCAGAGGATGATAAGCGGATGTACGGCCCACACAGTCACAGACTTTTACGACGCCCTCTGTCAGAGCCATGGCAGAGACCACATCTGTTTTGTCTATTGCTGTCATTCCACGGCCAAACGCTTAGGAGGTGCTCGGTGAACACGCGCGTGCACCCAGGAAGGAGTGTCGAGGGGTGGTATGCAGAAGAGGCAGGGGAGTCACAGATGCTGCAGACCTCTCCTTTGCCCTCCCCTTCTCCCAGGACAAAGCAACACCCCTCTAGGAAAAATCCCAGGGAACCAGGACACAGTTCTTGTCCCTGCCAGCAGTCCCAGCTGTGTGTGCAGAATGAGCAAGATGGCAGGGGCGGCGTGGGTGCTGACTCAGAGGCCATGAGATCCATGGGTCATTCCAGTTTACATTGAAATTAAGTAAAATTAGAAGTCACTTTAGTGTGATCAGACACATTTCAAGCATTCGGATGTTACCCACGGCTAGTGATGCCCCAGAGACATCACAGCTGGCTGAGTATTTGCATCTGGAATAGTACAGCTGAGCTAGGCACACAGCAACACCCAGATGTTGAATCCAGAATCAATAGTATGCTGTATTTCCAAAAGCCTGTGAGAAATGGCCAGAGGTGGGGCGACATATTCCTTGTGATGGTTACTTGAGATTGTCAACTTGACACAATCTAGAGTAAACTGTCTAGATGAGGTTGACCTGTGGGCGGGTCGGATTACATTCAGCAACGTGGACTCACCCTAACAGTAGACGGTACCAATTCCTGGGGCTGGGCCCTGAACTGAATGGAAAAGAGAGCATGAAGCCAGGAGGTAGCTCACACCTTTAATCCCAGCACTGGGAGGCAGAGGCAGGCAGATCTCTATGAGTTCAAGTCCAGCCCGGTCTACAGAGCATGTTCCAGGACAGCCAGAGCTATACAGAGACACCCTGTCTCAAAAAAAAATAAAATAAAGCAAAACAAAACCCAGAGGCGGGGGGTGAGAAAAGTTCTTCCCATTGAGGAAAATGAGGGGAAGGAACCATTGCGGGGGACCTCAGTACAGACATTGTGCTGTCCATTTACTATGTAGAGGTCTGCCCTGCTCTTTGGAAACTGAGGTAGAAAACTTAGGAGTTAAATGTGAGGATATCTGCCTCCAACTCTCTGTGTTAAAAAAAAATATATATGAGCTTGGGCTTGGTGTAGTTACACACACCTTTTGTTTCTGTTTGTTTTTTAGACACAGGGTTTCTCTGTGTAGCCCTTGATGCCCTGGAACTCACTCTGTGGACCAGACCAGCCTTGAAGTCAGAGATCCACCTGCTGGAAGTGGTGGATCTACCACCGCCACCCAGCTTGTGTGCACTCCCATTACTAGGGAGCCAGAGGCAGGTGGATCTCTGTGAGTTTGAGGCCAGCCTGGTCTACAGAGTAAGTTCCAGGACAGCCAAGGCTACATAGTAAGACCCTGTCTCAAAACCAAGAATAAGAACAACAAAAGTCAAAAAAAAAAGAACAACAAAAGTCTGTTGTGTAGAGACACAAATAGAAAGAGGAGCGGCCCGTGGGCTGTATGTTCACAGCCGTGTGGTGGTGAAGGTCACGGGCGCCCACTGTGCTGTTTTTGGTACTTCTCTAAAGTGCTGAGATCTTCAAGACAAAAGTTTGGAAGGAAATCAAGTCATGGAAGTGGTGACTCCGTTGCCAATCAGGATGTGAGGAAGTCTGAGACTGTGTGATGTCTGTTAATGTGATCATCATTACTTTGCCAGTGTTGTTATTATTATTATTTTGCCATTCCTGGGGATTGAACCTAGAACCTCATACATGGCTGATCAGGTGCCCTACTACTGAGTTACAACCCCCAACAGTAGGCCCTGTTCTGCTGTGGAATATTTGTTACCTGAGGGAGGTTGTGGGCTGGTAGAATGCCATTTAGCTCATTCCTGTCCTGACCAATTCCCACCTCTGTGTTCAGGCGGCTGCCCACCTAGGATTTGTGAGTGTGATCCTACTTAGCAAAAGAGATCCTTCCAGATGAGATTATCCTGGTTAGGCTGAACCTTAAACCCAAGGACTGACTGTGTTTATGTAAGTGTCTTTAGCTGCAGCCATCTCACCTGCCCCAGTGTCTGTCCCTTTAAGCCACTGCGTTCATGGTGCTTAACTATGGGAGCGCCAGGAAGTTACCACAGGTGTGTTCAATTAGTGAGTGGTCACTGACAACCGGACCAACCAACCGAGGGTTTGTGCACATTTCTCTATACGTGGTCTTTAAAAAACAAAAACAAAACACTAAAAATAACCAGGATGACCATCTGCTAGTTACTTGTCTTCGTCGGTGTTCTACTGCTGTGAAGAGACACCATGACCATGGCAACTCTTAGAAAGTTTAATTGGAGCTTGCTTAAGTTTCAGAGGTTAGTCCATTATCATCATGGTGGGGTGCATAGTGGCATGCAGGCAGTCATGGTGCTGGAGAAGGAGCTGAGAATTTTACATCCAGACCCACAGGAAGCAGGAAGAATGAGAGAGAGAGAGAGAGAGAGAGAGAGAGAGAGACCCTGGGCTTGGCATGGACATTTCAAACCTCAAAGCCCACTCCCAATATCACACTTCCTCCAACAAGGCCACACCTCCTACTCCTTTCAAATAGTGCCACTCCCTGGTGACTAAGCATTCAAATCTACAACCCTGTGGGGGCCGTTCTCATTCAGAACACCATAAAACATAAATGTCTTTAAAGCCTTTTTAATAGAGAGCGTGTGGTTAGTCTCTAAGAGCAGAATGAAGGTGTGTTGTGGGAAGGAAATTTAACACTGTTATTTTCCCCCATACACTGTTAAGGGCCAACAATAGTTCATCATCACAGAGAGGCACCATCTTCAGACTGCAGCTCCAGGCAGAACACTAAAAGGTACAACCTTCCGGGCAGAGTCACCAGGACAGGACAGCGAGTCCAGAAATCAGAAATCGGCTGACTCCCCAGGGAGTCCGGTATATGCTAAAGGCAGAAGGTACTACAGAGTATGGCTGTAAACCAACTGGTCAGCTACTTGGAAGAAATGAAGGTACATCTATCTACCTTGTTCCAATAACCTCAATGAGAAGCATTATTTTGGGGCAAATCCTCTCTAGGAAGATGAAGAATGAACTATTTTTCTTTTCTTTTTCTTTCTTTTTTTATGTATACAATATTGTGTCTGCATGTATGCCTGAAGGCCAGAAGAGGGCACCAGACCTCATTACAGATGGTTGTGAGCCACCATGTGGTTGTTGGGAATTGAACTCAGGACCTTTGGAAGAGCAGGCAATGCTCCTAACCGCTGAGCCATCTCTCCAGCCCCTATTTTTCTTTTCTAATCTCGAGGTAGGAATGGCTTTTGAGCCCCACTTACTGCATCCTCACTCCCTGTCTCTGGGCTTGGAGCTGGAGCTGTGGGTGGGGGCCAGCGGTCCCCAGGGACTCACTCATGTTCTAGAAGCGATGACCTAGAATACTGGCTTTCCATTTTTAAGACTGCATTGACTAACCAGGTTTGGCGGCTCATGTCAGCCTTCCCCAGCATTTGCAGCCCTCCAGAGAGTGAGGAGAGAGGATTGCTATGAATTTCAGAACAGCCTGGGCTACAGAATAAGGTCCCGTCTCAAAACTGTGCTTTGACCATTAAATTTTTAAAGCCTTTTGTTCTTTAATCATCATGGATGGGTAGAGCTCTCAAAAGTACAATATAAAATCTCAAAACCACTCAAAGAAAGTAATACATTCGACTGTCTAACAACATGCAGTCTAAAACAGGGGCCAGTGGTCTAGGGCTATCTACCTGTAATCCCTGCACTCGGAAGGTAGAGGTAGTAGGGTCAAGAGTGAGAGTTCAGCCGGGTGGTGGTGGTGCACGCCTTTAATCCCAGCACTCGGGAGGCAGAGGCAGGCGGATCTCTGTGAGTTCGAGGCCTGGTCTATAAGAGCTAGTTCCAGGACAGGCTCTAAAACTACAGCAAAACCCTGTCTCAAAAAAACCAAAAAAAAAAAGAGAGAGAGAGAGAAAGAAAGAAAAAAAGAAAGAAAGAAAGAAAGAAAGCTCAGCTGATAGCTTAGGCTTATTTCTAACTAGCTCTTATAAGTTAAATTAGCACATTTCTATTAAATTACTTTCTTCCTTGTGGCTCTATTACCTCATCTCCATATTGCCCATCCTGTTTGCTCAGCGTCTCCTGGTGCCTCCACCTTCTTCTTCCCAGCAGTCTCTCTGCCCCAAAAATCCTGCCTAGCTATTGGCCGTTTAGCTTTTTATTAAGCCAATCAGAGTGACACATCTTCAAAGTGTACAGAAAGATTATTCCACAACATTGGCCCATTCCCAAAAGATTCTGATGACCACAGGGAGGGCCTAGAAAGTTAGTGTCAGGCAACCTGACAGGGCAGTGGTTCTCAACCTGTGGGTTACTACCACTTTGTGGGTCCTACAACCCTTTCACAGGGGTCATCTAAGACCATCAGAAAACATAGGTATTTACATTACAGTTCATAACAGTAGCAAAATCACAGCTATGAAGTAGCAATGAAAATATTTTTGTGGTTGGGGTCACCACAATATGAGGAACTGTATTAAAGAGTCGCAGTTTTAGGAAGGTTGGGAACCACTGTATTAGGGGATCACAAGATACCTCCCTGTGTGACTGGGTGACTGGGGAGTAGAGACTAAAGAAAAAACCATCAAGATTAACAAAGGGCCAATGTGATGGCTCAACTGGCCCTGACACAAAGCTTGGTGACCTGAGTTTAATCCTTGGTAGGAGGAGAGAAACAGAAAGTTGCCCTGTGACCTCCACAGCACACAGTGGCAAGCACCCACACAAAAAATAAATTAAGACGTAATCATTTTTATGTTTTTGACTTTTCGAGACAGTTTTTCTGTAGCTTTGGAACCTGTCCGGGAACTAGCTCTTGTAGACTAGGTTGGCCTCGAACTCACAAAGATCCGCTTGTCTCTGCCTCCTGTGTGCTGGGATTAAAGGCGTGAGCCACCACCACTTGGCTATGATTTTTTTAATTAACACATTAAAGAAACCATTTGACAGAGGAAGAGTGGACGCCCTCCCCCAACCTGAGTTACATGCCATGAACAGACTCACAGTCCAGCATATTTGAGACCATTTGACAGAGGAAGAGTGGACGCCCTCCCCCAACCTGAGTTACATGCCATGAACAGACTCACAGTCCAGCATATTTGAGTGCATGCTTCTTCAGCTCACAAGCTTCCCCACTCCCATTCCCAGGAGCGACCCCCCTTCAAAATGTACCCGCCAGCACATTTTTGTCTGTCTGTTTGTTCGTTCATTTGTTTGTTTGAGACAGGGTGTCACTATGTAGCTCTGACTGTCCTGAAATTCACTTTGTAGACCAGCCTGGCCTCGAACTCACAGAGATCCTCCTGCCTCTGCTCCCGAGTGCCAGGATCAAAGGCGTGAACCACCACCTCCTGGCTAGTTTTCCCTTTCTTAATAAACGTCTCTATTTCTATTTCTATTTCCAACCATGTATTTCCAGCCCAGTCTTTTGCCCTGGGATGCAAGAAACCCTTGCAGGTGCCCTGTGACTCATAGCCAAGACTGTATCACCGGACTTACACTGGATACCCACTCTGCTGGAGCTTCCACAGACTCATAAGACTGTGGTTTGAAGTAGCCTATACCAGATCTCCAACCCTGCAGACCTGACCCAGGCAGAGTCAGCGGGCTCCCCCTGCTGTAAGGCACAGGAAGTGAACAGCTAGATCTGGTAGCCCTCCCTCCCTGAGAACTGCCTCTGGGGCTCATTTAAGCCCTACTCCACTGAGACATGAATAATTGCCTTCTCTCCTGGTTCCAAAAACGTAACACAGATATTCTAATGGCTCCCATTTCTGGATCCCTTATTAGGGTGGCTAGGAGTCTGCTCGACTCAGACTGTCCACTAATCACTCTATGACCTCTGGCAAAGCTCTGGACCTCTGGGTGACTCAATTTCGGGAACAAAATAGAGACAGTCTATCACCCAGCTCAGAGGCCGGCTTTGAGGCTGAGAGTCAAAGTGAAAACTGTTGAAAGTGGTATCCAGCGTGCAGCCAGGATTAGTCCCTGTGTGGTGCCAGACCTGGAGCTAATGACTGCTCAGCTGCAGAGGGCTATAGGCTACATTCTTTTTATTTATTTAACTTTAAAAAAATCCTGTGTGTATGAATATTTTACCTGTATGCATGGCTATGCACCATGTGGGTACCTGAGACCCACTAAGGCCAGAAGAAGGATCAGATCCCCTGGAAATGGATTTAGAGATGGAGGTGAAGCTGCCAGGTGGGCTCTGGGAATCAAACCCAGATCCTTTAGAACAGCAGCCAGTGCTCTTAACCACTGAGCCATCTCCCCAGCCCCAGTCAACATTCTTTCTCTTGATTATATTATCTAATGTCACAGCTCCATGCAGATGGATTTATGTTGACACCTACTTTACAGGGGACAGGCACAGAGAAAGTAAGCAAATCAAGGTGACAGGGCCTGCCTTGAACCTGGGCAAATGTTCTGTAGCAACTGCATCTTATTCACTGCGTCCTCAGAGTGCTGGTGAGACAGGCACTGGCCCTAATATCTGAATGGGGAAATGAAGGTTCAGAGAGGAAACGCGTCTTAGGTCATATAACGAATTAGCACTGAAGTCTGGCCTGGACTTGACCCAGTTCTGTCTCCGCACATTGTCTCATGTAATACCATGACAACCCAGCAGGAGTGATGACCCTGTGTGTGACAAGTGAGGACATAGAACTGAGATGGTTGACCCAGTCAAGGTCACAGAACAAGCAAGCAGAGAGCTTTTTGTTGAAGGCAGATCCCAAGGATGTGGGAATGGGGCTCAGAACTTTCTTGGTGCCTTGCTGCAGTTCCTGGCCCTATCTTGTCTTTGTGATCATCTTCCCAGGCTCCAAGGTAATGCCACTTGTTCCCAAGCCAGCCTGAGCATAGCTGTCAAAGGCCCCATGCCAAGCTGCCGCTCACACCAAGCCTGGCCTTATCTTCCACCCCCCCCCCGGCATATTAGCTTTTCTACTGCAGTGATAAAATACTCCCAGAAAAGCAACTTAAGAGTTTTATTATGGCTCACAGTTTGAGATACAGTCAATCACTGGGGGAGGGGGGGCGGCAAGACAGCAGAAGCTCGGAGCTACTGGTCACGTTGCAGCCATAGTCCAGAAGAACTCAGTGGATGCTTTTATTCAGCTGCCTTCCTCCTTTGTATGAAGTTCAAGCCCTGCTGCCCAGGGAATGGTGCTGTCTACCTAACCAGTATAATCCCTCAGCAGAGGCATACCCAGAGGCTAACCTAGTCAGACAGTCCTTACAAGGTGGCTTGTCTCCTGGCTGATTCAAGATCGTGTCAAGTTGATAATCAATATTATATCCTAGCTGGTCTCTGGAGGCAGCTTGTACGGGGGACCCAGGAGTTGGAGGTATGGGTACAGACTGCAAATCCAGATATACCTTCCACTTCTGCACAGCCTTGGGTGAGTTGGCCCCACCCCAGAACTCTTCATTCATCATCTTTAAAACAGGCAGCGCTCTGTACCTTAGAGGCTACTTCAAGGATGAAAAGCAGTACGGTGTGTTCAGCATCTGACACACAGTGGGCTGGAGCAGGCTTTTTCTTTCGGGCCACCAATCAGCTCCCAAATCCTGACACAGAGATTGATTATTAGATATGAACGCTCAGCCTTATCTTAGCTCTTATTTTAATCTGTTTTCTCTTTATCTACTTTTCCCTTGAGGCTTTTTACCTGTCTGTCTGTCTGTCTTACTTTCTTTCTTTTTTTTTTTTTTTTTTTTTGGTTTTTCGAGACAGGGTTTCTCTGTGGCTTTGAAGCTTGTCCTGGAACTAGCTCTTGTAGACCAGGCTGGTCTTGAACTCACAGAGATCCGCCTGCCTCTGCCTCCCGAGTGCTGGGATTAAAGGCGTGCGCCACCACCGCCCAGCTGTCTTACTTTCTTGATTCCTCCATTGTCTGGCTAGCTGACTGGCTTTCCAGCCCCAGGTGTGTTCCTCTCTTTTTCCCTGTTCTTTTCTTCCCCTTCTCTAGATTCCTCCTCCTATTGATTCTCTCTGCTCACCAGTCCTGCCTAGCCCTCTCCTGCCTAGCTATTGGCTATTCAGCTTTTTATTAGACCAGATGCCTTAAACAGGCAAGGTGAAACAAATGTAATGCATCTTTCCTTCATGAAAAAAAATGCAGCAGAAACAAATGCAGCACACCTTTCCACAACTAAAGCAATATTCCGCAACACAAACAAATGTAACGTGTGTTTACATAGTTAAAATAATATTCCACAACAGAGGGCACTCCAAACCCCACTGTGCATGACAGCACAGGTCCAGAGGTCCCCACCTTCGCTTCCAAGGTGTGACGCTGCCTGATTGGGCTGATGTTGTAGGACACACATCCCATCCTCCATAATGTCTGGGGCAGAGGAGATGGTCCCAAAGCCCTGAGCATCTAGGTAAAATAGTGTCATCATGTCACTAACTTAGCGTTTGTTTGGTGACTCAGTGAAGATGGGTCGGGTACATTATGCCAATGTCTGCAATAAAAGCTACTGCAAAGATAGATGTGGTCCAGGCTTCCCCGTTCAGCTATGTAATGACACTCAGTGTATTCACTGAGTAAATGCTGGCCCCCATATGTTGTATCATTTAATCTTTGCAGATGCCATGTGACACATTGTCATCCCAAGGTTGGAGGTGAGGGGCAGAGGAGACAACCAAGAGACCTCCCACCCCACTCCTGCAGTGTAGAGCCTCAACCACAGTCTGGTCCAGAGCCTGTGGCTTAGTTTTTAGCTGCCACATTCCTGTCCTCCACTCCACAGGGTTGTGTGTGCTGCTCCCATGCAGAGATGAGGATACACAGCTCCCAGGGAGTGAGGGCTGTCCCAGGTCAGGCTGTGTGTAAATGTAGTTGCCGGGCTACTTGAGCCATTGGTTTGATGTGACTTCATTGGAGTTCTTTGTGCCAAGTCATCCTACTAAGAGCTGATTCACACAACAGTTTCTAGGCTGAGACTGCAGCTCAGAGTGCTGGCCTAGAGCACATGAGGCCTGGGTTCAATCAATCCCTAGCGCCACATAAAATCAGGCATCAAGGCACAGCAGGAGGATCAGAAGTTCAAGGTCATCCTTGGCTATACAAGGAGCAGTCTTTGCTACATGGGACCCTGTCTCAGAAAAAAAAAAGTTTCCGGGGCACAGAGAAACAAGGCAGACCCAGGTCTATCTCAGTCTGCTGGAGACACTGGCAGCGTCACAGTATGACACAAACTATGACAGACAGAGGTATGTACAGGACACCAA
Organism: Ondatra zibethicus; assembly: GCA_004026605.1. Taxonomy (NCBI): domain Eukaryota; kingdom Metazoa; phylum Chordata; class Mammalia; order Rodentia; family Cricetidae; genus Ondatra; species Ondatra zibethicus. The sequence continues at coordinate 127,240 of PVIU01001280.1, read as the reverse complement.
AGGAACTTAGAGACTCCACTTATTTATAGTAAGATCCACTACAGAGAAATCCCAGTTCCAGGCTAGCCTGTTCCACAGAGTTATAGGCTGGCCAGGGCTGCATAAGGAGACTGTGTCTCAAATATGTGTGTGTTATTATTATTAATATTATTAGTTCATTCATGTAAACAGATGTCTAGTGTCTCCTGAGCCTACAGACTTCAGTAACTGTTGAGGACACCATAGTCAAGAGACAAAAACTCAGGTCTTGCCTCTCCCCTATCTTCTGAGCATCAGGTGAAACACTTGTGTTTGTGTCACCTGCGGCCTTCAGGAGTTGCCGTCACACACAAAAACTGTTCAACTTCAGTCCGTTTTCTCAGTCCAAGTGTTCTGATCCTAAGGCCTTTTCCGAACAACTCCACCTGCCTCCAAGGTCGACAGATTCAGGACAAACAAAAGGAAGCCTTCATTTCACACCGTGGGGAGTCAACTTTAGGGGCTCATTATCCCAAGTGGGAGTATATAGTTCAGGGCTATGAATAGGTCTTTAACAACAGGTTTAGCTAAATCCCTAGATGTCAGTGGCCCAGAGAGAAGGTAGTGACTAGCACCACCTGCTGCCCGGCCTCAGCTCTGTGGCATCTAGGGGAATGGAAGGGATACCAGAGTAGAAGTGGGGATATGACCGGGACTCCAGTGGGTGAGTCCAGTACGTTGGCTTTGGTCACTCAGGTGACACGGCAACGTTAGGAGTATCCAGAACTTCCCTCTGTGGTTGCAGCTTAGACCGCATGTGCAGGACCTGGTACCTGCCGAGTGCTCAGTAGTACCAGTAGTACCAGTACCTGTAGTGCCAACCCAGGGAGCTCCTGCAGCTCTGGCCTGGAGCCACAGCCATTTCCACTAGACCAGATGTTGTGTGCCTTTTCCTGGGAGACATGGACCAACATCTTGAGTGGAACAGCTCCACTCAAGTTTATCTTAGTGAGCCATGTTTATTGACTGCGTTTATTGGGGTTACTGGGTGTAACTCAAAGGCAGCTGTATCCCACTTACCCTAGGATGAACGATGACTCACAAAAGCTGCATCCTCAGAGCATCTGCCAACTAGCAGGCAGCTCCAATGAAGAGACTCCTCCGCCCAGCAATTATTAACTGTTCATATAACCTTAGTAGGGGTCTCATGAGTCTTATGACTTAAGCTTCCTGGATCTTGTGGGTTTTATTTCCTGAGCCTTGTAAATACCATTTGCTAATTTGTCAATGGCTCAGACCTACAGAGATCCACCTCCCTTTCCCTCCCAGAGTGCTTGGATCAAAGGCATGCACCACCAACGTCCAGTTTAGCAACAGAGTCTTGCCATCTAACTCGGGCATGCACCAACAGTAGTGGTGGTGTGTTAGTTAAGGTTTCTATTGCTGCAATGAAATACCATGACCAAAAAGTAAGTTGGGGAGGAAAGGGTTTATTTGGCTTACACTCCCATATTGCTGTTCATTATTGAAGGAAGTCAGGGCAGGAATTCAAGCAGGGAAGGAACCTGGAGGCAGGAGCTGATGATGAGGTCATGGAGGGGTGCTGCCTACTGGATTGCTCTAGCTTGCTCAGTCTGCTTTCTTATAGAACCCAGTATTACCAGCCCAAGGGTGACACCATCTACAAATGGGGGTGGGCATTTCTCTGGGGTCACAGCTCACAAATAATGACACAGAGACTTATTAATTATGAAAGCTTGGCCTTAGGTTAGGCTTTTCCCCAACTAGCTTTTTTTTTTTTTTTGAGACAGGGTTTCTCCATGTAACAACCTTAGCTGTCCCCCAACTAGCTCTTACAACTTAAATTAACCTGTTGTTATTAATCTGTGTTCTGTCATATGGCTCAGTTACCTCTCTGTAACATATGTCTGACTTCTTTAGTGTCTTGCTGGCATCTCTGGTGTGCCTAGATTCTAATCTCTGAGTTCCTTTCTCCGCCTGGAAGTCTCACCTAACCTCTCCTGCCTATGGCCATTCAGCTTTTTATTAAACCAGTTGCAATGACCCATGTTCACAGTGTAAACAATCCCCCATCAATCACTGATTAAGAACATGTCCTACAGCCCGATCTTATGGAGGTATTCTCTCAACTTTAGGTTGTATTAAGTTGACATAAAACTACCCAGCACAAATGACAATAGCTTTTATGGTTTTGGGGGCATCATAGAACTCTCTGTCCAGACACTGATCGGGACTTTCACTCAACGATGTTATGGCTTCTGGAAGAGTCTTTCCAAGCCATGCAGGGTAGCTGCATTCACATTCTTCCATGTCTGTTGACAATGTTCTTGCAGACGGTCCCCCGGATTTGCGAGAGACTCAGGGTGAGCACTGTGTACTGAACTCTTTTTACAGAGGGTGAGCAGGGGCTCTGAAAGCTTATGACCATCTGTTCCAGGCAAATGATAACTCGTCTTTGGCAGCAAATGGGATACTAAAAATGAAATGCTAGCAAGGCCCAAGGCAGCAAGAAAAACCCATTATTTGTATCAATTTTTTCTTTTTTAAAATATCTATTTATCTTTATGTATTTAGGGGTTTTGCCTGCATGTGTGTTTCGGCACCATGTCTGTGGCCAAAAGAAGGTGAAAGATCCCATGAATCTGCACACGCCTGTAGTGAGCTGCAGTTGGGTGCTGGGAGTTGGACCTGGGTCCTCAGGAAGAGCAGCCAGTGCTCTCTCTCATCTGCCACTTATAGCCCTCTCTTCCGCCTTTGTATCAATCATTTCATCAAGAGAGCAGTGTTGGGTAGTGGCAGGAATGGCTGTCGCTACCTATTCAGTTCTCTGTAATCTGATGTCATTCTCCACAAATGATCCCGCTTTTCATCCTGATGAGCTGTTGTGAGGCCAATGCTTATCTCTCCACCCCTACCCCTGGGCTCCGTGGGGCCTGTCTTGCATTGCTCAGCCTAGTTCAGGGCAAGAGGGATCAGGACACTGGGCTTGGTGTGTGCCTTTAATCCTAGCACTGGGGAGAGAGGCAGGTAGGTCTCTGCGAGTTCTGGACCAGCCAGGGCTATACAGTGAGACCCTGTCTTGAAAATCAGTCACATCTGCCCACAAAAAGGGCGGTGACTGGGCAAACAATCTCTATTCCCAGCGTACTTTCTTGCATGGGACAAATGTACACAGCACACCTAAGGGAAATAAGGGACCAGCTCTAGACAAACGTAATGAGTTTCCCCTGTACCACTCCATCATCTAAAGCTTTCAAAACAAATAAAAAAAACAAACTCACAAACCTAGCATTCTCCTTTCTACCAATTTTCTTCCTAGGAACTCCAGCCACTCAAATGTTGCCTATCTTCTTTGCTTTATTTACCAAAACTGACCCTTGCTCTGCTTTGCCATTCTCCCATTCCCCCTTGATTGCTTTTGCACTTTAGGAATCCAATTTACAGGCTGGTCTGAATCATTCAGTCCCACTTGAGCCTCTTCTAGCCTGTAAAGATCATGCCCATCCCACCCCTCTATTCCCCCCCCCCCCCCCCCAACCCCACCCCTGGCTCAGCACAGCCACAACAACTCCATATTGCGGTCTCTGCTGGGTAAACTTCACTCTCCTGTGAACAAAATCTTGCCAGACTAAGTGAACTGTACATCAAGTGTCTAATAGTCTTAGTGATGTCTGTCCCTCCTCTGCTATCTTTCAACCCACGACATTCATGGGACCTCGGGTGGTGGTGACCTAGTGTCCTAGGGTTCACAGTCAGTCCACCTGGGGCTGATCTTTCTTGAGTTGCTTCAGGCTATGCAGACTTTGACTCAAGAAGGGATGGGTACTTATTTATTTCTCCATTTCCACAATAATCACACTAATCCCATCTTCCCCAAGTCCTACAGCCCTCACAAGCCAGGTTGTGAGAGGCTCTTTGATCTCTTGTATTAAAAGCTTCTCCAGTTGATGAAATTCAAAGAGAGAAGATGCCCTGATTCTGAGTTTTTACACTGGGCCAATCGTCAGGTCATTTAAATGCTGAATCACAGGTTCTGCGACACTAATGGTCAGCCCTGAGGGTACCTTCTAGCATTTCTACCTCACTCTCTCCATCTATGTTGTCTGAGTTTTCCCTTTTGTGGAAGCTTTGAATCCCAACAAGGAATAATTTGTGCTCTTTTCTCTTAAATACTGTCTGCCTCACCTCTTACCACTTTGCCTGCCAAATCAGTGGCTAATGCTGCTCATCACATGTCTAATGCTGCTCATCACATGTCTAATACAGCTCATCACATGTCTAATGCAGCTCATCACATGTCTAATGCTGCTCATCATATGTCTAATCTGCTCATCACATGTCTAATGCTGCTCATCACATGTCTAATGCTGCTCATCACATGTCTAATGCTGCTCATCACATGTCTAATGCAGCTCATCACATGTCTAATGCTGCTCATCACATGTCTAATGCTGCTCATCACATGTCTAATACAGCTCATCACATGTCTAATACAGCTCATCACATGTCTAATGCTGCTTATCACATGTCTAATGCTGCTCATCACATGTCTAATGCTGCTCATCACATGTCTAATGCTGCTCATCACATGTCTAATACAGCTCATCACATGTCTAATGCAGCTCATCACATGTCTAATACAGCTCATCACATGTCTAATGCTGCTCATCACATGTCTAATGCTGCTCATCACATGTCTAATGCAGCTTATCACATGTCTAATGCAGCTCATCACATGTCTTAGCACTAGGAAGAGACACCATGACCAAAACAACTACTACAAGGGAAAGCACTCAATGGGGGCTTGCTTACAGCTTCAGACGGTTAGTCCATTATTAGCATGGTGGGGAACAAGGCACTAGAGCAGTAGATGAGAGCTACATCCTGATCCGTAGGCAGAAAGAGTCTGGGCCTCGTGTGGGCTATGAAACCTCAAAGCCTGCCCAGCGGTGGTGGCACACGCCTTTAATCCCAGCACTCGGGAGGCAGAGGCAGGTGGATCTCTGTGAGTTCGAGACCAGCCTGGTCTACAGAGCTAGTTCCAGGACAGGCTCCAAAGCCACAGAGAAACCCTGTCTTGAAAAACCAAAAGAAAAAAAAAAAAAAAAAAGAAACCTCTAAGCCCACCCCTAGTGACACACTTCTGTCCACAAAGCCACATCTCTTAATCCTTATAATCCTTTCAAATAGTTTCACTCCCTGGTGACTAAGCATTCAAATATATGAGACCATGGGGCCATTCTTACTCAAATTATCACATCACATCTACATGTCTTTTTCCCACTAGAATTCCTCTCGTATGCAGTCAAGTTCTCTCTGGGTAGATAGCTGAACTCAGCTGTTTTGTCCCCCATAGGGCATACTGCACAGGACTGCCACTGTAGCCTACTTATGATCCCAACCCAAACAAGGTGCTTTCAGGTATTGCAATGTATTCTCTGGTCCATCAGCTGTTTAGAGACCTCTTCATCAAAGGAGGCATGTTATCCCATACCATTAGAAGAAAATAACTGTGCTTGGACACCCCCACCCCAAGATACTCTACTCTCAGATGGCTCAGCTTTGGTGGCATGTCTTATTGCTCACAGCAGGAGACACACATGACACACCAAATGGGAAAGGTGGCCTTAACCGGGACTGCTCCCACAGATGCTTTGCGGTTAAAGAGGGCTCAGCCTCAGTTGCCATCACAGGGGCTCTCCGACTCCTCTGAGTCTGTCAGTTCAATCCCTATTGAGGTGCCAACTGTCTTATGTGACTCTCTGGGAAAATATGAACCAACTCTATTCACCCCAGATAGTTTAGCAACATTAAACCAAAGGGATAATTCTACCCAATCTAGCTTGGTGAAGCAGTGAGCATGGGAACTCAAAGACAGTGACATCTCCAAAATGCCCACCCCAACACTGATGACAACACAAGGAAGCCACATCCCTGAGCTTCCTGCAGCTCCACTGAGTCTCTAAGAGTAACCTTGGAGAGGGAGCTCATGAGTCTGTAACCTTCAAGAATCCTGCTAACTCTTGTAAACATCATTAGCTCGATCAGCCTTGAGTCTCCCTCCAATAAGGAATATTTCAATCAGTTCTCTTATAAATCTGGGCACCCCAACTGGGAAGCCATAGGTTACTGGGTAAGTTGGGACCTCTTTTGAGTACTCAGTCTCATTAATAAAAGAATTTAAGAATAGTTGAGGATGGAAGTTAGAGGTCAAAATAAATAATAATAACAAAAGGAAAACCTCAGGGCAGACAAGTTGTAAATATTGGCAGCTTCTAGAGGAGAAAGAGGGAGCAGAGGGAGAGAGAAAGCCATGCCATCTATAAGGGGCCACATTGCGGAAGGGGGAGGGGAATAGCATCAGAGAAAGTGAGAAAGCCCCGCGAGGCTGGGAAAGCATACCCAGGCTAGTCAGTATCCAAAAGAAAAAGAAAGTAAAAAGAAAAGTGGCGGCATGCCTGATAATTCAGGAAAAGTGAGTAGGCTTAGCCCACCCACAGGGAGTGAATAGCAGAGGGTGGGGCTTCTGGAAGGACTCGGAAAGGGTAATTAGTTCTCCCAACTCTTTAGCATGATTAAAGGTGAGTCAGCTTTCCTGAGGCAGGTCTCTCCCAGGTTCTTGACAGACTGGGTTAACTCTTTTAGAGAGCTTGGAATGCTAGGTCCCTTTCCCAGAACCAGAGCTATAACTCAGATTTGCTTATTTATTTTCTTGAGAGAAGGTCTTACTTACTCTGTAGCCCTGGCTGGCCTTGAACTCAGAGAGTTCTTAGAACGATTGGCAGTGTATTTAAGAATACTTAGAAAGGCAACTAAATTCCACGTGGCTCTGGAGTCGAGATGCACTTGGCTCCTGTTTTAGTGGCTGTTACGTGGCTGTGAAGAGACGGCATGACCAAGAGATCATCACGAGAGAAAGCATTCAGTGGGGGCTTGCTTACGGCTTCAGAGGGTCAGTCTGTTACCAGCATGGTGGAGAGCACAGCACCGGAGCAGTAGCTGAGAGTGACATCCTGATCCACAAGCAGTGAGGCAGAGAGGCAGAACCCACACTAGCGATACACTTCCTCCAAGGACACCCCTCCTAATCCCTCTAATCCTCAGAGTCCTGCTTCCTCTTGACTAAACAACCTAATATATGAGGTTATGGGGACCATTTTCATTCCGCTCACCACAGCTCCCCATCCTACCTCTGTCTTATAACCCTGAAGAAGTCTCTCTTATCCTCAGGATTCTTCTCTCTATATGAAAATAACAGCCTTTTGCTATAAAATGGGCAAGAAGTGTCTTCCCAAATGGTTTGTGTTCAGCCGGGCGGTGGTGGCGCACGCCTTTAATCCCAGCACTCGGGAGGCAGAGGCAGGTGGATCTCTGTGAGTTCGAGACCAACCTGGTCTAGAGAGCTAGTTCCAGGACAGGCTCCAAAGCCACAGAGAAACCCTGTCTCGAAAAAAAACAAAACAAAACAAAAACAAAAAACCCAAATGGTTTGTGTTCAAGGCTTCGTCCCCAGCTGGTGGTACAACTGAGAAGGGATTGGATTATGAGATGCTAAATTCATCAATGGATTAATAGCTGAGTGGCTACTAGATGGTACATTCCTGAAAGGTCACTGGAGGCATATTGTAGTATATTATTTTAAGATGTGTTACATTTGTTTATGCTGTGGAACATTTGTTTTAATGATGCAAAGATGTATTTCCTTTTCATTGTTGCATTTAACTCCACAAAGCTGTGATTCTTTGCTTGTCTACAACACCTGATGGTCTAATAAAGAGCTGAATGGCCAATAGCGAGGCAGGAGAAAGGATAGGTGGGGCTGGCAGGCAGAATAGAGGAGAAATCTGGGAGGAGAGATCAAAGAAGTTGCAGCAAGAGAATTAAGAGAGAGGATGCTGGGGGCCAGCCATGGAATAAGAATGAAAGTAAGATATACAGAAGAAAAGGAAAAAGCCCAGAGGCAAAAGGTAGATGGGATAATTTAAGAAAAGCTGGTTATGGTTAGAAATAAGCCAAGCAAAGGCCAGGCATTTATAACAATAAGCCTCCACATCATTTATTTGGGAGCTGGGTGGCAGGCGCCCCAAAAGAGTAAAATAGAGGCATGCCTTTGAAGGTGCTATCTTGTCCCTGCCCACCATGATGTGATTGGTCCTCGATGCTGAGACAGCTGACTGCAGATGGAGACCTCTGACACAATGACCCAAAGGCCATCATCCTCGCCTTTGGTTGTTACTGAAAGATTTCAGACTCGGAGTGTGTGCTGGCTAGTTTTATGTCTACTTGATAAAAACTATTATCAGAGAGGAGAAAGCCTCAACTGAGAAAATGTCTCCATATGATTGGGCAGTAGGTAGACAGTAGAGCAGTTTCTTAGTGATTAATGCAGGAGGACCCAGACCTATTGTGGGTGGAGCCATCCCTGGGATGGTGGTACTGGGTTCTATAAGAAAGCAGGCTGACCAAGTCATGAGGAGCAAGCCAGTGAGTAGCACTCTTTTATGGCCTCTGCCATCAGCTCCTGTCTGAAGGTTCCTCCCGTTTGAGTTCCTGCTCTGACTTCCTTTGAGGATGAACAAGATGTAGAAGTGTAACAAAATAAACCCTCTTCTTCCTGAGCTGCTTTTTGTCTTAGTTAGGGTTTTTATTGCTGTGAAAAGACAACATGAGCCGGGCAGTGGTGGAGCACACCTTTAATCCCAGCACACGGGAGGCAGAGGCAGGCGGATCTCTGTGAGTTCGAGGCCAGCCTGGTCTACAAGAGCTAGTTCCAGGACAAGCTCCAAAGCTACACAGAAACCCTGTCTTGAACACAAAAACAAAAAAGACAACATGATCATGGCAACTCTTATTTTTTTTAAAGGTTTATTTATTATGTACAAAGTGTTCTGTCTGTATGTCTACCTGGAGGCCAGAAGAGGGCACCAGATCTCATTACAGATGGTTTTGAGCCACCATGTGATTGATGGGACTTGAACTCAGGACCTCTGAAAGAGCAGCCAGTGCTCTTAACCACTGAGCCATCTCTCCAGCCCTGCATAACAACTCTTATAAAGGAAACATTTAACTGGGGTGGCTCACTTACAGTTTGAGAGATTCAGTCCATTATCATCATGACAGGGAGAATAGATACATGCAGGCAGACACAGTTGGTACTGGAGAGGTAGCTGAGAGTCCTACATACTGCAGGCAACAGGAGGCCAATGGAGACACTGGGCAGTATCCTGAGCATAGGAAACCTCAAAGTCCGTCCCCACAGTGGCATACTTCCTCCAATAAGGCCATGCCTACTCCAACAAAGTCACATCTCCTGATAGTGCCACTCTCTATGAGATTATGGGGGCCAAGTATATCCAAGTTAACACATTTCATTCCCTGGCCCCATAAGCTTTCAACAGTGTCATAATGCAAAATTCATTTAGTTCAACTTCAAAAGTCCCTATAGTCTATCACAGTCTCAAAAATGTTTTAAAGTTTAAAGTTCAAATACAATCTCTTGTTATCACCTGCAAAAATCAAAATCAAAAAGCAGATCACATACTTCTAACATATATACACAGGATATACATTAAAATTCCAAAACATAGGGAAGGAAATCAGTACCAAAGCAAGACTGAAAACCATCTGGGCAGACTTCAAACTCTGCATCTTCTCATCTGATGTCAAAACAATCTTCAGATCTCCAAATCAGTTCAGCTTTGTTGACTGCAACACACTTTTTTCTCTTTGGCTGCTTCCACTCCCTGTTAGCAGCTCTCCTTGGCAAGTATCCCATGACTCTGGCATCTCTAACATCTTAGGTTCTCTAAGGCAATCCAGGCTTCAACTTCACAGCTTCATGCAATGGCCTCCATTCAGGGACACCCTGACACATGCTTGGTTTTTGAGCAGCTTTATCCCATAACTCCTTTCTTCTATCCTTAACTCTAAACCCAGAACCACATGGCTGAAGCTGCCGAGTTGTGCTGTTCGCTTGGGCTGGAACATGGCCACTCATTCAATTACATCTTCACCAGCTTTCTATCACTACTTAAGCTTGGCTGTCCTGAAACTTGCTCTAGGCCAGGCTGGTCTTAAACTCAGGTCGGCCAGCCTCTGCCTTCTGCGGGCTGGGATTAAAGGCGTGACCACCACACCTGGCTCTAAACTTTTCTTTAGTTCCTTTTCACAAGTTGGAAATTTAGCTGGGTGGGATCTTGCCCTGAGGTCACCAATCCCTTTATTCAATTTCTTAATCTCCTAGAACACAATTTAGCTCCATTCCACTTAACTCCATTCCTTTTCTCCTCAAATTTTACATTTTCTTGTTCCCTTCCATTATAAATCTTCATTAGAGTTACCACTAATAACCATACGAATGGAGTCTATACTAGGCCGTTTTGAGATTTCCTCCACTAAGGGATTAATCCAAATTAATCCAAAATTTTTCACTTTGGCCTCAGTAAGATTCTTCAGACAGGGCAAAAGGTAGCCACTTTCTTCACTAAAATGTCACAAGACCAGTCTCTAGGCTACACACTAACACTCTTCTCTGAAACCTCTTGACCCCCACAGTTCATCAAATCACACCCAGCACCTCTGTCCTTCATGCTCTAACACTATGGCCCATTCAGCAGCACTGAAAGCATCCACTGACTCCCACAGTCCACATTACTCCAAACAAAAACATGGTGAGGCCTATCACAGTGATACCCCTCTCCTGGTACCAACTTCTGTCTGTCTTAAGGTTCTTATTGTGCTATGAAGAGACATCATGACCACGACAACTTATAAAGAAAATATTTATCAAGTCCAAATGGATCAAAGACCTCAACATAAAGCCAGCCACACTGAACCTCATAGAAGAGAAAGTGGGAAGTACACTTGAACGCATTGGCACAGGGAACCACTTCCTAAATAGAACCCCAGCAGCACAGACACTGAGAGAAACAATTAATAAATGGGACCTCCTGAAACTGAAAACCTTCTGTAAAGCAAAGGACATGGTCAACAAGACAAAACAACAGCCTACAGAATGGGAAAAGATCTTCACTAACCCCACATCAGACAGAGGTCTGATCTCCAAAATACACAAAGAACTCAAGAAATTGGACACCAAAAGATCACGTAACCCAATTAAAAAAAATGGAGTACAGACCTAAACAGAGAACTCTCAACAGAAGAATCTAAAATGGCTGAAACACACTTAAGGAAATGTTCAATATCCTTAGCCATCAGAGAAATGCAAATCAAAACAACTCTGAGATTCCACCTTACACCTGTAAGAATGGCTAAAATCAAAAACACTGATGACAACTTATGCTGGAGAGGTTGTGGGGAAAAGGGAACATTTCTGCATTGCTAGTGGGAATGCAAGCTGGTACAACCCCTACGGATGTCAGTGTGACAATTTCTCAGAAAATTAGGAAACAACCTTCCTCAAGACCCAGTAATACCACTTTTGGGTATATATCCAAAGGATGCTTAATCATGCCACAAGGACATGTGCTCAACTATGTTCATAGCAGCTTTGTTTGTCATGGCCAGAACCTGGAAACAACCTAAATGCCCCTCGATCGAAGAATGGATTAAAAAAAAAATGTGGTACATTTACACAATGGAGAAAAAAAACAACGACAGTTTGGATTTTGCAGGAAAATGGATGGAACTAGAAAGCATTATTTTGAGTGAGGTAATCCAGACACAGAAAGACAATTATCACATGTACTCACTCATAGGTGGTTTTTAAACATAAAGCAAAGAAAGCCAGCCTACAAACCACAATCCCAGAGAACTTAGACAATACGGACACTAAGAGAGACTTACATAAATATAATCTACATGGGAAGTAGAAAGTATAAAAAGACAAGATCTCCTGAGTAAATTGGGAGCATGGGGACCTTGGGGGAGGGTTGAAGTGGGGAGAGGAGAGGCAGGGAGGGGAGCAGAGAAAAATGTAGAGCTCAATAAATATCATGGGAAAAAAAGGGGGAAAAAGGAAAAAAAAGAAAATATTTAATTGGGGTGGCTCATTTACAGTTTCAGAGGTTCAACTCATTATCATCACGACAGGGAACATGGATGCAGGCAGACATGGTACTGAAGAGGTAGCTGAAAGTCCTACATCTTGCAGGCAACAGGAAGTCAACTGAGACACTGGGCAGTATCCTGTGCATAGGAAACCTCAAAGTCCGCCCCTACAGTGGCACACTTCCTCCAACAAGGTCATACCCATTCCAATATCTCCTAATAGTGCCACTCCCTATGAGATTGTGAGGCCCAATTAAATAACACATTTTTGGTCATGATGTTTTATCACAGCAAAAAGACACCCTAAAACAGAGTTCAAAGGCTATACTAGATTGGTCATTTTTTGTAAAAGAAACTTATTAGATGAGATATTAATGAATTGACAGGCAGACAGCAACATGGCAGGGGCACTGAGAGAAGGGCAATCCCAAATCTTTTGGTTACCTCATATATTTTGCCAGTGGCAAAAAGAAAAAGGAAAAAAGGCATACTGTCTTAGCTACTTTACTATTGCTGTGAAGCGACACAATGACCAAGGCGACTTATAAAAGAAAACATTTATTCTGGCTCATGGTTCCGGTGGGTTGAGAGCCCATGATCATCATGACCAGGAGGAGCATGGGAGCAGGTAGGCAGCCATGAAGCTGAAGCAGCAGCTAAGAACTTACACCCTGATTCACAAGTAAGGCAGAGAGACCTAACAGGAAGTGGGGTGGGCTTTTGTAACCTTAAATCCTTCCCTCAGTGACACATCTCTTCCAACAAGGACACACCTCCTAATCCTTCCCAAACAGTTCTATCTGGAAACCAAACACTCAAATATATGAGCCCATGGGAGCCATTCTCATTCAAACCCCTCCCCCATTCTTTAAGATAGTGGGATGTGCAGGAGGCCTGGTGAGACATGTCTGCAATTCTAGTGCTCAGAAGTCATAAACAGGATGATCACCAGGCCAGCTTGGGGACACAATGAGACCCTTTAAAATGATGTATCAAAGCACCATAAGGGCCTGGTGCAGCTCATCCTCTTCCGGCTGGCTTGTTCTTCCAATTATCCACTTTAAAATCCTCAGGAAGAGAGCACTTGCTTTTACTGCTTCCCTTCTTTCCAACAACAAGCTCTGGTGGGAAGAAGCCCAGACTGGCAGTCATGAAATCAGGGCTTGAACTGGGCTTAGTGGCTCATGCCTATACTCCAGGCCCTTGGGAGGGAGAGGCAGGAACATCAGGATTTAAGGTCAGCCTTGGCTACACAGCAAGTTCAAGGTGAACCTAAGTCTCAAGAGACCCGGGGATGTGTGTGTATGTGTGTTTACTTAATCTTCATTCTTTAAATTTTAGTTTTGTTTTTATTGAGACAGGGTTTCTCTATGTAACAGCCTTAGCTGTCTTGGAACTCACTTTGTAGGCCAGGCTGGCCTTGAACTCACATAGATCTTCCTGTCTCTGCCTCCCAAGTGCTGGAATTAAAGGCGTGTGTATATCATCATTCCGAGTCTAGACTTCCTTTTCATATTTTATGTGCATTGGTGTTTTGCCTGCATGTTGTCTGTGTGAGGCTGTCAGATCTTGGAGTTACAGCCATGAGCTGCCATGTGGGTGCCGGGAACTGAACCCAGATCCTCTGGAAAAGCAGTCAGTGCTCTTAACCACTGAGCCATCTCTCCATCCCCTAGATCTTCTTTCTTTTAAACATTTATTTATTGTGCATATGTCTGTGAGTGTATGCACACATGCCAGAGCTAGTGTGTGGAGGCCTGAGGACAGCCTAGAAGAGTTGGTTCTTGTCTTCTACCATGTGAATTCTGGAAATAATACACTATGTTTCCTGGAAGAACTCAGTGAGATTCACCTGCCTTCCCTGAGTGCTGGATTAAAAGCTTGGGCAACCATTTCTTTATTTTATTTTATTTTTTTAATTTCAAGTGTATTGATATTTTGCCTGCATTTATGTCTGTGTGAAGGTATCAGATCCCCAGGAACTAGAGTTACAAACAGTTGTGAACTGTCATATGGGTGCTGGGAATTGAACCCAGCTCCTTTGGCTGAGCAGTCAGTGCTCTTAAACACTGAGCTATCTCTCCAGCCCCAAGAACTTCAGAGTTCTAAAAATATCTAACACTACTTGTGAGTCTGTGCTGGGAATCGAACCCAGGGCTTTGTGTTTGACACAGAGGTAATTCCCCAACTTCTAAACACACCTATACTACTTACAATGACCAGAGGACAACTGGGGCACCTGGACCTTGAGTCCTAATAATGTTAAGAAATACACATTCACATATAATTAAAAACAAACTAAGCCATAATTAAAAATAAATCTTAAAGAACAAAATTGAGAGCTGCCATGGTGGCACGGGCCTTTTATCCCCAACACCTGCCTCTAAGCCCTCAGGAGGCAGAAGGACTTCTGTGAATTCTAGGCCAGCCTTGTCTACATATTAGGACCTTGTCTCCAAAGAGAGAGAGAGAGAGAGAGATACACAGACAGAAGATGCGAAGCGCACTATGGGTCAAACATTAACTCTTCCCTAAAAAATTCCCGACCTCCGCCATCCCCGAAGCCCCCTTGTTGATTCCGGACCAGCCTTTTCTGTCCTCAAACCTCGGTTTCCCCATCTGTATACGCTCCCCCTCCGCACAGCACAGCAAACCGAGAGGACCCGATCGGGCTCGTGAGGCGCCTTAAGCCGTAGGCGAAAAGCCAGAACGGCAGACGTTTCCTCCCGCTCACACCTCTAAGCCACCCTGGGTGGCGACGTTTCCCCCAGCGACCCCAAGAGGTGTGGCCAGATGCTGGGAGCCACGCCCACAAGAGCGAGGCGCCACCGCCGCGCCTCACCCTGCGCGCCTCGAAGGGACCTGCGTGACGTCACTGCACTTCCCTTGTAGCCATCCGCCACCAGAAAAAGTAGTCCCTCTCCCTAGCTGCCCTCACCGCCCCAGGTCAGACAGCATATAAACTTCTAGAGTCTTTCTGCACCTGACCACGGTTCTGAGCCCTCCGAGAGACCTTCTAAGATTCCGCAAATCTGTCTTTCCCCGGGGGCGGCGGCGCAAGTAGTCCCGACTCAAGGGAGGGCGATGGATTCCTCCGCGACGGGGGTGAGAGGATGGCGACCTCGTCGATGCCGGAGTCGGAGAGCGACGCAGCAGCCAGGGGCTCAGGTGAGCGACAGCCGGAGGCGGGCCGCCCCACTGCACAATGCGGTGCACTAGGGTCCTACCGCGGGGCTGCCGGGTGCCGAGCTCCCGGGCCGGCGGGGCTGTCCGAACAGGGCCCCGGGGTCCCAGGCCCTTTAGCCGCTTTCGCATTTGCCTGAGCGGAAACCCGGCGCCGCCACAAGATGGCGTCGGGCCTGGAGCTCAGGCAGCGCCGGGGACAGCCCCGAGTCACCAAGCCCCGAGACCGTCGCTGTCAGCCCCCTCCGCAGGGGAACCCGGGGTGGGAGAGCGAACCACTGACCCCGGGGGCCTGCGGGCTGTACCACTGGGTCCTCATCCGAGGGGACGCGGGGTCCGAAGGGCTGAGCCGCTGTGCCCGCCCTGGGTCGGAGGGTGATCCACGCCTCTGGGAGGAGCAAAGGGCGGCGATCGCACGCCGCGACCACCTTTCCTGGAGGGGCCCCAGCCGGAGAGGCGAGGCGTCCCCGTCCTCTTCTGGAAGCTTCGCTCTCCAGGACTCGAGGAAACCCCTCCCCGTCTGATTGGGTGCTCAGTCTTTGCATCTGCAGAATGGGCACGCCGATGCAGCTGGGTGGGTACAGCTTGGCCGGACCCGAAAGGTGGACCACTTGTTGCAGCCATGGTCGTCTCTTCTGGCAGAGTGAAAGCCGCATACCGTGCACGTCGCTGGCACGCGGTCCCCCGAGCCAATGGAGGAGAACGAGGTGGAGAGCAGTAGCGACGCGGCCCCCGGGCCGGGCCAGCCGGAGGAGCCTTCTGAGAGCGGCCTGGGCGTGGGCACCTCGGAAGCCGTGTCCGCGGACAGTAGCGACGCTGCGACTGCCCCAGAGTTAACGGAGGCCGACGACTCTGGCGTGGGGCAGAGTTCAGACAGTGGCAGCCGCTCTGTGGTATGGACCAGGCTGGACGGTGTGGGCAAGGGGACCATCCAGCAAAGCTTACTCGTAGAAAAATACTTGTTGATTCTGAGACAGAGGCCATGCCATGCCAAACTGCTCATAGTAGGTTTTGTTCTTTTGACAAACCCCATAGTTGTTAAGGGACATACCTATAAAACCACTTGTTTCCAGATCCTGCAGAAAGGGAAACTGAGGCGGAGCATGCTGACAGAGCCAGGATTCCTTATCTGCTGTCCTACCCAGAGCCCTAATGCTCTGTCAGCCCTTCCTGGTTCAAACGCTGATCCATCTCACAGTAACTGTAGCCTTCCGATCTGCCTAATGGGATGGGAATGTCTGATTCTATGAGTGCTAAGCTGTAAGGGGAAAAAAAACCACTGTGACCCATCTCTTCCTGACCCCGTATTCCTCTGTCAAGTGGGAATTAGAAGTGCGTTTATCTCTTAATGCGTCATTTTGCAAGGCAGTGGACGTATCTTGACACCACTTGATGGAGAATACTAAGCAGTAGCCCTTGATGTGCAGTTTAGGATTTCACTAAGTCAGCAGAAATGGGCCTGCTCTGAGTGTAACATATGCTAAATTACGGGGTTACAGCTGGGGACAGGACAGGTGTGGTCCTGGTCCATATTGGACAGCTCCTCTGGGAGTTCAGACCCAACCTATCATCATACCAGCGTGACGGAGGTGACAGAGTCACTGCAGAGTGCACATGGAGAAACTAGGTACCTTCCTAGAGGAGGTAGACGCTAAGCGGTTGGGAGAAGGCTGGGTGCAAACTAGCGATGGGGTGATGTGGGAGGAGTTTGAGGCAGAGGGAGCAATTGATGCAAAAATCCTGTGAAAATTGTCCCTCCTGGCTGTGGTGTGGGTCTAGAGAGGTCCCTCCTGGCTGTGGTGTGGGTCTAGAGAGGTCCCTCCTGGCTGTGGTGTGGGTCTAGAGAGGTCCTTCTTTGAGCCTTCAGGTAGAGCCTGACTACACCCGTGGACTTTAGGGCTCTCAGTGCCTGGAGAGCTTTTCTAGTCCTCAGTGGGATCCAAGTGTGGGTGACTTTATTTGCTTTGTCCTTGGGGATCTGCAGGCCCTCTATCCTGCCCCATCCCTGGCTCCTAAACTGCCCTCCACTTCCTGCTCCTAGGAGGAGGTATCCGAGAGCATTTCAGCAGACCCCTTGCCTCATGGCTACCTCCCTGATTCATCTTCTGTGTCCCGCGGAACAGTGGCAGAGGTGCCAGGTGGTCCCCCAGCCCTGGTGCATTCCAGTGTTCTCCCAGACCCCAGCATGCTGGTGTCGGACTGTGCAGCTTCCTCTTCAGACCTTGGTGCTGCCATTGACAAGATCATTGAGTCTACCATTGGCCCGGACCTCATCCAGAGTGAGTAGGGGAGGGTGTGGCCCTGCAGAATCCCACAGCCGGATGTGTGAATGCAGGATAGTTACCTTATTGTGGAATGTGTCAGAAGAGCTGATAGCTGTTTCCCAGTGGTGAAAAACACAAAGATCAAAAAAGATGCCACAGTGGGTCCTTAGTGTGACGCCTGGATGTCACAGCACTCAGTGGTAGAGATAGTTGTGACTGAAGCCAGTAAGATGGCTGGTGAAAAAGTACTTGCCAGGCAAACGGTGACCGCTCCTGAACCCACATAACAGTGGAAGGAAAGAACCAATTCTAGAAAGTTGTCATCATACTTCCAAACACATGTCCATATACACACAACGTACATGCAATAGTAATGAATTTTTAAAAATAGAAGCAGTTGTATCTGGCTTTGTGCTGGGGGCAGTTATAAACACTTGATATGGAGGAGGTCACAGATCTTGCAGTGACCCCCAGATGAGATGGCTGTCATTAACCTGGCCCACATGAGAATTGAAAGGCAAAGAAGACAAAAAGTGACTTACCCAAAAGTGGTACTTACAAAAAGTGGAGGGTGGCCCTGGGCAGTAAGCCCAGATGGGTGCTCCGTGAGTTCAAGCTACTGTGCTGGGTCTTTCGTGACGTGCACAGACGCCCAGCACCTCACAGAGCTCTGGCATAGGCTGAGAAGCACTGTGAAAAAGATAGTGCAGGATCTGTATCTTGAAGTATGGAGAGGACAGAGGAAGACATTCTAGCCCATTTGTCAAAGACCGGGCAGCATATCCCCACCAGACCTCCCACCAGCCTGCAGCGGAAGTACACACGGCTCAAGGAGGTGCGCGACTGGTAATCCAGTTGCCAGATAGAGCCCAAGGGTATGGACCTACAGCTGGGGTCCCTCTGAGAACTGTCACTCTCATCTTCGTTTGCCAGGCTGCATTACTGTGACCAGTGCTGAAGAAGGAGGAGCAGAAACCACGCAGTATCTGATCCTGCAGGGCCCAGATGATGGTATGAACCCTGTTGCCACTCCCTGTAATAGATGAGAGCAGAAGACAGGTCTCCATGTGACCCCAGAGGGTTAGCCGTTGCCCTGGCCTCGCGGGGGATTTGAGCCTGCCTGGGAAGAGCAGCGGAAACTCACAGGCAGTCCTGCCTTCCGTTTTCTCTCCTGTCCTCAGGTGCTCCCATTACATCACCAATGTCTACTTCCACCCTGACCAATAGTCTGGCAGCCATTGAAACCCTGGCGGATGGCCCCACATCTACATCTGCAAGCCTCGAGCCCCCTGAGGAGCCCCAGGGAGAACCTGGCTCTCTAGCACAGCCACCCCCAGCCTCTGGCACGGACGAGCTGGACTTGCAGAGCCTGGAGGCCATGATGGAGGTGGTGGTTGTGCAGCAGTTCAAGTGCAAGATGTGCCAGTACCGGAGCAGCACCAAGGCAACCCTCCTTCGCCACATGCGGGAGCGGCACTTCCGCCCAGGTGTGTCTGCAGCAGCCAGTTAGGCCTGGGGGGTGGGGACGACACATAGCCAGACATGGCAGCTCGCTTTGCTTTTGCAGCAGCAGCAGTAACAGTGGCAGCTGGTAAAAGGGGGCGTCTACGGAAGTGGGGCACATCTACCAAGACCACAGAGGAGGAAGGGCCAGAGGAGGAGGAAGATGACATTGTGGATGCTGGGGCCATTGACGATCTAGAGGGTAAGCCACTCTCCAGGGTCCCCACACTCTGTCCCCACACTCGTCTACAAATCCTGAGCTCCTGGCTGCCTACCTGGAAGGAGACACACCAGTGTCCCTCCAGTACAGAAGAAGGTTAGGCTGTGGTACAGACTGCATACTGAAAACCAGAACAACAGAAGAATTAGAATGCAAGCAAAAAATAGATGTGCTTTCCATTTTATTTATTGCCACAATTTATTTACTTATATATCTAAAATTGTTCAATGCATGGTCATAAAATCTTAGTAAAACCAGGCACAATGGTACATGAAGTACAGGCAGGAGTATCAGGAGTTCATGGTCACTCTCACTACATAGTTAAAGGCCAACCTGGGCTACATGAGACCGCCCTCCCATTCAAACCAATAAAATAATTTCTCTCTTTCTCTCTCCCCACACATGCACACATCATTTGTATGGATGCTTGTGCAGGCCAGAGGTTGATGTCGGGTGACTTTCTCAATTGCTCTCTGCGTTATATTTTGAGACAGGGTCTCACTGAACCTAGAACTTGCTGTCTGTGCTAGACTGGCTGGCCAGGACACCCTGGGGACCCTCCTGTCTGTGTCTGGTGTTGGAACTCTTGGTATCCACTGTCTGCATAACTTTTGACATGGGTTCTGGGAGGTTGAACTCAGACCTTCATGCATGGCAGCAAGTGTTTCATCGATTTAGCCACTTCCCCAGCCCCTTGTTTTTCTCCAAAGTTTTTGGTTGTTTTAATTATGTGTATGTCTATTTGTGGGTATGTGCATCTTGAGTACAATACTTCTGGCTGCCAGAAGAGGGTATTGTATCCCATGGAACTGGTATTACAGGCAGTTGTGAGCCGTTCCACATGGGTGCTAGGAACTGAACTTGGGTCCTCTGCAAAAGTAGTAAATGAGCCATTTCTCCAGTTCCTCCCCCTCCTAATTTTTTGAGATAGAGTTTTCCTGTGTAGCCCTTGGTGGCTTCAGACTCTTGTTCCTCCTGAACATTGAGATTATAGGTGTGTATCACCATAACTGGCTCACTTTTTTTCTCCTGTACTTTATGAGATCTTGTATGCATTTTATAAATAAGTTTTTCTGAGTTGGACCAGGCTCGTTTTACGGTTGAATGGCCATGTGTGGCCGTTGTCCACAAGGTGGAACAGTTCAGTCTGGGAGCTCGTAGACTCAGTGCTCATTCCCTGTTTTCTACAAGTGGCTTAAGTGGCTTGAGAACCAGGCATCTCTTTGTGCTTCCAGTTAAGGTGAGCTACTAGCAGGTGCCAGGAAAGGTGCAGGAAGAGGAAGGCTCGTCCTCTGTGGGGGAGGGTGCAGACGGTTTCTTGGAGGGGGACCTCACTGGTGGAGAGAGAAGTGATGCGGAAGTGGGATTTGTCAGAGTGTGGGTCTAGACACTGTCCTTTACTGTCTCTGCAGAGGATAGTGACTACAATCCAGCTGAGGATGAGCCCCGGGGCCGGCAGCTGCGGCTCCAGCGTCCCACCCCTAGTACCCCAAGACCTCGAAGGAGGCCTGGCCGACCCCGAAAGCTGCCCCGCCTAGAGACTGCAGACCTCTATGATGGTAAGACTTAGTCATGGGATGGCTGTGTGGGGGTCACACATGGCTCTGCTGCCTGATGCTTCCGGGTACTTGCGAGACTGAGCGCGTGCAGAGCAGCAGTCTCAATCCACTGCTGCAGGCTTCATGGAAAGGAGCCTGCCCCAGCTGCAGAAACCCAACCTCGGTGATTGTTTAGGCTTTAGGCAGATGCCTTCCAGTGATAAATTGTCACAGCAAGGAAAGGGGGTGAGTCTTTATAAGTGAACCAATCATCTTTTAATGGCACTGGAGAAAAGAGATTGAGACCCGGTGACTGCTCTGTCCCTCGAGGGGATGACTTGGCATGGTGTGAGTACAAGCTTTGTCACCTATCAGCTCTGACCTAGAGCGTGTCACTTTGCCCTTTGGATCTCTTCTTTATGAGTAGAAGATGACAGCATTTGTTTGTGTGGTGGCCACTGTGCCTGTACAGTTTGGAGGTAGATTCTGGAATCCCTCCAGAGGAACTGAAGTGTGCAGAACAGTAAATATAACCCACAGCGAGAGTGAGTGGCTCTGGTCCCAGGGCCTGGGGAAACGGCTGAGTGGGTAAGAGAATTTGCTGTGGAAACGTGATGAGAGGTCAAGCTCCAGCACCTACAGAAAGAATGCTTGAGGTGACTGTGTGCCTGTGTTCCCAGGGTTGGGGGTGCAGAAACAGGTTGACCCTGGGACTTCATTGGCCATCTAGCCTAGCCAAAATGTGGAGTTTCCAGTTCAGTAGGAGAGCCTGTGTCAAGTGAGTAAGGCAAAGAATAAAGAGCAGGAGACGTGATATCCTCCTGTAGCCTTTGCTGGTACAAGAACAAGTCCATGCACCGTCCCCCAGACATCACACTTGTACAGCACACATAAAGGAGACGCCTTCCAGGCTATATCATTGAAAACAGAACAAAGGGGCTGAAGAGATGGCTCGCTCAGTGGTTAAGAGCACTGGCTGCTCTCAAGGAGGACCAAGGTTCAATTCTCAGCACCCACATGGTGGCTCACAGCCATCTTAATTCCAGTCCCAATGGCTACAGTGCCTCCTCTGACCTCCACAGGCACCAGGCACACACATGATTAACAGATACACATGCTGGCAAAGCATTTATGCACAAAAAATAAAGATATTTAAAGAGACAAGAAAAATTAGTACACGTGTGTGTGTGTGTGTGTGTGTGTGTGTGTGTGTGTGTGTGTGTGTGCGCGCGCGCACAGCGTATCACATGCAGCTTCTACATGTCAGAAGACAGCTTATGGGAAATGGCTCCTTTCTGCCCTGTGGGCCCTGGGAATTGAGCTCAGGTGTCAGGCTGGGTGCAGAAGCCTTTGGTTATTCACTAAGCCTTCATACTAAGTGGTCAAATTTGTAGAAAGTGTCAGGGATGCAACCCATGGCATTGCACATGCCAGGCAAGTGCTTTACCACTGATTCACACACCTCCAGCCTTGAAGTAGTTTTTCTGTTTGTTTGTTTCTTCTTATTTTTATATGCTTGGGTGTTTTGCCTGAATGTATGTCTGTTTGCCATGTGCTTGCAGTATCTGGAGGCATCAGATCCCCTGGGACTGGGGTTAGACAGTTGTGAGCTGCCATGTGAATGGGGAGTTGAACCTGGGTCCTCTGGAAGTGCTCTTAGCCACTGAGCCACCTCTCCAGCCCTTGAAATAGTATTTGTAAACAGTTTGAAGATGTTTGCCATTCAGATTAGACTTCAGAGAGTTTGTAAGCTATCCATGGAGCTCCTCTTGCCGTGAACCCTCTCTTGGGTCATCAGCCTAACAAGGGTATTCCAGGGTCAAAGCCACTGTTGTTTTCTCCCAAATCCACAGTATCCCTGTGGGTTACTACACCAGTTGGGAGATGGGACAGATGAGACTCAGAGAGGGAGGGCCTTTGTCTGCAATTCACAGCCAACCCATGAGGGTGCTGAGTCCAGAACCTGACTGTGTAGGCTGTTGCTGAGATACTTTCCCATTTCTGTCCTGCTATGCTGAATAGGTTAGAAGCAGGGTAACATCTGCACTGTCCTCTCCTCTGACCTTGTGTCCATTCTGTGATCAGATGTGGGAGTTGATTGACCTCTGGGCCTGGAGTGTGTGACTGACTAATCTTTGTGTCGTGACAGGTGTAGGAGAGCCTCTGGTGAGTTCCCAGAGCACACAGAACCCTCCAGAACTGCAGGATCTCGAGGCTCCCAGCTCCTCGGGCCCAGGATGCCTATGGGGCAAGGTGGGGAGAGGCCCAATGGAATCTGGTGTGAGTCAGTCCGCTGCTGAGAATGCAGCCCACTCATGCAAGGGTGAACCTGATGCCCAACCCCGCCGCCGAGGGCGACCCTCCAGGAGGTTCCTAGGGAAGAAGTACCGAAAGTAGGTACATTGTTGCAGAGGTGAGCTTGACAGGCTGAGGGGGGTTCCCTGAGCTGACAGCCCTTCCTGGCAGGTACTACTACAAGTCACCTAAGCCACTGCTCAGGCCTTACCTGTGCCGCATATGTGGATCACGCTTCCTGTCCCTTGAGGATCTGCGCTTCCACGTCAATTCCCACGAAGCTGGTGACCCACAGCTCTTCAAGTGCCTGCAATGTAGCTACCGCTCCCGTCGCTGGTCCTCACTCAAGGTGTGTTGTCCAGGAGGTCACAGGGCAGGACGAGTCACCCAGTAGGGTGTGGAGTCACCTATGCACTCTGACCATCCAGCTTGTGAAGAATACTGGAACATGGTGGCCTGTGGAGGGCTGCCACAGGCAATTGATAGGGTGTCCAGTGAGTGACACCTCACTTTGAAAGATGCAGTTGACATTAGAGATTGTGTAGACGTGCTTATCCTCACTGCCACACTGGCCGGGTGGGTAGTTCCGTCCAACAGTCACTCCACAGCAGTGGCGTGTCTCGGGAAAACGCTCCTTTCATCTCACTCCAGAGGTATGGGCCAACAGTAGCCCGTGCCATTTTTTGTCATTTTGTACCCCAGTTGAGGCTCCAGGTGTTGACTGTACCACTGTACTGCAGAATTGCTATGCAGGGTGGAGTGTGGACTCATCCTTCGGGGCCTGGCGGGCAGTCTGTGCTGTCTCCATGTGCTACTGCTTCTTCCCACGCAGAACATGCAGGCTGGAGTTGCTCTCTGGGCTCCCACAGTGTGGAGCATAAGGCATGGGTAATGGAGCCACATTGCCCACCCAGCTCCAAGCTTTGCTGTCACAAGGTCCCTTCATTCTGAGCCTTCATTTCCTCTTTGGTCAGATGGTAAACTAGCCTAAGGACTGGCGCAGCAGGTGTCTCTAGGAAGAGCCCCAGCCAGGCAGCAGGCTCTGCTGTCCACACTCACCCTGAGGCTGTGAGCATGCAGGTGGAGGTGAGGAAGAGGGAGGGGCAGCGGAGCCTCCAGCCCTGTTGTCTCTCCCAGGAGCACATGTTCAACCATGTGGGCAGCAAGCCCTACAAGTGTGACGAGTGCAGCTACACCAGTGTCTACCGGAAGGATGTCATCCGACATGCGGCCGTTCATAGCCGGGACCGGTCAGTGAGTTGTGCGGGCACAGTGGAATCTAGGCAGGAGAACACGTGGCCAGAAGTACCGTGGGTCCTCTGTAGCATCCCTGCTCTATCTGGTTAGAAACATTCAGAAAGCAAGGTGAAGCCTACCTGATGGTAGTCCCAGAATCCTCTGGGCTAGAGCTTTGAGGTCCCCAGTTGAGGATCTTCCTTCATGTGGGAGCTTTAGTTCCTCATCTGCAAAGTGGAGACAGTTGTCAAGGGGCCTGAAGGGAGCTGTGTGACTACAGGGTTCATGGGTGATTAGAAGGTCTTGTGCTAGTCAGGTGCAGGTCCTCCTTAGTGCTGTGCTAAGGCAGATTAGGACTGGGAAAATCAGATGTTTTCCGGCCTGGTGGCTGCTCAGTGAGTTACTGCCGGGCCTATGGCTCTGGCAAAGAATTGGCTTCTTTGGCATATGATCTAGGAGCAGAGGGTGGATAGAGACCCATGGAGTACTGGAACCAGGGTGGGTGACAGTTTTCCAAGATGCTTACAGGTTTCTTGAAAGAGAAGGGATTGTGTAGCCTGCTAGGATTCTGGTCACCAGGTTGAAGCCTGTTCTCCAGGGCTTTTTCCTGTGGGGCTTCTTGGAGCCTATAGTGCAGAAATGTGTCCCATGACTGGAGGGAGGCAGACCATGACCCCACTTAACTAGCACAGAGCGTGTCTCCTGTGGAGCCTTAGCATTCTCCCCAGGGGATACCCGCTGGCTCTCCATGGGTTCAGAGGAAAAGGCATGGGGAACAAGGAGGGGTGGTCTGGACTGAGACTGGACAGCCGTGGGGAGGCTGTGGTGACACTTGGTTTCTCCTTTCCCAGAAAGAAGAGGCCAGATCCGGTGAGTGTGGGGTCTTGGCCTGGGAAGGGCCCTGGACTGCTGATAGGGGCAGTGGATCAGGAGGTGAGAGCTCCCGGCTCTGTCCCCTTCTCTCTCCCTCTGACCTCTCATTATATCTTCCCAGACCCCAAAGCTGAGCTCTTTCCCTTGCCCAGTGTGTGGCCGTGTGTATCCCATGCAAAAAAGACTAACGCAGCACATGAAGACTCACAGCACTGAGAAGCCACACATGTGTGATAAGGTGGGTGGTCAGGTGAGCTGTGGCTGGAGGCAGGGCCTTCTCTGGGCCGCCTCCATCTAATTCCACCCTCCCCGCCCCCAGTGTGGGAAGTCCTTTAAGAAGCGCTACACCTTCAAAATGCACCTGCTCACACACATCCAGGCTGTTGCCAACCGCAGGTATGTCCCCACTGGAGGTCCCTGGGTCAGGAAGGAACCCCTCCTGTTTCTGAGCTCCCTGTTAACTGCCTCTAGGTTCAAATGTGAGTTCTGCGAGTTTTTCTGTGATGACAAGAAGGCACTATTGAACCACCAGTTGTCCCATGTTAGCGACAAGCCCTTCAAATGCAGCTTTTGTCCCTACCGAACCTTCCGTGAGGATTTCCTGCTATCCCATGTGGCTGTCAAGCACACAGGTCAGGCCAGCCCTCCAGTCCCAACACCCCAACCAGAGTTCAGCCCTCTCAACAGCCCAAGCTACAGATAGACTTACCCTTATGCCATAAAGAAACTCCTGTGGTATTGTCTTGCTCCTGAGCCCAGCTCCAGCAACTTGCTTTCTCTGCCTTAGTTAGGAAAGAGGGAAATGGGAGATAACTACTGTGTTGTGGTTAGGAAGGTGACCTTGAGAATGGCCCCTAGCAGAAAGGCTAAATGTGGAGGTGTCCCTGGGCCTTTCTGCTTTAGTCTACTGGACTGGACAGCAGTGTTTGTCCAAGCATGGTAATGACTTATAGAGTGAGTTTAGGGTTCCCTGCATAGCTGCATGGGTGCAAGTGTCCCCCGTACCCACAGGGGCCAAGCCCTTCGCCTGTGAGTACTGCCACTTCAGCACTCGGCACAAGAAGAACCTGCGCCTGCATGTGCGTTGCCGACATGCGAACAGCTTTGAGGAGTGGGGACGGCGCCACCCTGAGGAGCCTCCCTCCCGCCGCCGCCCCTTCTTCTCTCTGCAGCAGATAGAAGAGCTGAAGCAGCAGCACACTGCGGCTCCCGGCCTGCGCCCCAGCGCGCCGGGGCCTGAGGTAGGTCCTGCTGGGAGGCAGTACACACAGTGGGAACTAGCAGGAGCTCCTTTGCACATTGTGATCCAACAGGATGATCCCTACCTCAGTCGCTGTGGCGGACATGAGTTAAGTTACGGGTACAGTTGCAGCGTAGAGCTTTCCAGTGCTGGTCTGGACAGCACACACGCCGTTGGCTTAGTTACCAGAGTGACTTGTTTTCTTAGATGTGAAACAATTGCAAAGCTCAACAGTTCTGAGATGCTGTGGCCCCAGCCCTGGTGGTCAGGGACCAAGCTGTCTGAATATTTTTGAACAGCATCCTAGGATCTGTCTTTGGTCTTTGTGGTTGCTCTCATGGTCCAGCATAGCTTCAGGAACACCTTCCCAGCCACATTCCAGGCCAGAAGCAAAGGGAATGGCTGGGAGATGGTAAAAAATGATGCTTGCTGTCATCTACCCAAGTCTTCCTCATGAACCTTATTAGAAGTTACTGCTTAGTTGCATGGCCACACTTTTAGAGCCATGAGATGCTGAAAAGTATCATCTTGTAGATGGGCACACTGCCTTCCCTCATGAAACTCAAGAGTACTTTTGACAAGGAAGATGAAGGGACTTGTGAGATGGTTCAACGAGTTAGTGCTTGTTGCCAAGCCTTATGACCTGATTTGGATTCCCAGGTCCTATATGGTGGAAATGGAAAAATAACTCCCCAAAGTGGTCCTTTGATACCCATATGTGCACTGTGGTGCTTGTGCCTATACACATACACACAGACAAAAAATAAATATAATTTTATTAAAGAGGAGGATGAATGGATTAGATTCGGGTAAGCAGCTAGTATTCTGTCATGGGAGCTTCCAGTGGCCCTAGGAAGATAACCACACTGTAATAATAGTACATGGGCTCTGGAGTTGGCAGCCTTGGGTTCAAGTCCCAGCCCTTCACATTTCTGAGCCTCACCATTCCACTGAGCACTGAGCTGGTAAATACCTTTAAAAATAGTAGGTGAAGCCGGGTGGTGGTGGTGCACGCCTTTAATCCCAGCACTTGGGAGGCAGAGGCAGGCGGATCTCTGTGAGTTCGAGGCCAGCCTGGTCTATAAGAGCTAGTTCCAGGACAGGCTCCAAAGCTACAGAGAAACCCTGTCTCGAAAAACCAAAAAAAAAAAAAAAAAAATAGTAGGTGAGATAAACAAGGGACTGGGAGGACATGATGACATTAGATGTGCTCAGGAAATGCATTTGGATCTGACCACCCCTCTCAGGTTTGACCCATTCACTTCCCCAGGCCCCCCAAGAGCCAGCACCTTTCCAGTCACCTGAGACTCCCCCACTACTCTGTCCTGATGCCCTAGGTGGTGCCACAATCATCTACCAACAAGGTGAGCCTTGAAGAAGGCAGGGAGTAGGGTAGGAAGATGACAAGGGTGGCATTGGGTGCCGGGTGTCCAGCCTGTTCTCAAACCCAGGCCCCACACCCCCAGGACCTGAAGAGTCCACTGCGATGGCCACTCAGACAGCCTTGGACCTGCTGTTGAACATGAGCGCCCAACGGGAGCTGGGGGCAACAGCCCTGCAGGTGAGAACTCAGGACTTCCCCCGCCCAACTACTGAACATGCCAACTCTGCTGAACGTGATGTGTAAAGGAGACTAGTGAGTCCAAACTACCCTGTTGGGGGCAGATCAGTCTAACCCTGATGGGCAGAACTTGAAGGACCTGGCTCCGTGGAGCCAAGGACAGTCTCTCCCAGTGCACTGTCTAGTTACCAGTGAACGCCTGTCCTAGTCACTGTTCTGTTGCTGTGAAGAGACACCATGACCATGACAGCTCTTATAAAAGAAAGCATTTCATTGAGGGCTGGCTTACAATTTCAGAGGTTTAGTCCATTGTCACCATGGCAGGGGACGTGACACTGAGTGGTAGCTGAGAGCTACATCTTGATCTGCAGACTGAGAGAGACTGGGCCAGGCATGGGCTTTTGAAACCTTAAAGCCCACCCCTGATGACACTCTTCCTCCAATAATACCATACCTCCTCCAATAAGGCCACACCTCCTAATCTTTTCAGAGTTCCACTCCCAGGTGACTAAGCCTTCTCATTCAGTCCCCACCCCATTTCTGTGCTGAGGGGTATGTGTTGCTGCATGTGGTTCTCGTGATCTTCTTTGCCTTCATTCTCACCTTGTCTATGTCCCTGTGGGGGCTCCTCTGGGGTTTAAAGCAGTTTCCTGTGTAAACACCACTTGGAGCCAGAATACTCCCAAGGCTTTGTCTAGTGCAGGGCTCTCTCCTACCTCTCAGTGGCCTTGACACCATCTCACACCCACACATCTCCCCCCGCTCAGCATCATGCCCCCATCTCCAAAACACAGCGAAGCCCAGCAGCAGTTCTTGGTCCTAGCCTCTTGGAAAGGTGAAGCGTGAACCAGATAGAGCATGTACCTGTAATCCCAACACTTGAGCAGAGGAAGCAGGCTCATAAGGAGTTGAAGGCTAGTCTCAGCTACATGAGTTTGAGCCCAGTCTGGGATACATGAGACCCTGTCTCAGCAACAGAGCTGGAGAGTTGGCTCAGCGGTTAAGAGCATTGGGTAGACCCAGGTTCAATCCATAGTATCTACATGGCTGTTCTCAATTGTCTTAACTCCAGCTACAGGGGATCCAGTGTTCTCTTCTGGCCTCTGTAGTCACTTAGATGTGTGGTGCACAGACATAGGCAAAACAACTGTACACATACACTTAAATTCAGAAAGTGAAAGTCTGGAGCATGCCTCCTTGCCCTCGGAGAGACAGGTGGTGGGGCAAACCAACACCTAGATATTCCTTTTAGAACAGGCTCGTTGTTCTGCTACTCAGTGATCTGTTCAGGTGCGATACGCAGCATGACCGCTGTGTACACATGCCATTCCAACCCTGTCTTGTTTTGTTTTGTTTAATTTATTTATTTTTTTTGAGGCAGGGTGACAGGGTTTATCTGTGTAGCTTTGAAGCCTGTCCTGGAACTCTCTCTGTAGACCAGGCTGTCCTTGAACTCACAGAGATCTGCCTGCCTTTGCCTCCCAAATGCTGGGATTAAAGGTGTGCGCACTAGCCACCACTGCCCAGCCAAGAGAAACCCTATCTTGAAAAACAAAAAAAAAAGGTATACTCTGCTAGAGGTATAGTTTATGGTCTGCCACGGACCGGCTCAGCGGAGCCCCTCAGACTGTGGGAAAATCAGGGTCTTGGTACCAGGGAGGCACAAGTTAGGCGAATGACAGACAGACACAACGCACAAGGGAGTGGTTTGAATCTGCTGCAACTTTACTGAATTCATGTTGTCATTATATAGTATTCAAACAAAGAACAAACCAGAAGGTCACATATCATTACTTGGCATAGTATGAAGGCTTATTTTAGTCACATCAGCGATGAGCAGGTGTTAGACATAACACGTCCTTAGAAGGGGAACTCTTGTCCTTGGGAACATAAACTTCAAACAAGTGGTTTCATTTTATCTAGGAGTAGAAAGTTTCTGTCTCATTATTTGCTATCATGGCCTTTCTTTTTTCTCACCCTTTCTTTATTTCATCTAGTGACCAAATATGCCTAATCAGTTCTCTGCACCTGCTGCAATATACTTCTTTGTACTTTCTTATGAAGTGAACACCATGGGGGTTGGAATCTAGCAAGCCTATCCAAAAATAGTAGAGCTAAATAATTCCGCTTTTGTCCCTCAAATATCATATACTTATGACTATCATCCTCATAACTTTCTGTGTATGGAATGGGGTCATCTGGTGACTCCGTTGTACTCCTGGGTAGTTCCCACCCTAGTTTCTTTATTCCCAGAATGGGGGTTTCCTAACAACATCTGGATCTTATGTTTTTCCCAAATCATCAGTCCTATTTAGGAAAAGTTCCTGCTGCTGTAACTCATCCATAATATCCCCCCAGTATTTGCACAAGGGCTTGAAACACTGGAGGCATCTTGAGCATTGTATTAGTATCATTATCAGAATTATCAATCCCAGGAACATCAAGGGGTTCTCTGGTAAAATTATACGTTTTGGCCAGTATAGCAAAGAACATTATCAGGAAACAGGAGAGAATAGCAGAGGCAGCTAGCCATCTATGATAGCGGTGAGTATATAATCTTGAGTTCAAGTTCATGACCTGAGCTGATTGCTAAGGAACCCCCGGAGGCCTATCCGCGAACGGCACGAACCCCCCAGCCTATGTTCCCGAGCCAGAGGCATCGTTGTCACACAGGCGACACCGCTGTGGGTGTGGCAATGGTCCTACTTTAAAATTCTGTTAAATTACATAGAGCCAGCCAGCTGGTGATGAATCACTCCTTTAATCCCAACACTTGGGAGGCAGAGGCAGATTTGGGAAGCAAAGGCAGGTGGGCTCTGTGAGTTCAAGGCTAGCCTAGTCTATAGAGCAAGTTCCAGGACAAGACAAGCTCCAAAGCTACAGAGAAACACTGTCTGGAAAAAAAACACAAAAATTATGTAGAGGCCACACTTCTGTCCATAGGTTCAGTCTGAATTACCTGTTTGTCCCCTTCTCTTTTTTATCAAGTTACTAGTCCTTTGTTATTGCTTTGTAAGAACTCTTGGGATGTCTGGTTTTTGTTTGTTTTTCTTTCCTTTTTTTTTTTTTTTTTATTTCGGAGAAAAGGGTTTCTCTGTATAACAGCCCTGACTGTCCTGGAACTTGCTTTGTAGACCAAGCTGGCCTTAAACTCAGAGATCTGCCAGGTGGTGGTGGTGCACGCCTTTAATCCCAGCACTTGGGAGGCAGAGGCAGGTGGATCGCTGTGAGTTCGAGGCCAGCCTGGTCTACAAGAGCTAGTTGCAGGACAGGCTTCAAAGCCACAGCCAGAAAGAAACCCTGTCTCAAAAAACCAAAAAAAAAAAAAAAAACCTCAGAAATCTGCCTACCTCTGCCTCCTGAGTGCTGGAATTAAATGCATACACTACCATGCCTGGCTGTTTTATTTTGAGACAGTTTCTCTTTGTAGCCCTGGCTATCCTGGGCTACATATACCAGGTTGGCCTCAAACTCAAAGGTCTCCCTGCCTCTACCTCCTGAGTGCTGGAATTAAAGGCATGTGCCACCATGCCCAGCTGAATGTGTTTTAGGACGTTCTTGGGATGTGTAAATGAATGGTGACAGCTTTAAGGCACCAAGAAGGACCTTGGACAGCAGCTCTGTTCCATTGGTGTCATTGCAGGTGGCTGTGGTGAAGTCAGAGGGCATGGAGGCAGAGTTGACATCCACATCTACTGGTAGACAGCCTTCCCCTGAAGACACCACTCAACAAGTGGTGACGTTTCGTGTGGCAGAGCCAGGGAGCAGTGTAGCAGCTGAGAGCCAGCTAGGCCCTCCTGACCTACAGCAGATTGCCTTGCCATCTGGGCCATTTGGTGGGGCCAGCTACAGTGTCATCACAGCACCCCCTCTGGAAGAGAGGACGTCAGCTCCTGGCACTCCTTACAGGTAACTTGGCTCTTTTCAGTCTTTAAGAGTGGCTCCCCACTCCAACCCAGTTAGCAGGAGGCAGAGTTCTGGTGTGTACAGGGCAGCAGGAGATTGTGTTCTGTGCAGGGTTGGAAGCTGCCATTATTTGGTCATTGGCTGTTCTGGGAACTTTGCACTAATGGTCTTGCCTAGCTAGCTCCCACAAGATCCAGGTTTCTCTGCTTTTACAGATGAGGAAACAGGCTAGAGGCTGGGTTAGCTGCATAGGTGGTGAGGCTTGGAACACTGGTTCCCAACCCTATATACCTTTTTTTTGCTCCAAATGTGAGTGCCCGTGTGAGTTTGAAGCCAGAAGGCATTAGATCCCCTGTGGCTGTGGGTGCTGGGAACCAGTCCTGGGTTCTCTGCAAGAGCAGCCCGTGTTCTTAGGTGCTGCACCATCTCTCCAGCTCTCCATCCCCATGAGCTCCTCCGTCCTGAGTGTTTGAACAAGTGTGGGGTCATTTGTTGACCTGCTTCCCTCTGGTGCAAATTTGTGACAAGCATTTCTCTGCTCACTGAACTTTTAGGCCATCTGAGGAGCTCTGGTCCTGTGTTATGATGAGGGTCAGGAGCTCTAAGCCAGCATCTGGGCAGGCTGCCTCAGCCTCTGCCCTGCCCACTTGAGTACCAGATCCATTCTGTTTCCTCCTCTTGCCTGGCCTCTCTTCCTGTCCCTTTCGGCCAGCCCCGAGCTGGACACCTGGAGTGCTGTCTTCTTCTTGCCAAGGGACATGGGGCCACCCCTTGAGTAGGGTGGAACCCTGAGCTCTTGGTTGTCATTTACAGAAGAGACAGCGAGGGCCTGGGTGGAAATGGTTGAGCGAAGCCCTACATTCACTCAGGCTCCTTCAGCTTAACTGTTGCTCAGAGAAGGGATTCTTACAGTCTTCTATCCTTTTCTGGAGATCCCACCTCATACCTCCACTCTCTGTGCCCTTAGCGAAGAACTTCCTGGGGAGACAGCCCAGGCTGTGGTTGTGAGTGAGAATCTCAAGGAGGCTGGCACCCACTATATCATGGCAGCTGATGGAACCCAGTTGCACCATATCGAGGTGAGTCTAGGGAGTGGGTACCCCACCCAGTGTTCTGCCTCTGCCCCTCCTTAGTACCTCATGCTGTGGGTTTTTCTACAGTTGACTGCAGATGGCTCCATCTCCTTCCCAAGTCCAGATACTCTGGCCTCTGGAGCAAAGTGGCCCCTGCTGCAGTGTGGAGGGCCACCCAGAGATGGTCCTGAGGTTCTCTCTCCAATGAAGACTCACCATGCAGGAGGCCCCCAGGGCTCTTCCACCCCATCCCCTGCAGCCAGCAGCACCCTAGGCCTGGTAGTACCCACCTCCCCATCATCTGCAGCAGCTTTGTCAGCAAAGAAGTTCTCTTGCAAGGTGTGCTCGGAGGCCTTTGCTGGCCGAGCAGAGATGGAGAGTCACAAGCGGGCCCATGCTGGGCCTGCTGCCTTCAAGTGCCCTGACTGCCCCTTCAGTGCTCGCCAGTGGCCTGAGGTCCGGGTAGGTGTGCCCCCACCATGCCTCTGCCTTCATTCCTGCGGTCACTCATTTGTATAAGAACTCTTAGCCGGGTGGTGGTGGCGCACGCCTTTAATCCCAGCACTCGGGAGGCAGAGGCAGGCGGATCTCTGTGAGTTCAAGACCAGCCTGGTCTACAGAGCTATGGTTTACAGAGTTAGTTCCAGGACAGGCTCCAAAGCCACAGAGAAACCCTGTCTTGAAAAAACCAAAAAAAAAAAAAAAAAAAAAAAAAAAACTCTTTAGAGAGCATCTGTGCCCCTCTAGGGTCAGAGGTGACAGAACACCAACCAGATAAAAAGTGACTAATGCCAGACTGTGTTCCCAGTGCAAAAGATACAGAGTGTAGAGCAGGGGCAGCAAGGCATTGAATAGGGTGCTAGAAAGACCACAGAGGTGGCAGTGGAGCCAGGTGGTGGAGCACAGGCACAGAGAGGGTGACAACATGACTGGGGACTGAAGATGCTAGAGGATGGTGGGAGAGCTGATGTTCAAGGCCGACGTGGGATGGCATGAAAACAGCAGAATAGTTTCTGATAAATTTCTTGAACTCTTTCCACTTGCCGGAGGGTTTCCAATTTTCAGACCCAATCCCATGCTGCATCCTCTGAGCTCTGTAAGGGGCCAGGGCCTATAGCCTTACCCTCCAATGGGAAAGCTAGTGCCCAGTTAGGCAGGACTGAGCCCTAGCATGCAGGAAGTCCCTCTTCAGTAAGTACAATAACAGAGTCACAAACTGAGACAGAATTACCCAAGTGGTGGTAATGGCACAGCCTCTGGCTTCTCACTTTATGTCTGTAGTAGACTAGTCTCTCCTCACTGACATGTGCATTTAGTTTTTGTAGAGACTTGTTACCTCCCATTCCGACCCATTGGTACCTGGTCTCTACCTTGTGTAGGCTCACATGGCACAGCATTCAAGCCTGAGGCCTCACCAGTGCAATCAATGTAGCTTCGCCTCCAAGAACAAGAAGGATCTGAGGCGGCACATGCTAACGCACACCAATGAGAAGCCTTTCTCATGCCACCTCTGTGGGCAGCGGTGAGGCTGGGGATGGCCAGGAGTGGGGTGACTTCCATGCACACAAGGTAGAGCCACTTTATACCTATTCTTCCCTCCTCAGTTTTAACCGGAATGGGCACCTCAAATTCCACATCCAGAGGCTACATAGCAGTGAAGGGAGAAAGCCTGGGGGTTCTACACCCCAAGCCCCAGCCCAGACCATCATCCTCAATAGTGAAGAGGAAGCGCTGACCACACTGCACAGTGAGCTACCCTGGGCCACAGGGTGGGCCTTTGGTCCAGAGGCTAGAACCACAGCACAAGGGAACCCCAGGGATGAGGCCTTCAAGTTTTCCCTGAACCCCCTAATGAGCCCCTTCTCTCTGCCCAGCTGCCATCCAGTCCAGTCATGGTGTCCTAGGTCCAGAGCGGCTACAGCAGGCACTGAGCCAGGAACACATCTTTGTGGCCCAGGAACAGACAGTGACCAATCAGGTAAGCAAAGTCTGGAGTCCCTGCAGAGAGGATGGGACAGACAGAACTGAGAGGTGGCTCAGAGTTAGGGTTAGAAGCCTTGCACCATCATGAGGAGCACAATTTAGATCCCAGCTCCCACCATGTTATAAGTCTGGCCAGCTCTTGCACTCCTAGAAGCCCAGCTCTAAGGAGGGTAGAGACAAGAGAACCTCTGGGGTTTGTGTGGCTTCCAACCAAGAACTCCAGGTTCATGGAGAGACCCTGCCTCAACAGAACAGGCAAAAAAAAAAAAAAAAAAAAAGTGGTGAGGAACAATGCTTGACACCGTCTGACCTTCTGGCCTCCGGACGGGTGGAGACACACATACACACCAAAAAACACAACACAGAACACATGAATAAATAAAAGAACTGAGGCTAAGTTGGTCTTGGTCTTGACAGGAGGAAGCTGCCTACATCCAGGAAATCACCACAGCAGATGGCCAGACAGTACAGCACCTGGTCACCTCTGACAACCAGGTAAACTCCTGTCTCCTTGCCCACCTTAGAACACAAGTTTCCAGACTGCCTGGGCCAGTGTCCACAGTTGTGTCTTCTACTCTGCCCACTTCCCTCAGCTCCCATTGAGTGGAGCCCTAGAACCTGCCTTGTCCTCTTTCTTAGGTTCAGTATATCATCTCTCAGGACGGTGTCCAGCACCTACTGCCTCAGGAGTATGTTGTGGTCCCTGATGGCCATCATATCCAGGTAGGCCAGGTCTGGGGCAAGGTGGGGTTTGGAGGAAGGCCGCACAGCCTCTTTCTAGGATCACTGGCCAGCTTCCTGTCTCCAGGTCCAGGAGGGCCAGATCACACACATCCAGTATGAGCAAGGTACCCCATTCCTGCAGGAATCCCAGGTATGGTACCTGGAGGAACAGGCAGAGCTGGGGTAGTGAGGCACCTGTGGGACTATATTCTTACTGGCTTTTTTCTCCAGATCCAATATGTACCTGTGTCCCCAGGCCAGCAGCTTGTCACCCAGGCTCAGCTTGAGGCTGCAGCACATTCTGCTGTTACAGGTATAGATGGGGCTGAACACTGACAGCCAGTAAGCTAAGGCCAGACCCAGCTCCTAGAACCTCAGGCTTACTGTGCTTTTCCCTCCTCTGGCAGCAGTGGCTGATGCTGCCATGGCCCAAGTCCAGGGCCTGTTTGGCACTGAGGAGGCAGTGCCTGAACACATCCAACAGCTGCAACACCAAGGCATCGAGTACGACGTCATTACCATCACGGATGATTGAGCCTCAAAAGCCCAACACTGATCTTGGATATCGGGGCCAGCTCTCCTGGAGACTGGGGACTTTCCTGTCCTACTTAGAGCCTCCAGATACTGGACAATCAGTATCCCTTGACTCCAAAGGAGCCAGACCTGTGCTCTTGGGGGGCAGCCATGGGCCTCAGCCAGGACATGCTGGGTGCTTCAGCCTGCTGGCAGGCTTTGGGAGAGAAATTTATTTTTGTTTGGATGGACCCACTGGCTCCTCAGTCTCAATAAAGGGACCAGAGTCCAGCCCTTGTAGCTCTCTTTGTATACATGCTAATAACCTGAACCAGGTAAGGGCCAGGAAAGCAGGCAGAAGTCTCAACAAGTGGAGGCTACCTGACTCCACAGTCAGCTGACCCACCTGTTCCAGTGGTCCCAGTACAGGTCCAACCAGCCTGACCTCAGGAGAGGACTGAGCTAGAGAGAACTGTGCTTTCTCCATGGGCTCCCCGTCTCCAGGACCTGAAAGGGCAGGTACTATACCTATGAGGCTATATATTTCCTCTTGGTCCTTGACTGTAAAGCATTTAGCAGCCTGTGAGTCTGGTTTAGGCAGGGCCCAGAGCTATCCAGGCAGGCTCAGCTGTAGGGCTCCGGACTCTTCCAACCTGCTGAGCTCAGAAGCCTCTAGGGACTCAGACCTGCAAGGACCCAGGGATGAGTATGAAAATCTAGGAATCCTGATAAAGGGACACCTAGATGTGGTAGGGAGTGGTCACAGAGGCAACTGCCCCAAGACCCTCACACACTCTTGGGGAGTTTCTGTATTTCCTTTTACAAATGAAACAAGGCAGCAACAGGGTCAGTGTGGGGCTGGGAAGGCATGGGCCTATTTACAAGGGACTTGGTGAATCTGAGGGAGTGAGCAGGGAGGGGGAGCCCTGGCAGAACCATAATATTCCTATGTCCCTGGCAGCACAAGTCCTGCTGCCACCCCAAGGGAGTGCCCTGGGGCCTGCTCAGCCCTGAGGACTGAGCTTCAGCAGTCTGTAACAGCACCCCTAGGGCTCCTCCTCCCCGCAGGATATGTTAAGTAGGGTGAGACTCTCGACTAGGGCCCTGCTCCCGACCCGAGTCCCGGTCCTTGGCCTCTGAGGAGGAGGATGAGGAAGAGCTGGAGCCGTGGCTGCGGCCCGACTGCTTGTAGGCAGTGGTGAGCTCCTGCAGCCGCTCTGGTGTTGGCCCCCACTTGGCAAAGCCGGGGTCGTTCTGCAGGAAGAGCACGGCTGTGTTGTGGACGGCCTTGTAGTGCATTTCCTCCCTGTAGGCAAAGGCAGCTGTTCAGGAGAGGGCACAGACTGGCTTCCTCTGCCAGCCTGCCAGCCTGATCTGGCTTCCTTCCCCTGCTGCCCGGGCACCTACTTCTTGCAGATGTGCTGGGAGCCACTGCGGTACTCATGCTCAAAGGCAGGCAAGACCAGCTGGTGGCGTTTGAAGCGGCTCTGCTCCATTCGGGTGAGCGCTGGTGTGGGGGGCTCCCGCCACTCAGGGATGAACACAATGAAGGACAAGGGCTCTGGTGAGCTCTCCAGCAGTTTCTGTGGGAGGGAGAGTACGGGGTGGAGATGAGGTTCTGCCCTGGAGGACAGTTTGCAATTTTGCCTGCCTCATCAGTTGGCAGCACACCCACCTCAAAGTGAGAGACCATAGCATCCATGAGCTCCTCGCAGAACGGAGGGTTGGCCTCAAAGGAACCACTCAGCGGGGCGAAGTCCAGGCAGGGCCTACAGAAAGGTGAGCATTGTAGTCCACTGGCACCACCCCTCACACATACTGTCCCCACCTCCAGACAGCCACAATGAAGAGATGCCCACAGTCAGGCCAGAGGCCAACATTCACCCTAATTGTGCTAGGGCAAAGAAGTGACCATGTCCCTTGAATAGGTTACCTGAGGACAGAGGCTAGGTGCATGTGCCTGCATCCACTAAGTTGAAGAACTAGATTTCAGAGCCACCCCAGCAGAAGCCACACCCAGGGCTTCCCCCAGCTCATGAGCACAAGGATCTCTCCTTCCGCTGAGCACTTTCTTCCTACCGTTTACCTGGACATCCTGTGTTCTTCACCCTGATACTTTTGAGGTCTGCCTTAACCTTCTCATCCCTCAGTGCCTGGAGCCCCAAGGTTCCTAATCCAAACCTAAGCCAGTTCACAGAAAAGTCCATAGACCAGCCTTAGGTAGTGTCTGTTTAATGTCTGCCCATGAAGCCAGAAAAGTGGAAGCTCCAGAGGTGTTTCAGCGTGTCAGAGGTCACACGGTAGATAGTGTGCGCACATGGGAAATAATGAAGACGGGCTAGCTTCAAGATTGCCTGATTCCAAAGCCCTAAGCATTAAGAAACAACTGGCTCGGATGGGACCTGTGCCCTACCAGACATCTTTATGGGCAGAAGGAGCCCAGCAACCCCTGGATCTCACCCGCGGGAGCCAAAGTAGCCATCTGTGTCCGGGAAGGCAGAACAGTACTGACGGAAGTAGCAGTTGAGGGGTGAGGCGAAGCACTCGAAACTGACGCCAAAGAGTCGGTGGAGGGCCTCGAAGACTTGTACAGGCAGTGATCCCTGCAGGCCAGTCCCCTCATAGAGGCCCACACCAAACATCATCTACAGATTAGCCTTAGTCAGTGTGAGGCTCATCTCCCTGCTCCCTTCCAAGGGAGCCCTCCCTGGCCCCAGATCTGTACCTGGTATCGACGGAGAAGACACCAGACTCGAGGCAGGAACCTCTCAAAGGCAGAGTCATCAACACAGCTATAGCGATACAGGAGCCACTGTGTGACAGAAAGGAAGGGATTCAGCAGGGATCTCATGACCTCATAACTGGCCAGCTGCTGAGGACTGTGGTCAAGGAAGTAGGAAAGCCTCCCCAGTCTCACCAGTTTGCTGAAGTAGCTGCGGCTGACCTTGACCATCTCCCCCTTATACCGGATGCAGACCACACTATTCTCCATGTGCATCTCCACACTAGGCATGGGGGGTGCAGACACAGCCAGACGAATTGGGTAACAGTACACCAGGCGGGGTTCCAACTCTGAGGCCTCCACCTCCTCTGTGGGCAGGAAGGACAGTGAGGGGACTCACATCCATTGTACTAGTGCTCATATGGGTCAGGAAATTAAAACAGTTTCCATCACAAAGGAAGCAAAACCATTAAAAAAGCCACCAGACAACTGGCATTAACTGGTGGCATGTATCAACACACTCAGCACTGAAGCAGATTCGCAATGCCTTAAGCCTGCCAGACAAATTGGAAGTATGAAAACAGTGGCCTTTGTCTGGATAGTTAAGTTTACTCATATAGGGATCTTTGGGGCCTGTGCAGGTTTTTTTTTTTTTTTTCTTTCTTTGAACACTCACATTGTCATGGCAGGCATTACTACACTTGGGTCTGGGAAAAGCAAAGGTTTAGGGAATGGATTTGACCCAGGTCTGCTTAACTAACTGGCCCATTTTTCATCAACTTCTGGCTCTTCCTTTCACATTGATTGATTTCCCAGGGGAGTACTAACAACCCAGAGCCAAAAGACAGCAAATTCTACCCAACATTACTCCAAGAAATAGGTTCTCCCAAATCAGTCCAGTCCCTGGCTCTGAGGCACAGCCTCCCATGTTGCTTCAGCCAGGGCCTAGGACAGACTAGATGGCATTACAGCCGGGTCCCCATCTGGGCCCTACCTGGGATGTTGTTTTCCTTGAGGATGGCAAGGTGCTTCTCTCGGATCCGTTTAACATACTCCAGGGAGATGTGGTAGATCTTGCTACAGATGCCTTCCACCGAGTCCTTGGCTGCAGCGGAGACATGGGGCCCACACTGCCTCCGCAGATGCTCCAGGCGGTCCTGGAGAAAAGCCCTGGTCAGGACACTGGTGGCAAAAGGGCCTCGTTGGGGCTGGCAGGTAGAACTCTTGTGGGGCTATTGGATCCCAGATGTCCCAGTTTTGAAAGTGGCTGTTTACTAGCCATGTGTCTTGGACTTCTCTGAATCTTGCTCCTATCAAGGGAACTGAAGCTAGCAAATAGGACATTGTGAAGAGTCAGTGCCGTTCCCTGATCCACCGAGCCTGTCATGTAAGCATCCAATGAATGGCTGCAGTTTTGTTGCAGTTACGTTAGCAGAACCCAAGATAATTGGTGGGGAGAGAGGCAAGCCAGGCAGGACCATGTCTCACAGCATGTGCCTTCCCTTGGGAGGGCTGCTACAGCACAGGAAACTGGATTGGTATAGACTTAAGGGTTGTGCTTTTAAATCCTTGTAGAGATTTATACCTGTGAAACTGCACCATGAGAACAAGTCACTCTGGCCAGGGAGTGTACCTGTCTTTGTCACTACATGTCAAGTACACTTAATGTGATTGTAAACAAGTCTGAAAAACGGTCCTGAAAAGAACGCCCAGTGCAAGTGCTGATGGAGCTAGAAGAGTGACAGGTAGGGGACCAGAGAACAGAAGGGCTGTGTATACACTAAGAGTAGGAATTGACTCCAATGGTGACTGGCTGTTTTTAATATTTATGTGTATATTTTTAAGTGTTTTACCATCACTTATGTCTGTATACCAAATGCATGCCTAATGCTCACAGAAGCCACAAGAGGGCATCAGATCCCTTATAATGAAAGTTACAGTTATCTGTAAGCCCCATGCAGGTGCTGGAATTGGACCTCAATCCATTGGAAGAGTAGCCATCTCTCCAACCCCCTAAAGGTGGCTTTTAGTTGTAATATAGATACACACAAGAAAAGGCAGACTGTTCTCACAGATCTACTGAGGTGACATGTTGAACACTCATCAGGTTGAAAAGGCAGCTGTTTGCCTCTGAGCATGAGAGAAAGCTAGAGGCCTTGAGCATCTCTAATGATTCTGGGTCCGATGACCATCAAGGTCTGCCGCACTGCACACAGGCTGCTGTGGAAGCCAGCCTGACAAGCAGGGCCTTTCAGCTGGCCTCACCCTGGGGCCCTCTCACCATGTAGTCCTCTTTGGAGGCTGAGTGGTCCTTCCGAAGCCAGCTGAAGGTATCTTCCACATTCCACTTGACCACTTTCCTGCTGTCAGGGGATGCACTCCTGCAGGTTGGTGGCAAGAGAAAGCTGTATTTTGTGCAGGCCCAGCTGTTAGGTGTCTGCTCCTCCCCTTTTCCTACTTTGCTACCATCTTAGGCACTAGCCTCTAGGCTTACCACCCATCTGTCTTTGGCAGCAGTGACAAGACTGTGAGCATTAGCCAGACGTATTGCCCCCTCCCCACCCCATTTTGATTGTGTTGGGTAGCGAAAGCCAAACCTGGACTCAATGAGCCGCCTGGCAGCCTCTGCATATTTAAAGAGCAGCCTTTTGGCTTCCTCCCGGAACTTGATTCGGGATAACCTTGAGTTAGAAAATAGGCAAGAATTAGAGCCCTCCTTCATTGACCTGGTCAAACAAGGACCAACCAGCTGAGCTGTGGCATTATACCTGATGGGAATGTCATTCATAATTTCACGAAACATGGAAGGTGACACAACTGGTTCACAGTTGCTTGGCA
Source organism: Ondatra zibethicus (assembly GCA_004026605.1). Classification (NCBI taxonomy): domain Eukaryota; kingdom Metazoa; phylum Chordata; class Mammalia; order Rodentia; family Cricetidae; genus Ondatra; species Ondatra zibethicus. Next base: position 85,581 of record PVIU01001280.1, on the reverse strand, counting down.
ACAGGGGGTCAGATCCTTTGTCTACGACTTTGCGTTCCAGCATCCAACGATTGAAAGATTCTCGGGGTGGCTCAATGCCTATGGGACAAGAAAGCTGCTAAGGACCTGGAATGGCCAGCAGGGTCCACTGAGACAGAAAAAGACACAGTCATAGGAGTTTGTCATGTGCTTACTTCCTAGACTTTATTTTCCTACACTCTATTCTGAGAATCAGAATACTTTTTTTAACATTTATTTATATTATGTATACAACATTCTGCCTCCATATATGCCTGCAGGCCAGAAGAAGGCATCATACATACAGATGGTTGTGAGCCACCATGTGGTTGCTGGGAATTGAACTGAGGTCCTCTAGAACAGTCAATGCTCTTAACCACTGAGCCATCTCTCCAGCCCCAGAATACCTTTTTTTTAAAGACAGGGTCTGGTAATGCAGCCCAGAATAGCCTGGAATTCGAAATCCTGCCTGAGCCTCCTGAGAGCCGGGAGGTGTGGGCGCCACACATGCTTTCTCTAAGAATTTTGGTCCCCAACTTACAGGTATGGGAACTGCAGACAAGTTGAGAAACACACTCAGCATCAGAGCTGGGACCCCAATAAATCTGTTTTCCTATAGCACACAGAACCACTAGGCCCCCTTGACACCCAAACCCAAGTGAAGCCAAGGGGAGACTGCAGAGCCCTCACCTTCCCGCTGCTGGCACAGCTCCCGGTAGTGCTGGCGTAGCTTCAGGATGAGCTGAGAGCGGAGCAGCTCGACCTCAGGGTGTGGGGGCAGGACCTCTGAAGGACCCCTGTGCTTGATGACAGCATTGGTCTGGATGTCCAGGTCCCAGTACACCCTAGGGCACAGACAGGAGTTGTGAAGATGGCCTGCCTACTACTACCACACCACACAGTCCTAGGCAGGCTGCCCATCAGCAATGGACATATCCAAGCCAATCAATAGGGACTCACTCAGTGGGTCGGAGGAGAGCTGCTTGCTGTTTATCTTCAGTAGATGCACCCCAAATCTTTAGTGTTGGGGTTCCTGGGATGCTGGGGGAACTGGGCACCGACTGGCTTGTGGGTGTCACAGGTATTTCAATCTGAAGGAAAAAAATCCAGAAGGCATCCAGTCTGAAGACTGCAGCCAGGCCCAGCACAATGCCCAGCAGCTGTACTTGGGACTCCCTCCTGACCCAGCCCTTGCCCTTGCAGGGAGCTGCTGGCCACACACTTAAGGTAACCACTTACCAACCAGGTCCTGGGAGTCCCAGACACTCACCTTGGGTTTCTTTACACCATTGCCACTTGGCTGCTCTTCGGAGAGCTGCCGCTTTCTGGGCTTGTTCTCCACTGGGGGAGTTTCCACCAAGCTTGAGTCTTGGGGCAGGGGGGTTGCATTTAGTCCCAAAGGGTCCGACTGGTGGAGGGAAAACAGCAGAACTGCAAACAGGGCCAGTGGCTTAGGAGCCCCAACAGTTCATATTCTTTGTCTTCCCACGCTGCTCTGGCTCCTTAAGAAGCCAAAAGCCTGGGATGCAGATGAAGAACCTTGGACTCCACTCGTGCCTGCTACCTGCAGCTGTGGCCAGGGGTGAGCTACCTTCTTCCTGATGCCCTCACCTTCAGAAAGGCTATGTTAACCCTACCTCACCACCACTGACATTGTGACACAAATCAGTGAATGACTTGCTATGCTGTGTGGCATTAGATTAGTGCCTTAAGAACAAAATAGAAATCGAGAACCAAGAAAAGTCAGGGACTTATTTTTCAGATGAGCAAGGCTCTGCATGGTCTTGGGCCAGTCACTTCCCTTTGAACCTCAGTGTCCTCTCCTACAATATGAAGAGGCCCCTGCCTGACTCTGTATAGAGGGCTCCAAGAGCTGAGGTTCCTACCAGACAGCCTGTGGTTATAATCCTAGAACATCTTTCCCCTCCCACTTAGCTAGCCTCACCTTAAACCCTGATTCTCAGAGGAGTTCAATCCCCATGGATTTCAGTACATTCTTTAAATAAGTCCACAACTGGAATCCTACTCTCTGCCACAGAATAAGCATACCACATGCTACACTAATAATCTGCCCCCCCCCCATCTCTCCTGTTTGATTGCAAGATCTTTGAAGACAGGAACTGTCTTGACATTTTATCTGCAGGTATCAGCACAGGGCTAGACACCTAGTTGTCTGAGATACATTTGTGAAAGGCCAGAGGTCTATTCTGACCCTTGCCCCAAGTCAGCACTCACAAGCACATCGTGCTGGCCCAGCACAGGCATCTCCCACAGGGACTGGTTGGTGAATCGGTTGAAGTAGTAGGGGCGGCTCTCCCTCCGGCTCCAGCACTTCTCCCAGCCTGCATGTACCAGCTCCTCTGCAAACAAGAGTACGACCCAGACGATCAGGGCTGCGCACAGCACCAGGCTATCCTGCCAGCCCATACCACTCCCTCCAGTACCTGGGAGGTCCTGTACCAGGCGGACTGGCTTTGGAGAACAGGGCTGGCTCTGATTGGAGGTGCCTGGAGAGTGACTTAGGAGGGATGCTTCCTCCCGGGGGCTGCCGTGATTCTCATTGGCCATCTCAGCAGCCGCACGGGACCTGTCACACAGAGGACCAAGAGTGTCAACTCCATCCTACTCACCAATTACAACCTAGGGCTCTGGAGACTTATCTACAGATTTGAGAACTCTAACAGTCTTGTCCTGGACAGCCAGCCAACTAGTGCCACAGGAGCAGTGAGACTGAAGTTTCTGTCCCTCAACTGTATAAGATAGGGTGCCCACCTAGCCAAATCCTTCCCCTTAATGATCTGGCTTGCCCTTGGGCTCCCATGCTCCAGGAAGGCTCTCTCTGCCCCCTGTGCAGATTTGGTGGACACAGCTCTTCCACAGCGTCACTGAAAGTGCATCAGAGAGCTTAGATGGCTGGACTTACAGGGGGACTGTTTCCTCAATCTGGGAGCTCTGTTGATCCTACAGACATTATCAGAGCACCAGAGTGGCCAACAAGCACAGGGTCTGCCTTTGAGAAGTTGCCCTGCTCCCCTTGGGAAGACAGTGACATCAGTGGGCCAGCTGGGGAGAAGCATGGACTCTGGTAGTAGTCTGTTGCTAAAGAAACCAGTGTAACTGAAGGGGGTTCAATCCTTCAGAAGCCCCAAGTTAAACACTGAAGAAGCCAGCTTCTTCCGATCTGTATTCCCCACTACTCTCCCAGAGCACACCTAGCACGAGCCTCAAAGGCCAGGACTTCCCAGTCTGGTCCTGGTACACACCTTGGGGGCCGCCTGAGATCAGACTGATGATGCTCATATTGTTTTTAGTATGTTACAAAACCCACAAGAAACCCTCACCCACAGTAAGACCACAAAGGCTGATTGAAAGGTTTTCTTTGCATGCTCATCAGGATCCCTGCCTGGTTGGTGACGACATCATAGGAATCATTGAACATTTATTTTATTGTACACCCAAAGACGTCTGTTAATTTGGAAAGGGAAAAATCAATAGTTACTTTATCTTACAGTTTGGCAGATAAAAATTGCAGTGGCAACAGGACATGTGTAACAAGCGGGCCTTGATCACAGGAAGGTTTGGAATGACTCCTATGGGGCTGAGCCCATGGGTTTCAAGGCTGAATAAGGTCCCTTTTCTCTCACCCTCTGGGGTCTGCAACACTAGCATGAGAGGGTTTTCTTCACTGCTGGACTGAACCCACGTCACGGGGTCCCACAGAAGCAGGGGGAGGCCCACAGGAAGGTGCAGCACAGGTAGGTGGGCTGGTCAGCAGTGTAGGCGACAGGGACCCAGGGGACTCCGTGCATCAGCAGCTGGAGAGCAAATGGAAGAAAAGAGTTACTGGCCTGAGAAACCTCACCAGGCAGGGGCAACAGAAGAGGGACAAGGACACACTGGGAGGGTCTGGAGGCTCAAGGAATCAAAGCTGTACTTCTCAGAGATCAAAGCCTGGTCGATACAGTGTGACCCTGTCTAAACAAATATGCTAAAAAAAAAAAGAAAAGAAAAGAAAGAAATTGAAAGAAATATGCTGAAACATCTTTTTTGTTGTTGAGGTTTTTTTTTCTTTAATGTTTGTTTTTTGAGATGGGGTTTCTCTGTGTAGCCCTGGCTATCCTGGAACTCCCCCTATAGACCAAGCTGGCCTCAAACTCACAGAGATCGACCTGCCTCTGCCTCTTGAGTGTATGGGATTAAAAGTGTGCACAACCATCACCTAGCTTCTGTTTTTTCCAATCAGTGTTCTTCTCAAGCTTTCAACCAACAAAGATTGCCTTTGTAGGCCCTGAACTTAGTTTACCAATAGAGCTCTAAACTTGATTTAATGCTTTTGTATCACCTTGAAGTTGGTCGGTTGTTCTCAAGTGCTGAAGATGGAGCCCAGAGCCTTGAACATGACAGGAAACTACTCTTTCATGTGCTACATCGTCAGCCCTTGGCTGAGACCACTTTTATATATAACTTGACAAATATATGATGTACTGGGGATAGAGCCTAGATCCTTGCTCATGCTGGATAACTGTTCTGCCACGGAGCCACGCCTCTTTAGCTTTTGAGACAGAGTCTCAAAAAATGGACAACAATGTCCTTGAACTTGATCTGTAGTTCAAGAAGGTGTTGAATATATGATCATCCTTCCTTAGTCTCTGGGATTAGCTGAGATTAGAGCCTGTACAACCAGGACTGGACGAGGAAAAAACTTGCTTTACTGGGAATCAAAGCCAGATCTGAGGTGCTAAGTGAGCACTTCAATAAGCAATTCCACCTGCAATCTTGGAACTGACTTTTTTTTTTCTTTTTTTGTTCTTGGGTTGAGAGGGGAACTCAAACTCCCTTTGTAGCTGAGTATGACCTTGAACTCCCAGTCTGGCCGCTTTGACTTCCCAGGTGCTAGGATTAGGTAAGGACCACCATGCTCAGCTTTTCCTTCTGAACTGGATTTGACTTTATTACCCACACTGACCTTCAACCACTGGGCTCAAAACACCCTTTCAGCCTTCCCATTAGGTGGGGATACAGACACATGCCAATGGGAATCGGGTTTTCATTTCGGACACTGAAGCCCCATATATTGCACAGCCAGCTGTGCCAACCAAAGTGTCTGTAGACCAAAGAACAGAACAAAGCATACAGAAGATTTGGGGCACTATCTCAAGTCACCCACAACTAGTAAAAGACACACTTCTTTGAATAATGTCTTATTCAAAAACATTATAAAAACAAAAACATGCAAACACATATAGCACATCTCATTCACCTTTATTGAAATATGTTTATCTCAGAAAATGTGACAGGATGCACCTGGTAGATGCATTTGTTAGAGAAGGCAGAAGCAGCCCAGCCCATGCCACCCAAATGGCATCACCGCAGCACTTCCCACAGCAGCTGTCACCAGACTCATCTAGGGCAGATTGCTGTACCCCATCACACCTGTCAGGAGTGAGAAGTGGGGAAGGGAGCTACAAAACAATTGGTAACTAGAACAGGGTCTCACACAGCTGAGACTGGCCTTAAAGGCCTAGTCATCCTGCCGGTATCTCAACATCCTAGCCTGCCTCCGTCTCTTAAAAAGTGCTGGAATTCTAGGTCTGTGCCATCAACCCTCAACAAGACTTTGTAATTTTTAAACACACCACAAGTGGGACTGGAAGACAAGATGACTAATTCTTTCACTTTACACGGCTTAAAAGTTTTATCAGCTTAGAATCTTCTAAGGGCTAATGGTGAAACTACGTAGTGCAGTGACGGGGGCGCGCGCACACACACGCACTAATAATAATTTAAAAATTAAACGAGCCGGGTATGGAGGCAAACGCCTTTAATCCCAGCACTCGAGAGGCAAAGGCAAGGAGGATTTCTGTGAGTTCGAGGCCAGCCTGATCTACATACTTGAGTTGTAAGACAGCCAAAGCTACTACACAAGCGAGATCCTGTCTTTTTAAAATAAAAAACGAAATAAATCTGCTTAGATGGGTGCAGCGGGTCTCCTGCCAAAAGCACAAGACCCACCAAGTTCCAGGCCGGGCTGTCACCCCGACTTCTAAAGCAGAACCACTTGACCCATTAGGTTACTGGTTCCCTTAGCCTCTGCCTTCCGAACCCCCCCACCCCCAACACCAAAGTCGGAAAAAGGGCAGCGCAGTCTACACACAACTGCATCTGCGCACCAGCGGAACCCGTCAAAGCAAAAGTATACGATTCCGGGATTGGAGGAAGGTGGGGCAGCCCTTTCTAGTGGACCAATCAGAATGCTCCCGCTCCGGTGGGCGGAGCCACGGGTCCTGCGCAGGCGCGGCCTGCCTCAGCGCGCTCCCGCGCACCCATCCCCCCCAGCCCAGCGGGGGCGGGATGTTTGGCGCGCGCGCGCCGGCCCAACTCCGGGCTCCGCCCCCCGCCCTGCCGCGCGCTCCCGCCCCCGGGCTGAGGCGACTCAGAGTCGGAGCCCGACAGAAAGGCGGTGGCGACGGCGGCAGCGGCAGCAGCGGAGGGACCCTAGAGGCTGCTCCGTCCGCGCTCTCCGGGCCCACTGCACTCACCCCAGCCAGCGGCCCTGCTGCCCACCCGCGGCTCTAAGATGGCGGCGACGAAAGAGACCGGGCGAGCGGCAACCCGGAGCGGGAAGCGCCGGAGGGGCCTCCGCCGTCCTGCTTCGGACTCCCGGACCATGGCGCGGCTCGCGGAGGGACCATGGCTTCCTGGGACTCTTACCTGCCCGAAGCGGACTCGAGGGGATGCGGCCACACGTTTTGCTCGACCGCCCGTTTTGCCGCCTCCGCCTCGCCCTCCCCAGCGCCGCTGCCGCCATCTTGTGTCCCGGGCCGGGACTCCGCGCTGCGCATGCGTCGGTACCGCCTCTGAGGGACCTCGCCGCGGCCGTGCCGCCATCTTGAGTGTGGCAATGTTGGCCGGCTCCCCGGACCTTGATTGCTTTCGACCCCCTCCCCATCTTCCCGTCCTAACCTGTTGCCCCGTGTGGTCCTAATGAGGGGGGGGAGATAGATTTTCTTTTCTTGGGATGTAGGCGGAAAGGAATGAATCCATTCGCACGCCCTGCCTCAGTTTCCCTGCCGATCACACTCGGAGGGGCCGAGGATCTACTTGGACACGTTAGGGGACACGAGACTGGTTTGGAATCTTTTGGGGGTTCGGGCTCAGTTGCCGGCGCAGAGGCGGAGTGGTGACGTCGGCCCTGGTGGCACCTGGGTCCTAGCCTCCTCGGGGCCCTGCTGCTTCCAGCCGGGCTCGTCCTCTCAGGGGTCCTGCAGGAAACGAACTTTCTCCCGTTAGCAACCTGTTCACAAGTTGCTCTTAAGTAACCTAGCAGTCGAAGGAGTGATGGAACGGTAACGCTGGAGTTGTGAAGGCTCCACGGTTTCGTTTAGCAGGGCGCGCGATTGCTAGCGACCCTTACCCGGCTCCCTGCCGGAATTAGGCTGCTAGCTCCACCCACTTGTGGCCTCCCTAGGGAGCTATCGCCCAGTTAATGTAGCTTGAAAGGAGGACAAGTTTGCCACCTGCTGCTGGAACGGCGCAGCAGATGCCCCAGCTGGTCATCCTCTGATGTCCATGACTGATGACGCTGGCTGCCTCTAGTTCTGAAGTGGGATGTTAGGTCAGGAAAAATGGCGGCCAACAGTATAAGCTAGTAAGAATTGGAGGGGGGGTGTGTCTTAGTGTGTCAAGTCGTTTTACTGTGTTAACCGTGGCTGGCCAGAAACTCAGATCTGCCTGCTGATCCCCCCCCTACATGCTGGGATTAAAGGAATGTACTGTCATGTCCAGCCAATCCTTGTTTTTTTCTTCCTTTTGAGGCAGGGTCTCACTGTGTAGACCAGAATAGCCTCCAAATCCTTCTGCCTCCTGAATGCTGGGATTAAGGCACGCATCACCATTCCTCAGCAGTCACTTTTTTTTTTTTTAAGGTGGTGGTGTGCACTGCCAGCACTTGGGGACGTGGAAGCAGGAGGATCAGGAGTCATCTCTGGCTACATTGCAAGTTCAAAGTTGTCTGTGCTACATGAGACTATCCATGCATAAGTGCTAGCAGCTGGGCCTTTTGGCTCACACCTCTAATCCCAGCATTTAGGAGACTGAGACAGAAGGATCACCGCTAGTTTGAAGTCAGCAGGATTATAAGAGTTGAAATTCTGCCTCAAAAAGAAAAATTTTAAAAAGGGTTTGGTTGGGGTGTGTAGCTCAGTAATAGCGTATTTTCCTTGTCCCTCAAAAAAAAAAAAAAAAAGCCCAGTTGTGATGGTGAATCCCAGCACTCTGGTCTCCCTAGCGAGTTCCAGTGCAGCTAGAGGTGCCTACTGAGGTCCTGTCTCAAAACAAAAAGCAGATGGAGTCAAGAGTATGCACACCTGAACCCCCAACACTACTCTAGCACTGGAAAAGCTTACATGGGGATTCTGAGTCCGTATATGAAACAAGCAAAACCAGAGTAGCACACAAGAGCTGGCCATGGTGGTCCTTACCTGTCCATCCAGACACTAGGAAAGCTGAATGAGGAGGAACCTGGGTGCCATCTGAAGAATAAGCATGCATAAAGTACACCAAGTGGACAGTGGGTTAGCCGCACTCAGGCCGATTTCCAACTCGCCAAGTAGAAGTTACTGCAGGTGATGCTCCTCGACTTCTCTAACAGTCTCTGCTTTTACAGCTGTGCTGCCTCAACATTTAGCCATTTTGAGGCCAGCTTGAGCTATAAAAGCAACCTTGTGTCTCTGTCCGTCTCCCGCCCCGCCCTTCTGTGTATCCTGAGTACTGTCAATTTCTTCCCCCACATGTGGCTAAAAGCACCAGGTAGCCTCCCTGAATTCTCTCCCTCCCACCTCCAGTTCATCCTCCCTCTTCTATGGCCTCAGAATGTTCTACGCTTATTAGGTATGTGTCTAGCCAAATTGCTACCATCTTCAGGAGCTTTTTTGTTGTGTTTTTTTTTTTCTAGACAGGGTTTATGTTACAGCCCTGGCTGTCCTAGAACTAGCTCTTGTAGACCAGGCTGTCCTCGAACTCACAGAGATCCTCCTGCCTCTGTCTTCCAAGTGCTGGGATTAAAGGTATGCACCACTCCCGCCAGCATCTTCAGGAGTTTGAGCCTACAAACTACTTCCCTCACGGAAACTGGTGGGGAGGGGCCTGGGACTCTCACCTGAGTATCCAGGCAGCTGCCATGCAATTCTGTGCTAATTGCTTGAAGTCTTAGGGGAGGGGCTAGAGAATATAGGTGGGGAAGAATGAGGAAGGGGTTCCACCGATGCAGCCATTGGGGAGCTATCATGGTGCAGAGCTTCCACTTTAAGATCACCTGTGTTCTTGCCTGTAATTCTAGACCTGTTCTTCTGTGGGTATACCTAATAAATGCATTGCTATCCCCCACCTGAGGGAGTAGAGATCTTTGGTGGAGTCTGGGGTGCTGCTGAGACATTAGGATTAGGGGTAACCTAATGCATCTTTCTCAGGGGAGGGATTTAGCAAGAGCTCATTAGACTGCTATAGGATGCTGACCCTTGCTCCCTATCTGCCTCCATACCCAACACTGCTGACGGTACTTGTTTGGTGACCATAGACAGACCACACAGTGTGAAAAGCTTAGTGACTTTTAGGCATCCGCTCTTCTATTCCAGGCTCTGGCTTCTACAAGGGAAACGTGGAAGTGGTTCCCTTGGGAAAACCAAGCAAAACATGAGCTGTGTGCTAAGATCCTGTGGTTTGTTAATGTTCTGTGACTATAACACCCCCCCCCAAGATGCTGGGGATCAAACCTAGGGACCCATACTTCTGGGAGAAACACTGAACTACACCCTCAACCACTGAGACTTGGGGCAGAAGAAATGGTTTCTTTTCTAGAGGATCTGAGTTGGTTCCTAGCACCCAGGTCTGGTTGTTCACAAACACCTGTAGCTCCAGCTCCCAGGGATCTGATGCACTCCTCTGGCTTCTGCAGTCCACACACACAAAATTTAATCTTTCAAAAAATCAGTTTTGTTGCTACAGAGTTTCAGTGGCCTGGCAAAGATCATGCCTGTGAACCTAGCACTCAGGAAGTATAGGTAGGAGGATCAGCAGTTCAAGTTCAGTCTTGGCCCCAGAGCAATTTCAAAACCAGCTTGGGCTATTTGAGATCTTGTCTCAAGACCAGTGAGATGGATCAACCCCTAAAACCAGCTTTAAAAAGCTTATAAGCCAGGTGTTGTGACACATGCCTTTAATCCTGTCACTTGAGAGGCAGTAATAAGTGGATGAGTTTGAGGCCAACCTGGTTTACATAGTTCCATGACAGCCAGGGTCAATATAGAAAGACCCTGTCTTACAAAACCAAAACAGTGTAAAAAAAAAAACAAAAACAAACCTGTATGAATGAAAGGGGCTAGTTTTGCAGTTCAAATCACTTGCTGCTCTTCCAGAAGACTCAGGTTAGGTTCCCAGTATCAACACAGCAGCTCACAGACACCTGTAACTGGTCCAGGGGATTTAAATCGCCTCTTCTGGCAACCATGGGCATTAGGCACACGTGGTGCACAAACATACATGAAAGCAAAACATGCAAAAAAATTTTAAACAGGCTAGCCGGGAATGCCTTTAAATCCCAGCACTTAGGAAGCAGAGGCAAGCAGATCTCTCTGAGTTCAAGGTTAGACTGGTCTGCAGAGTGAATTCCAGGACAGTTGGGTTTGCACAGAGAAACCCTGTCTTGAAAAAAAAAAAAAAAAGCTGGGGCTAGAGTGATAGCTCATGGGTCAAGAGCACTGGCTGCTCCTCCAGAGGACCAGGGTTCAATTCCCAGCATCCACATGGCAACTCACAGCTGTAACGCCTGTTCTGGGGGATCCTATACCTTCACACAGATCATACATGCAGGCAAAACACGAATGCATGTGGTTTTTTTTTTATTTTTTTAGTGATTTATTTTTTTATGTCTATTGGGTGTTTTGCTTGCATATACATCTGTATGAGGGTGTCAGATCCCCTGGAACTGGAGTTACAGACAGTTGTGAGCTGCCACGTGGGTGCTGGGAGTTGAACTCAGGTCCTCTGCAAGAGCAGCCAGTGCTCTAACCAGTGGGCCATCTCTCCAGCCCCACATGTTGTTTATTTTTTAAACCTATATGAAAGGCCTGGTGTGGACTATTTAACTATGTAAGTTGTGTTGCATTTGTTTGTGTAAAGAAGTGTTGTTCCACCTTGCCTGCCCAAGGCACCTGACTGAGCTAATAAAAACTGAACAGTCAATAGCTAGGCAGAGGAGGGGTAGGTGGGGCTGGTGGACAGAGAATAAGGAGGAATCTAGGCTCAAGAGGAGAGAATGAGGGAGACTCTGGGAACAGGCAGCCAACAGCTAGCCATACATGGACGAAGCAGGAAAGTAGGACTAACAGTGAACAGTAAAAAGCCCTGAAGCAAAACATAGAAGAGAAACAGGTTAAAATAAGTTATAAGAGCTAGTAGAATGCCGGGCGGTGGTGGCGCACGCCTTTAATCCCAGCACTCGGGAGGCAGAGGCAGGTGGATCTCTGTGAATTCGAGACCAGCCTGGTCTACAGAGCTAGTTCCAGGACAGTCTCCAAAAGCTACAGAGGAACCCTGTCTCGAAAAACCAAAAAAAAAAAAAAAAAAAAGCTAGTAGAACAAGCATAAGCTAAGGCTGAGCATTCATAACTAATAACTAATAAATCTGCATGTCATGATTTGGGAGCTGGTTGGTGGCACAAAGAGAAAACCTGCTACAGCCTGGTAAGGTGATACCTTTAATTCCAGCATTCGGAGGCAAAAGCAGGCAGATCTCTGTGAGTTCCAGCCTGGCCAGGGCCACAATGAGCCATTATAAAAATAAAAGGTGACCCTGTAATCCCAGCAGGTTACCAGAAGAGAAACTGGAGTACGGGGGCTCAAACATAGGTCCTCTGGAAGAACAAGTGATTTTAACTGCTGAACTAGCCCCTTTCATAGAGGACATAGCCCCTGGCTGTCCTGGAACTCACAATGTAAGCCAGATTGGTCACACACACATGCATGCACACACAGCAGGTGAGACAGCTCAGTGGGTAAAAGTGCTTGTTATACAAGTCTGAGGACCTGAGTTCAATTCCCAGAACCCATGGAAAAGGTGGCAGGAGGGAACTGGCTGGACAGAGTTGTCCTCTGACCTCTGTACATGGGCCCACACATACATCATACAAGAGAATAAATAAAAAATAAATGGCTTGTATGAAAAAAGCCATACTTGCTCAGGTTCCCATGCATTTTAACCTTGTTTTCTGTCACTGCAGTAAGAGCCCCTGAGAGGGAGCAAGATTTCATCCTGCCTCCCAGGTCCCAGCAATGGTGGAAGAGAGGCTCCAGCAGGATCCGGCTCTGGGCTGGCTGCAGCGCTCTGGGACCCTGTTTTGTGGCTTCAATTACACTGAGGCAGTTTCCAAAGCAAGTAGAGGACAGGCTTCTGCCCTAGAGTGAGGTTTCTAAAGGGAGTGGCTCTCTGGCCATTCTGGGATCACATAAGAGAAGCCCTTTCAGCCCAGAATAGACTAGGGAAAGGGGTGTCTCCATGTGTCTTCCTGGCCCTGAGTGATGTGGTGGGAGGGCCCCGTCGTTTCTCCATTTGACTAGGCAGGATATGTTGAACTTGTACTAGGGCCTTGGGAACAAGCAATAAATAAGACAGGCTTTGTGTTCAGCGAGCCCCCACAGAGCCACGGGGGAAGCAGGCACATAAACAATCCCTCTGTGTAGGGAGATAAGGCTGCAAGGGGATACCAGGCCAGTGAGTGTGCCAAGGAACCTTGAAAGGAGATGACAATGGAGAAGTTTCCAGATAGCCAAGGAAAGGGGACAGCCTGTACTAGGACTGGGAGGTATGGCGGGGCTTGGCGAGCTTAGAACACAAAAGGGTAACGGGAGAGGTGCAGGCCTTACCTGGGCCTGGCTTTGGAGTGCTGTTGCATACTAACACCTCCCCGTACCCGGAGGACACTAGTGGCAATCCCCCACCCTCCACTCTACCCCTGACAATGCCCAGTTTTCTACTTTGGCCAGAAGCCAACATGTTTACACCCAGAAGGACTGAGTCTGCAGATTTAAACTCCAAACTTCTCCAAAAGAGGAAACCCAGTGACACTCCTAAACTCCTAAAACTCTGAGATCACAGAAAACTATGTGCTAGAGAGGCAGGAGAGGAGGCCTCCTGCTGAGTGATCATAGCTGAAGGGTTCCTGGACGCTTGAATTCTAAAACCAGAGGACTCAACGCTAGCTGGAAAAACTTTTAAAAGCTTTTGTTAACTGCTGTTTGAAGGAGTGTGACACTGAAACTCACTTGTTTCAAACACATCTGTGTATTTGTGTCTCAGATGTGCACGCCAGTGCTTTCAGCAGCTTCGCATCACGTAACCGTCACAGTCCAGTGTGCACAAGGATGTGTGGAGGCTGGAGGACAGCCTCCCATGTCAGCGTTCCTCGGGTGCTGACCTTTTTTTTTTCCTTTTCTTTTTCTTTTTGCCACAGGTTCCCTCTCTAGCTTAACATTTAGGTTGGGCTGGGTAGCTGGCGAGCCTCAGGAATCCACCTGTCTCTGCCTTGCAATTGCTTGGATTACAGACATATTCTAGGGATCAAACCTATAATTTCAAGGGCAGAACTTTACCAAATGAGTGATCTTCCCAGATCCTCAGGGTTTTTAATTTTTCAATACAAGTATAGTGCACTATCCGCCATGTTCCCTTGGCTCACCTGGAGTTCTTCCTGTAAGCGCCTTTGTTCTTAGAGGCAGTTGAGACAGGGTCTCTCTGTGTAGTCCTGTCTATCCTGGAACTCACTCTGTAGACCAGGCTGGTCTCGAACTCACAGAGATCTGCCTGCCTCTACCTCCCGAGTGCTGGAATCAAAGGCGTGCACCACCACTGCCTGGATTCAATTCCACTTTCTTTCTCCCTTTTCCCCATTCATTAGCCATCTTGCAGGCCTTCCTCTAATGTCACATACACAGCATGATTTCATGTAACTGTACACAGTCTAGAGCAAGCTGACTTTTAGCTTACTTCTTCTGCTTCTCAAGTGCAAGCATTAGAGGCTTGCCCTCCACATAAGTAAGAGAAAACATATGATATTTGTCTCTTTGTTCAGTATCTCCAATTGCATCCATTTTCCTGCAAACAACGTAATTTCTTTATGGCTAAAACCAAAATCTGCCGTGAGCTGCACATTTCTTTACCTAGTACTCTGTTCCAGGAAAGAGCCTCGTTCCTTTCCTGGTTTACCTTTTTTGTCGTGATAAATGGCATGGCCAAAACAATTTGGGGAGGAAAGGGTTTATTTGGCTTACAGGTTATATTCCATTATGAGGGAAGCCAAGGCAGCAGCTGAAAGCAGGAGCTCCGGAAGAGCCCTGCTTGCTGGCTTGCTCTCCACGCCTGCTCAGTCTGCTTTTGCACATCTGCTCCTTAGGCTGAGGACTAAACTCAAGGCCTCATCCTTGCTGGACAAGCGTTCTACCACAGCACTAAATTCCCAATCCCTTAGCTGTCTTTTTTTTAAAAAAAAGATTATTTCTATTTGGGGGCAGGGCGTGCCTTTAATCCCAGCACTAGTGGAGGCAGAGGCAGGTGGATTTCTGTGAATTCAAGGCCAACCTGGTCTGCAGAGAAAGTTCGAGGACAGCCAGAGCTACACAGAGAAACCCTGTCTCAAAAAACAAAACAAAAAACAAAGCAACAGAAAGATTATTTTATATGTATGAGTGCTTTGCCTATATGTATGTACATGCACCATGTTTATCTGGTGCCTGAGAGGCTGGAAGGGGACATTGGAACCCCTGAAACTGGGGTTATAGATGGTAGTGAGCCACTATGTGGATGCTGGGAACTGAAGCCAGGTCCTCTGCAAGAGCAGCAAATGCTCTAACTGGCTGATCCATCTCTCCAGTCCCAGCTTGCTGCCTTACACAACCCAGGACCACCTGCCCAAGGACAACACCACTCATAGTGGGCTGAATCCTCCTACAGACATTGCCACAGGTCATTCTGATGGCAGCCACTCCTCAACAGAGGTTTCTCTTTGTGACAACCCCAGTCTGAGGCTTGTGACAAGATCTACGCTAAAAACTAGTAATGCAATTTCTCCACGACAGGCTGACCTGGAATGCCCAGGAATGGCATTGCTGGGTCCTATACTGAGAGGGACCCTACAGGTGTCGTGCAGGGAAACAAACTTCAAGGTGAGAATGAAAAGTCAGTTCAGATTGACTTCGTTAACCTGGATCAAACCTTCTCGAGAGTCTGATGCCAGGCAGTTCATTCCCAAGAAATTTAAACACAGTATAATTTGGAAAAAAGTTTCCTGGTGTAATACAATCCCCAGTGCAGAAGAAAGAACAATTACATTGAAACTTGAGTTGGGGTACATGTCATTTCTTTCAAGAAGATGGGTTTTAGAGATAGGCTACCTGTACTCGTTTAAGGTCCTAAGGTAGGTCTGCCTGTTTTCTGTCATTCAGGTAGGGTAGAGGTCATTTGGGCACAGTCACCTGTGCAGAAGAAAGAATAATTACACTGAAACTCAACTCAGGGTACATGTCATTTCTTCCGAGAAGATAGTTTCTAGAGATAGGCTACCTGTACTCCCTTAAGAGGTCTGCCTGGTTTCTGTCATACAAGTAAGGTAGAGGTCATTTGGGCGCAATCCCCAGTGCAGAAGAAAGGACAATTACGTTGAAACTCGAGTCGGGGTACATGTCATTTCTTCCGAGAAGATGGGTTCTAGAGATAGGCTACCTGTACTCGCTTAAGGTCCTAAGGTAGGTCTGCCTGGTTTCTGTCATACAGGTAGGGTAGAGGTCATTTGGGCTATTAGCCACCTCTGGTCCTGGTTGTGGGAGCTTGGGAGAGTCCCTGGCTATACAGATAATGTAAAGGTCACTTAGACTACTGGGTATCTCTGGTCCTGGTTGTGGGAGCTTGGGGAGCCCATGGCTGTAAGGGTCATTTAAAGATTACTAGCCACCTCCAGTCCTGGCTGTAGGAGATTGATATGGCCTGGCCCAACAGAGAACACAGATCACCAGGCTATTAATCACTTCCAATTCCCAGATTTCTGGGTGGAAGAACAGGTTTTATCTCCTCTTTCCCATTGCAAAGATAGTCCTGCCTGCTTAGCATTCTTGGTTTCTCTGGAGCTCTGTTCCTCCTGTGCTCTCAACACCACATAAAGGTTCACCTGTGTTGCTTGCTCTCTCTCTCTCCCCCTCTCCCCCTCTCCTCTCTCTCATTTTGGGTGTATGTTTTTGTCTGTACACTTTTGGATGCACACTTGTGTGTGAATGTGGAAATCAGAGGTTGACATTGGGTATCAACCTTGATCACTCTTCACTTGATCCTTGAGGCAGGATCTCTTGCTGAATTGGAGCTGACTGATTTGACTGACAGAGCCAGTCTAGCAAGCCAGTTAGTTCTGAGGATCCCCTGTCTCAGCCTGCACCTGACCGACTCTGGGAGCATAGGTAGGTGCTCTGTTCACTAAGCTTTTACATGGGTTCTGGGGATCCAAACTTCTGAACTCTGGGCCTCTTTGCTTAGAAAGCAAGCATTTTATCCACTGAGCCATCTCTCCAAGCCCTCTATTTTTTGGTTGTTGTTTCTTGAGGCAGGATCTTGCTATATTGCTCTGGCTGGCCTGAAACTCACTATGGACACTAAGCTGGCCTCTTACAGAACTCTCCCTGTCTCTGCCTCCTGAGTACTCAGATTAAAGACTGAGTACCACCACAGTCATCCTCCTGTCTCAGCCTCCTAAATGCCAGGAGTATACTACTGTACTAAGTTTTTGTCAGCCAGACACAAGCCAGACTCATCAGAGAGGAGGCCTGTAAGATTCTGTAGGACATTTTCTTAATTAGTGGTGCCACCCCTGGGCTGGTTGTCCTGGGTTACAGAAGAAAGCAGCTCCTGCCTCCTGTTTTGAGTTCCTGTCCCGACTTCCTTTGATGATAAACAGTGATATGAAGTGTAAACCAAATAGATCCTTTCCTACACAACTTGCTTTCTGGTTGTGGTGTTTCATTGCAGCAACAGAAACCAGAAGACAATTACCTTGTTTTCCTATTTCTTTCTCCTTCCCCCCCCTTTCTTTGAGACAGGATCTTGCTGTATACCTCTGGCTGCCTTTGAATGCCCCAGATAGACCAGGCCAACATTAAGTCCTTCTACCTCTGCCTCCCAAGTGCTGGGATTACAGGCTTGCTTCTCCACTTTGGGATAATGATGCTATGAACATCCACACACAAATGTTTCTGTGAGCACACATTTCCCTTTGTTAGTGAGTAAGGTTTAGGGATAAGAGCCTCTGTGTAGTAAATACACCTTAACTTCAGGAAACTGCAGAGCTGGTCCCTGAAGCAGCCACACTGTTAGGTATTTTCTCTTAGACGAGCCTCTCCGCTGGCGCAAATAGTCCCAATCAGACAGAATCAAACCAAAATAAAGATGTCCATGTTTAATGGAGTACTTCTGGGTGGCCCCAGGAAAACAGGGAGAGGGGAAGAGAGAGAGAAGAGGAGACCATGTGTTCATTCTCTGGGAGGCAGTTTAAATAGCATGTGGGAGTGGTCCTGACCTTCCCTGGGGTGGGGTCACTATTTGGCGGGCTTTCTTAGAGGAGGAGTTTGGACTAAGGCAACTTCCCAGGGGCGGGAGCTTATTCCAGGAGCTGGGGTGAAGCCCTCAGACAAACAATCCACACTTTTTGTATAAAGGGGTTTAGGGTGCTGAGGTGATACTTTTGACCAAACATTCCAGACTCTTTGGATAAAGAAGTACCAGCGAGCTGAGGTGAAGCCCCTCAACCAAACATTTTAGACTTCTTGGATAAAGGGGCACCAGCTCAAGTCTGGCTGCTTCCTGTGGGCATGGGGCGATGTGGGAGAAGGGAGAGCTTCGAGTTGGTGGGCTCACGCTCAGCGCGAGGTGTAACTGAAGTGGCATCTGGTTTTCTGCCATCCTGGAGACCTCAGACAGCTGTTTCCTGAGGGAGATGAAAAGACAGGTGACAATGGTGAGGTCCCAGGAGCTGGTGCAGATGTTGGCATTCTCTGGAGAGCACTTTGTAAATTGGTCTTGGCCCAGACAGCAGGAGTGACCTGTAAAATATGCTTAAAAATAGGTGGAGTTAAAATATGCTCTGAAGACTGTTAGTTTTTACCAGACCTGATTTTTGATACAGCAGCAGCACTTTTTCCCAGGACTCTGCAGGTGTCTGTTAGAGAACTGGAGCTGATTTACATCTTGCTGTCACAGCAAAGGGCTATTGCTTTAGGTTAAAAGGTATGAACATTTTAGAAGATAATTAAAGGAAATTGGAAACTCTGGGCCTCTGAAGATACACCTGAAACCTGTTAGTCCTGGACTATGAAGCTTGTTAAAGAGGCACACCTGTCTGTATTTTAGCAGGAAACTTAACAAATGAAGTAATGAGCCACCAGTACCTTAAGTCATCAAATGCCATTAGACAGATCTAAGGGGGATAAATGAGCAGAAATGAGACAGCTTTTTTAGGTACACAGGCAATCCCAAGTCTCTCCTTAGTCCTTGGAGAACACCAGCCTTAGAAACAGTGCTTGCCGTTAGCTGCTGAGTATAAGAGACCAGAAGATTTCTCTGGGGGGGGGGGGCGGAGATTTAGTCTACCTGTCTTGGCAGGATGATATGATCAATTCCGCGGGTGGCAACCACCTATCTTCTTGGAGGAGCTATAGGATGCTGCAAGAACTGGCATGTCTCTATGTTAGAAGCTCTTTTGTTAAATGCCATTCTCTCAGCTCTGTAAGGCAGTTGATAATTGGGTATCATTACCTGTTGTATTTAAACTAGACATATAAGCTAAATTTAGACATGTTAGGGAGCTGAGGTGATGCTTTCGATCAAACACTGTTTAAATCCTGCCAACCAAAAGAGTTCTAGTCAGTTGAATGTTGATAATCGCGCCAGTGGTGGAGGCAGGAGAATCAGCTCCAGGACATCCTGGACTACAAGTTGAGTTCAAGGCCAGCTGAGTCAGTGAAGAGCCTCAGATAAATGCCTACCTCTCTGCAAATCCAGTAAAGACAGGATCTTGGTCTTGCTTTGAGACAAAAACTTACCTACTTTCTTCCCTTCCTTATTTGTTTTTGGTTTGTGTTGCATTTTGGTTTTTGCTGTTTTTTTGTTTGGTTTGGTTTGATTTTTTCAGACGAGATCGGGTGCGTTCAGGGTGGTATGGCCGTAGACAGGTTTGATTTTTTTTCAAGACAGCATTTGGAGTCTGTTCTGGAACTTGCTCTATAGACCATGCTGGCCTCAAACTCACAGAGATCCACCTGCCTCTGCATCTGAGTGATGTTTTTTGTTTGTTGCTGTGTTGGGGTCTGCAAATCACCCCCACAAAAAAACACCACTTATTTATGCAAAGCAGGAGCATTTATTTCTCAAGAACAAATTCCAGCACTCTGGGATGTGCCACTCAACAAAATGGCAGCAACCCGGAGAGAAGCTCACTGGCTCTTTTTATACACAGCTAGGGGAATTCCAGAGACAGTTAGGTCATCTCCATCAAGCCTGATTGGCTAAGCAAGCAGCAGTTACATTAGTTTGAATCTCATTTGCTGCAGCATCTTTCGACATGTCAGAGCAAGTCCAGACAAACCTGGGCATGTCTTAAGGAGTGGAGGGGAGAGGGTCTGCAGGATCTGCCCTTTTCTGATTGGCTGGTGCCAGACCACGGTCGTCCTTCCACCCCCCTCCCACCCCCCCACCCCCACCCCACCCCATGCCAGCCAAGCCAAAGCCCAGTCCTAGGCCGAGCATGACACTTATCAAGCCATACACGGAATGGGCCCCTAGCCATCCCAGAACCAGAACCAGGCAGGCTGCGGGTCTCAGGAGCGGGTTGGGGAGAGGGCCTTGGCGAAGTGGCAACCCAGAAGCAGGGCTGAGGGACCGTGCTGAAGGCCAGGGCCGAGTCAGGCAGGAGGGGTCAGGCACAGCAGATAGGCTTGGCGGACCCTGCTCACCCGCCGCTGGCTATCTCAGCTGGTTTTCTGGGTTTTTTGTTTGTTTGTTTTTGTTTTTGTTTTTTTGAGACAAAATGTCATGAATCCCAGCCTGGCCTCAAAAAAATCACTGTGTAATCAGGGGACTTTGACCTTCTTGCCACTGTCTCCAGTGTGCTGGGGTGACAAATGTATGGCACTATGCCTGGTTTATGAACCACTGAGAATCCAGTCTATGACTTTGTGCATGCCAGGCAAGCAATCCTAACAACTGAGAGACAGTTCTAGCCTTGTTCTTTCTGAGTCAAAGTCTCATTGTGTAGACCAGGTTATCCTGGAACTCACAGTGATCCTTTGGCCTCAGTCTCCCAAATGGGAGCCACCACACCTAATTTAACCAAAATCTACCTATTTTAAAAACCAATGAGGTGGCAAGTAAAAATGTCACATGACTTCAATCCCTGGAATCCACACAAAGGTGGAAACAAAGACTACACTCCTCAGAGTTACCCTCTGACCATCACTTGGGTGACACGGCACACCCATGTCCCCATACAATGATAATAAATAATTTTTCAAGATTGGTTGTTTCTTTTGAAAAATAAAAGGAAGGACAGAAGAAAGAAAGGGGACAGAGACAGAGAGAGAAACTGCTGTTGGGCCTAGAAAGACAGCCCAGTGGCTAAGAGCATGTACTGTTCTTTCAGAGAGTAGTGTGTGGTTCCCTGCACTCATGTTAGGACACACAGCTGCCTGTAACTCCAGCCCTAGAGTGTCTGTTGCCCTCTTCTGGCCTCCACGGGCACTGCACTCACATGAGCATACACACACACACAGATACACATATATACACATAAATAACAAATCTTTATAAAGAAAGAAAGAAAAGTTGCTATATTACAAATTATTTGGGAACTCATTTGTCTCACCTCAGGCCTGAAGTTCTGCCCTAGGAGTCTGTGAGAGAGGTCACCATGGCCAGCAACCTCTCCCATACCAGGAAACAAGTTACCTCCCCCACAAAGAAGGCAAACACACTGTTCCAGGGCAGCCTAGCATGTGGAAAGGGATGGGAGCCATTTGGGTCAAGAAGTCCACATTTGTGTGCAGTCAACCGAGATCCCAAGGGGGCACCTCCCATGACCATAGAGGAGATTAGGAAAGTATGACATTCCTGGCGTCAGACCAGCTCCACAGAGCCCTGGAGAAATTCAAGGAGATGGATGGTGCCAGTGGGAGGCAGCAAAGAGCTTAGAGGCTCAGCAGGCAATTAGGCTGGGACACACACAAGCAGCCATTGACTCTCCTCCTTTAGAGGGCTCGCAGATGGTGACGTCCACCCATCCTTGGATTCAACAAATGTTTATGGAGTTAGTGTAAACATGGGTATCAGGCTCCTGCCTGGCCCTGAGGTTGAATTTAGAGTGTACTGGAAGACAGAGGCAGTGGAGAACAAAACGAAACAAACAAACAAACAAACAAACAAAACGAAACAAACAAACAAACAAAAACAAACTGGTGTGGTGGCACACACCAGTGACCCTAGCAGTCGGGAGGGTGGGAGCAGGAGGAAGGGAAGTTCAAAGTCATCTTCAGCTATATAGTGAGTTCAAGGGCAGCCTGACCTTAATGGAACCATCTCGAAGGAAAAAAAAAAGGCGGGGGGGGGGGCGGCAAAAGAAGAAACTAAGCAAACACAATAACAGTCGATGTCAGGGAAGGGACTCTCACAGGATGACTGGGCAGGGAAGAGTCGCGAAAAGCCTGAGGTTTGTCAAGCTTGCTGTGTGGCCCAAACAGTGGCAGATGGATGGAAGTACAGAAGGAGGTAAGCAAGAGCTGAGACCCTTAGTGTTTGGGGGTTGCCAGGTCTTGGTTTAGTCATGTGTGTGTAATGGGGAACCAATAGAGGGTTTGGAAAGGGTAGAAAAAATACTGTCATTTCTACCCACCCTACTACCCCCTTTTTAATTATATTTTTTTATTTTACGAGACAGGTTTCTCTGTGTATCTTTGACTGTCCTGGAACTCACTCTGTAAACCCCACTGGCTTCAAACTCACAGAGATCCACCTACCTCTGCCTCCTGAGTGCTGGGATTAAAGGTGAGCGCCACCATGCCAGGCTTGACTTTGAATTTTTGGTTCTCCCTTCTCAGACTCACATATACTGGGACTATAGGCAGATGCCACCATGCCTAGAATCCTTATTTTTCTCTTTCTCTAGCGTCCACTTTATTTATTTCTGTTTTTTTAATATTTATTTATTATATATACAGTATTCTGTATCTGATCAGGCTGATTTCAAACTCACAGAGATCCACCTGCCTCTGCCTCCCAAGTGCTGGGATTAAAGGCTTTTGCTCTTTTTTATTTTTTTAAGATTTATTTATCATGCATACAGTGTTCTATCTGCATGTATACCTATACACCAGAAGAGGGCACCAGATCTCATTACAGATGGCTGTGAGCCACCATATAGTTGCTGGGAATTGAACTCAGGACCTCTGGAAGAGCAGCCAGTGTTCTTTACCTCCAAGCCATCACTCCAGCCCGTTTTAATTTTTAGAGAGGTATTTGCCATCATTCTCAGCTTCTCTTCCACCCTCTAAATGACACTTTTGGTTGCTACACAGAGACTAGACCTGTAGGGAAGGGGATGAAGTCCAGGCAGGCTATGAAGGTGGCTTGATATTGCTGAGCTAACAGAACCCTGGTAGAGTCCGGAACATCTTTTGCAAAGACCAGGATTTGCGGATGTGGGTAAAGAACACAGGCCCGTTGAGGATGGTGAATTTCAGCTCGGGTAAAGGAGGGTGTCATGATCTGAGCTGGAGAAGACTGAGAGAGGTGCAGAGCTGGGGGCTGACCAGCAGGGCACTGACCACTTAGATCTAGAGAGGAGGAGGTCTGGAAGCTGTGGCTGGTGGTCCTTGTGATGTTGTCTGGCCCCAGAGATGTTAAGATTAGTACATCCTGGAAATCTTCAGTAGTTGGAATGTGTTGAGTGTGATTTTGTTGTTGTTGTTGTTTTGTTTTTTGTAACCTGCACAAAAGACCTAGACAGGGGTTGGGGGGTCGGGGTGGGGAACAAAGGAAGCTTAGAGTGGCCATGGCAGCCCCAGCTAAAGAGCCAATCTCTCCTTCTGTCGCCCTTCTTCCTGTATCCTAGGTATTTTATCTTTTTATCACCATGCACCTAAACTGCCCTGCTGCAGATGCCCCGCCTCCTTCTCCCAACTGTTTGAGGCTGGAAAGTCTGTGTGGAGTGTAATGAAGACCAGGGAGTCAAAAGGCCTAGGGTGAAGCAGGGCGGAGGCTCCTGTGAGTCAGTGTCAGGCCTCTGAAAGAGCCAGAGAATGGGAAAGGAAGGCAGACCATGAGGGGAAATGGAGGACTGGAGATAGTTCACCCCTACAAAGCTTGAGGAAAATTGTGGGGCACTCAGGCTGGACCCCAGAACACCTTTGAAAATGCTGGGCAGCACATGAACTCACTTATAGGTGGTTTATAAAAATAAAGCAAAGAAAACCAGCCTACAAACCACAATCCCAGAGATCTTAAACAACAATACAGACACTAAGAGAGACTTACATAGATCTAATCTACACAGGAAGTAGAAAGTATAAAAAGACAAGATCTCCAGAGTAAACTGGGAGCATGGGGACCTTGGGGGAAGGTTGAAGGGGGGAGGGGAGAGGCAGGGAGGGAAACAGAGAAAAATGTAGAGCTCAATAAATATCATGGAAAATAAATAAATAAATTTAAAAAAAGAAAAAGAAAATGCTGGGCAGGTGGGGTGGCAAGAAACGCTAATTAGTCCTGGGGAAGGGGAGACTGCAGAAGTCTTGAGACTCGCTTGCCTCGTTCTAGACAGCCACTTAGTGAGATCCTGGTCATCGTGTCTCAGAGAGAAAAAAAACAAAAAAGCAAGGTTGAGGCACCTGATACAGGAAACCTGAACTTGATCGCTGGCTTCCACGGTCACACACACATGCGCTCTCTCTCTTTTTCACCTTAAACACACACACACACACACACACACACACACACACGGAAAGGCCCAGCAGTAATGTCGCCCACCTTTAATCTCAGTTTTTAGGATACTGAGACAGGCAGGTAGATATCTGGAGGTTTGAAGCCAGCCTGGTCTATGTAGCAAGTTTCAGGATAGCCAGGCCTAGATAGAGTGATCCTGTCTCAAACATAAATAAATAAGGGGCTGGAGACATGGCTCAGTAGTTAAGAACACCCACTGCTCTACCAGAGGATCTGGGTTCAATTCCCAGCACCCACAAGACAGCTCACAACAGTCTGTAAGTCTAGTTCCAGGGAACTCAATGCCATCTTCTGACCTGTAATAACACCAGTCAAGCAAGCGGTGCACATATATGCATGCTACTCAACCCACTAAATAAATAAATAATTAAATAAAGAGGGGAGGAAGGAGGCTGGGGATAAAAGCTCAGTGTAGAGCCCTTGCCTAATACAGACACAGCCTGGTACCATGCAAAACTATTGAATGGAATTAAGGAAGTCAGAGGCTGCTCAAGGCCAACACCAGGGTCAAGATAGGCCCAGGTCAGCGGGTAGAATGATTCTAGGTAGGATCTGAGGAAATGGCACCTTGTTCAAACCCTCCAGTTTCAAACCTAGAAAGGCCTCTAGGGACCGGGCAGATGGCACTTTCCCCAGAAAAAGGAACTGGTTTTCAAGAAGGAAATGGGAACTAGAAGAGGAACACACGCTGCTCATCTTCGAGCGTTAGCAGCCGGGAGAGCCCGGAGAGCCCGGAGAGCCCGTCAACACTTCTTCCCAACTGAACTCAGAAAGCCCCAGCCCTGTCTTCCCCTTTCCCTATTTGGTAAATACCCAGGCTCCACCGGGACTGCTTTGTCCGGCTGCATTCTGGAAACAGATACCATCATGGTCTTTCTGGTCAGAAGGGCTGCCCTTCTCCACCTTCATCACCCCGGGTCTCCTGGCCTGTGCTCCCAGGCTGGCCTCTCATGACTCACTCAGGCACATGAGCTGCAGCTCTGTGGATGCTGGACTGGGGATGGTGTTATTTCCTGAGGAGCAACTTGGGTGGGCACGGTGGGCGGGGGCAGGGGAGGCAAGAGGGGAGATGGCTGATTCAGCTTCCCCAAGCTGGGCTGCCATCCAAAGAAAACACAGCTGGAGATGATGAGCTGAGAGCGTCAGGCAAAGATGATACATGCTAACATCTTGGGGCAGAAATCCAGCTTGGCATCCCGAGGCCAGGGGAGCTTGTGTTTATTGGACCAGATATCCTCCCCCTCCCTTGTTGCTCAATCTGTTTGACAGAGAGGCAGTAATGTGGGCACCCTGGCACTTCCTGGTCATCCTACCTACTCAAGAGGCCGAGGCAGGAGGAGCACACTCAAGGCCTGCCTGGATTGCAGCCTGAGTTCAAGTTCGGCCTGAAAACCGTAATAAGACCCTGCCTCATAGTAAACAATACTCACTGAGGAGGCCAGTGAGATAGCTCAGTGGATAAGGACACTTGCTGCCAAGCCCGATGTCCTGAGTTCAATCCCTGAGACCACATGTTGGAAGGAGAAAAAGGACTCAAGCAAGCTGTCCTCCGGCTCTGCACACTTGCTGTGACACACACTACCCCTCCCCAATAAAAAGTAAAATATACCTGTAAGAAGGCTGGAGATGTAACTCAGGAGACCCGGGCTCACCAAGCATGAGCAAGGCTCTGGTTTCTATCCACAAAAAGAAGATAGTGTGAGCATGGGCTCTGGACCAGAGGGGCTTGAGCTAATTCCTAACCCCTGGGGAGCGAGGATGCCCATCTTCTCGCAGACCACAGGACAGTTGTGTTGTGTGACTTCACATCTGCCAGGCAGTCTGAGATAGTGCTAATTACTAGCTCTGCCTTTGGCATGCATGTGCTAGTTTTAGCGCTTTGTATACTTTATCATATAAGCCCTCTCTGCCGCTTAATCACCCCCAAATTGCAGATGTGAAAACTGAGGTTCAGGATCAGATTTGCTATTTCCTCTATAACAATGGTTCTCAGCCTTCCTAATGTTGTGACCCTTTAATATAGTTCCTCACGTTGTGGTGACCACAAGCATAAAATTATTTTCGTTGCTACTTCATAACTGTAATTTTGCTACTGTTATGTATGAATCATAACTAATTATCTGTGTTTTCTGACAGTCTTAAGCCAACCCTGTTGAGAGGGGTCGTTCAACCCTCAAAGGGGTGGAGACCCACAGGTTGAGAATGGCTGCTCTAGAACAATGTGCCCCCAGCTAGACAGCAGACCACTTTGACGCTGGTCATGTCTGTTCATGCTACAGCAGTAGAGCTAAATAATAAATCCTAAAATCTGTTCCCTCTGGCCCTTTCCCAGAAAAACTGGCTGACGTACTCAGCAAAATACTTGAACCAGGTCTGTGTGTATACGAATACGAAGCTCTTTTTTTTTTTTGGTTTTTCTTTCTTTTTTTTCTTTTTTTCTTTCTTTTTTTTTTTTTTGGTTTTTCAAGACAGGGTTTCTCTGTAGCTTTGGAGCCTGTCCTGGCACTTGCTTTTGTAGACCAGGCTGGCTTCAAACTCACAGCGATCCACCTGTCTCTGCCTCCCGAGTGCTGGGATTAAAGGCGTGCGCCACCACTGCCTGGCAGTATACGAAGCTCCTAACTAATGAGCTAGCCTGTACTAGCTCCTAACAGTATCCTAACTAATGAGCTAGCCTGGTGTCAGAGACATGGCTGAGGCTCACCCCTCCATCACGAAAGGCAAGTTGTGACAGGCAGGGAGATTGCTAAGACCCTCCCTGGGCAGCACTCTGCCAGCATCACTGGGTGTGTGTGTGGGGGGGTGATACCACACACCCTGTGAGGGAAAGGGGAAATCCATACAACTGAAAGGGAAGGCTGAGCCTGCCAGCTCCCAGAGTCAGGGCGAGGGACGGCACCTTCTCCTACCCCACCAGGTCACACCCGTGCCTGGGTTAAACAGTGAGTTCCAGGCCCAGCCAGGGCTTCACATCAAGACCTTTTCTCAGAACAAAAAGAAAATCACCCAGGCTGTGTTACTGGAAGTAAATGCTAAATAGGGCAGGGAAGGAAGGAAGTTGCTTTTAAAAAAAAAAAAAAAGTCCCCATTTAGCTAGAAAACAGAATAACAAGAGCCAGCCTTAGGAAGGTGGAAGAGCATTCCAGGCAGAGGGAACTGCAGACACAAAGACCCTGAGCAAGAAAAAGGTGCAGGATCGGTACTAGAAGGGACAGTACGCAGAGGAGGGCAGAGGAGGGATGAGGGGTAAGTGATGAGAGACCAGAGCGTGCAGGATGGTGGCCAAAATGTTAACGATTGTACCTAACACTTCCAAACATCTGGCAACACAGTGACTTTATCTGAAAAAACGAAGATGGCAGGAGAGGAAGAGGCTGGAAGAGATGAGGGAGGAAGGACAGGAGGAAAGAAAGAGTCTTCTGTTTTTGGAGGGTGCTAGGAACTGACCCAAGGCCTGGTGCATATACAGAAAACCTCACAGCACTGAGCTGCACCCCAGGCCCCAGGTTTGCTTCAGTTTTTAAATATTTATTTATTTATTTAAAGATTTATTTATTTATTATGTACACAATGTTCAGCCTCCATGTATGCCTGCAGGCCAGAAGAGGGCACCAGATCTCATTACAGATGGTTGTGAGCCACCATGTGGTTGCCGGGAATTGAACTCAGGACCTCCGGAAGAGTAGTCAGTGCTCTTAACCTCTGAGCCATCTCTCCAGCCCTTAAATATTTATTTTTAATTATGTGTATGTGCCTCAGGGGAGTGTGTACATGTGACTACCGTGCCTGCCAAGGCCGCAGGTGTCACATCCCCTGGAGCTGGTTGTGAGCCATCGGATGTGGGCACTGGACTTGAACTCAGGTCCTCTTTACATGCAGTAGATGCTGAGCCTTCTTTCCAGACCCCAGGTTGGTGTCTTGAGTCAGAATCCAGGAAAACAAACTTGCCTCAACTCAAGGCCATGCAGGCCTCTAATCCTCTAGGTGGCCTCTGCACTCAGCTCCCTGCTCGGCTCACTCCTGGTGTGTGCCCTTAATCATAATGGCCTTCATTCCTTGCTAATGGTATGGCGTAGGCTATGCCCAGCCCTTGCAATAGACCCTTTTATATTTACAATAACCTTTTATTAAGGCTGGGGATGTCACTCACTTGGCAGAGTGTTGCCAAGCATGCACAAGGTTCTATGTGCGCCATCTCAGCACCACAGAGACCAGGAGTGATGGTGTACATCTGCAATCCCAGCACTCTGGAGGTGAAGGCAGGAGGATTCGAAGTTCAAGGCCATCCTTAGCTCCATAGAGTTTTCCGGGCCAGCCTGGGCTACACGAGAACCTGTCTCAAAAACCAAAAAACATTCCTCCTCCCTAACTTCTAATTGAGTGATTAAATAAGGGTCCTAAGGACTGACACCCTAGGTTGTAAATACTGATCCCTCAGACAGAAGAATCTAGGCCTTTTTGGGGGGCTATCTCACCCACCTCCCACTGTTTAGGAACAATCCCTGAAAATCCAGTAACAGTCACAGAATTTGTCTCAACCTCCAGTTTCCTGCCAGAGAGAATTCCTAAGAGAGCCAGCCTCACAGACTATAAGAAGGTAAAACCAGCTCTGGAGTGATTAGCCATTCTGATTTGCCTGAGAACGGGTGGATTCCCTTGCACAATTCTGAATCCAGGAAGGTCCTGGACACAAGACTACTTGGTCAGCTGAGCTGGCCGAGTGCTCAGTGTTAAAGTACATGCTCAGTAAGCATCATTATCAGTTCCTTCTTTCTCTTTGGCCCGTCCACAACGCTATAAAAATGTAGCCAGCACCTACTCTCTATCGTACACTTTGATGCATGGAACTCTGTGGGCAGTGCATGGGGTTCAGGGGCCCTGTGTGGAGCAGTCAGCCACAAGGGTTCGCTAAAGAATCCACAGTCCCCCAGGAAGGACAAACCTCCCTCCGGGGTGATTCTAGTTGCTCCTGTGGTGTCCTCCTGGGCTTAAAAACTTGTCAGGACTTGCTTCTCCAAGAGGAGAAGGTTCCAGGGCCCTAAAACTCCCTGGTAGATTGGGGTCCCATAACAAAGCCAGCAAGGAGATGAGTATGAGGGAAAGAAAAGGGAAAATAGGCTCGGGTCTTGCATGGATGCGGAAACGGGAGCTTCCGTGAGGAAACTGAGGCTCCGCAGTAAAGCGAAGGGGTTTGCTGAAGAGCGTGCAGGAAGAGCTTAGGTGACTGGCATTTGACAGCTGTGGCTCTTTAGAAGCAAGTCCCCCCAACTTGTCCAGACAGCAGCCGGGCTTGTCACAGGCTCGGTACTGCTCTCTCCACCCTCCCGGCTGCCAGCGTCCCGCCCCGTCCCCTCCCAGCCCCCAAGGAGGAGGGGAGAACAGCAGCGAGGAGGGGGGTCGGGAGGCCCAGGCTTATAAAGACTGCTGGACCCGCGCTGCCCGCCAGACCCCGCCGCCCGGATCCCCTGCATTGTCCGCCGTCCGGTGTGACCGCGCCGTCCCCCAGTTCCAACACTAAGTGAGTTGGGGTGCGTCCCCATCGTACCCCTAGACCCTCCTGAGCCGTATGGCCCGCAGAACCCAGGTGGAGAGGAGAGCAGATGAAGGAAGGCGTTGGGATGGGACACCAGGCCGAGTGCCTGATGGGAGAGATTTAGGACCTGGGGGAGCCGGGAGAGTCGAGAGTCGGGGAACCCAGGAGACAGCGGTCAGCCCGGCCATCGCTGCGCGCGGCCTGGGAGACCGCAAGCAGCTCAGCAGGAATGCGCGTGTGGTGGTTGCCATACCAACATACAAGCCAGCACACGCCCTCCTCCTCTGAAGGAAAAGGGAAAATGGGGAGGGGGGGTTTCATCCTCCTGAGGGCCAAACTCGTCACGCGGAGGCTGCACGAGGGAACCGAGCCCCAAATCCTCTAGAGGCAAAGCGCAAGTCGCATCGCGCTTCGGAGCCTCGGTTTCTGCTTCTAGCTAATGGAGACAAGATTATTGGTTCCGAGTGTCCCGAACAGTTTTATGGAGAATAACGGTCCGGGCCAGCATCCCGTTCTAGTTGCACGTCCAAGGAGTAGTTTTGAGCCGCCCAGGTGACACCTGCGACCTCACCCTACCCCCAGGCCTGGTCGCCATGGCCCTGCTTCCGGCCCTCTTCTTAGCGCTCCTGGCAGGTGCTCATGCCGAACTCCCGGGATGCAAGATCCGCGTCACCTCCGCAGCGCTGGAGCTGGGTAAGGCGCGAGGCGGGCGTCGTGGACCGGGTGGGGTGCTCTCACTGCGGGCACGGGGGCTGAGGGTCTCCGTGCTCCCTCAGTGAAGCAGGAGGGGCTGCGCTTTCTGGAGCAAGAGCTGGAGAACATCACCATCCCGGACCTGTACGGCAGCAAGGGCCACTTCTACTACAACATCTCCGAGTAAGTAGGGCTTGGGGGCGGGGTCTCAGAGATGGATGAGATGACCTGGGAGACCCATGGACTCGGGGCGTGGCCATTTAAGCAAGGTGGGGCTCTAAGGTAACCGAGAAAGGTAGGCGGGCCCAAGAAGGGGGACTACGAGCCAGTAGAATTGAAGCTTGGACCAAAGAACACTGTGGAGGTGCGCTGGAAGAATTTACCAATGGCCGAGAGTGGAGTCTCGGCATAGGGTGGCGCTAAAAGGGAGGAAGTTTAAGGATGGCAGAGATGGGAGAGCTGTGACGTGGGGTGAGTTAAAGTGATGGAGGCAAAGGACCAGGTGGAAAGCTGAGTCTGACACACGCCTGTGATCGGTGCTGGTGAGGGGGCAGGGGGCTGGGGCAGGATCGCAAATTAAAGGCCCGGTTGGACTTTAAACTAATTAAAATAAGGCCGGGTGGTGGTGCACGCCTTTAATCCCAGCACTCGGGAAGCTAGAGGCAGGCAGATCTCTGAGTTCCAGGCCAGCCTGGTCTACAGAGCGACTATGCAGCGAAACCTGTCTCAAAGAAACAGCGAAAACAGGTCTAGCGATACAGTTTGGGCAGAGAATGCGGTGCAAGTAACAAGACTATATAGATCTTTTTTTTCCTTTTTAAAAAAGAGTTAATAATTTCATTTTGTGTGCATTGGTGTTTTGTCTGCATTCATGTCTGTGTCAGGGTGTTGGATCCCATCCCCTGGACCTGAAGTTATGCAATTGTGAACTGTCATGTGGGTGCTGGGAATTGAACCCTGGTTATCTGGAAGACGAGCCAGTGCTCTTCATTGCTGAACCATCTCTCCAGCCCCTATTTATTTATTTTTGAGACAGGGTCTTATTATACAGCCTGGCTGGCCAGGAATTCACTCTGTAGACTAGCCTAGCCTTCATCCCAGAGGCTGGTCTGCTTCTGCCTTCTATGTGCTGAAATTAAAGGCGTTTGCCACTATGCTCAGCTTTTTTTTTTTTAAACCAAATCCTTGTGTGTGTGTGTAGAATATAATATAAATATATATGTAATTCCTATAAAAGGATCCCTTGGGCTCACACATTTAGGATCAGTCAGAATAACAAATGGAGACTCCCATGTCTCTGTGTAGCCCTAGCACCCCTGGAACTCATGCAGAGATGGTCTACCTCTGCCTCCCAAGTGCTGGGGTTAAAGGCCTGCGCCTGGTGACTCACTCTTTTGTTTGTTTTTTTGGTCTTTTGAGACAGGGTTTCTCTGTGTAGTTTGGGAGCCTGTCCTGGAACTCACTCTGTAGACCAGGCTGAGTTCACAGACATCCGTCTACCTCTGCCTCCCAAGTGCTGGGATTAAAGGCATACACCACAACCACCACCCAGCTCTTTTTTTTTTCAAATTTATTTATTATGTTTACAGCGTGGTGTCTGCAGGCCAGAAGAGGGCACCAGATCTCATTGCAGATGGTTGTGAGCCACCATATGGTTGCTGGGAATTGAACTTAGGCGTTCTGGAAAAGCAGCCAAATTCTCTTAACCACTGAGCCATCTCTCCAGCCCAACTCACTGTCTTTTAAACATTAAATACATAAGAAAAGAAGAAGGCCATTTTTAACCCCTGGGTTGAGAGAGCAGATCTCTGAGTTACCCAATCCAGGTTGAGCTCTTGAGGGGCAAAGGAAAACTCCATCCCACCCATCCGGCTTCCCAGCCTGCAGAAGTTAGAAGAGGAGGGACCGAGTCCCTATGGTTGAATGAGTCCCTTCCCCTCGGCCCTGGATCAACCCTGACACCTGCCCTTTGCAGTGTGAAGGTCACACAGCTGCAGTTGATATCGTCGGAGCTCCACTTCCAGCCAGACCAGGAGTTGTTGCTGCACATCTCCAACGCATCCTTGGGGCTGCACTTCAGGAGGCGGCTTCTCTACTGGTTCTTGTAAGCACACCCCCCACCCCCACCACCCCTGCACGCTCAGGGGAGGGCCTGGTGGCTGGGCCCAGTATCCACAAGCCTTCCTAGGTTTCAGTTTCTCCAAGCAAGTGGAGGGTTTGGTAGGCTGTCTGGTGAAGGTAAAGAGGAGGTATGAGGAGGGTTTATGACTCTCCACCCCTAGCTATAGGCAGTGAATGATTATGAGGGAGCAAGGAGTCATTTTTCTAAAGTGTAGATGCTAGTACTTGGCACGGACTCCAGTTAGTAACTTCACACCCATGTTTATGCAAACAATGCTAATTAAACTCATTGGATCATTAAAAAAAAAAAAGTCCTGAAAGTAAGGGCAGGTCATGTTGGAAAGAAGGGTTCGGCATGGAGGAGGATTAGAAGGCAATGGGGATGTTGTACGGGTAAAGAATAGGGTAGTGACACCTCAGTTCCTCTCCCACCGGGGTGAACACAAACCCCCCTTTGGCAGCTATGATGGGGGCTACATCAATGCCTCGGCCGAGGGTGTGTCCATCCGCACAGGTCTGAAGCTCTCCCAGGATCCTGCTGGTCGGATTAAAGTGTCCAATGTCTCCTGCGAGGCCTCTGTCTCTAAAATGGATATGGCCTTCGGGGGAACCTTCAAGTAAGTCCTAGCCACAGTGCACATCTTTGAGTCCCACAGTCAAATTTCCTAGCACAGAAAAAGGGTAAAGCTTGGGAATCCCACCGAATGTGCCCAAATCCTAGTCCCTCACCCCTTCCCAGCTGTGTGAACTTGGGCAAGTCAGCGAAGCTCAGTACCTCGATGTCTTCTGGGATATGGAGAGAAGAAAGGAATCTATTTTCCCAGATCGTCATGGGCACTGTGTTGTCAGATGTAGAATATTTAGAACAGTCCCTGGCATATAATAAATGTCTAACTGCTAAGATTAAATGTAATTGTTAGGCTTAGTATGCCTGGGGTTGGAACTGGCTCAGTGGTAGAGTACCTGCCTAGCATTCACAAGGCCCTGGGTTCAATCCCCACCACCTGAATTTAGAAAATGAAACTGGAGCCAGGCATGGTGGCATTAATTCCATTCCTTGGGAGACAGAGGCAGGCAGATCTCTGTGAGTTCGAGGCCAGCCTGGTCTACAAAGTGAGTTCCAGGACAGCCAGGACTGTTACACAGAGAAACCCTGTCTCGAAAAACCAAAATAAATAATAATAATAATAATAATAATAATAATAATAATAATAGCACAAAGTAATATATTGGGGGTCCTGGGTCCTTGGCATTGATTTTTTGAGGGGAAAGTGATAGTATGTCATCTGGTGTTTATACACTGTCAGATTTTGTTTGTTCAACAAATGTAGTGTGTCTCGGGCCCTGAAGATTTAGAAAGCAGTTTAGAGCTCAGCTGGCAGGACTTAAACAGTGGTCATGAGTGCCCAGGAAGTGGAACCAGGACAGTGTTCAGGATGGAGGGTGATCTAAGAAGACTGACTGGAACAGGAGGCGTTGGTGCCCAGTTAGGTCGCACTGGGCAGGAACACTGGGGAGGGCATCGGGGAGGTGTGTAGGTTAGACCTGGGGATCTCTGGGCAGCTGTGAGCAAGGCATATGACAGAGGAGGGAGCCTTGAGGGTCAAGCTGGAGAGGGGCTGGGCTTGGATCTTGGGGAATTCTACAGGGGAGCTGGCTGGAATGAAGGAGCCCTTGTTGTAACTGTCTCTTTTGGGCACTGTTGTTTTTCCTGGGCCAGGCTTGTGGTCAGGGCAAGGGCTGGGCTAACCCAGGCTCTCCTCTCCTTGCAGGGGAATATATAACTTCTTCTCCACGTTCATCACTTCCGGGATGCGGTTCCTCCTCAACCAGCAGGTGTGGGCGGTGGCAGACCTGGGTACCAAAGTAGGGGTGGCCTGGTGCTGAGAAGCCCTGACTCTGGTCCTGTCTCCCCAGATCTGCCCTGTGCTCCACCACGCTGGGACAGTGCTGCTCAACTCTCTCCTGGACACGGTGCCCGGTGAGTCAGTGCTGGTGGGGTTAAGAGACCAGACCCAGGACTGGGCCTGAGGCTGGGAGTGGAAGGAAGCTGTTGTCATACAGCTTCTTAGAACAGACCCCTTCCAAGTCCAGCCATGGAGCAGTCCTGGGTTCAAATGTGTCGTTGACCTGCTGTCTAACCTTAGGTAAGAAAATCCGTCTGGGGTTTCGGGTTCCTCATTTGTCTGGCAACACCTCCCCCAGGAGCTGTCAAGGTCTTTAGTGTGTGCTTGCTGACCATGGGGGCCATTTGTCTCCATCACCTTGCATTTCATGGGTGCTCAATTAACATAAGTCCCTTCTTCCTAAGCCACTATGTCTGTCTACCGTGGATCAGCGATGCTGTCCCATCAGACCCGTTGGGTGAAGGGCATTGAGAAGGAATGCAGGGGAAGTGACTCCTTTGCCATCTTAAGCATTTTAAAGCTCACTGTTATCATTCTGCATGTGTGTTGTGCGTGTGTGTATGTACTCATGTCACGGCGTATGTGCGGAGGTCAGAGGAGAACACCGTGCAGTTGATTGTCTCCTGCCTTTGTATGGGTTCTGGGGTTTGAACTCAGGTTGCCAGGCTTGGGAGGAAAGTTCCTTTAGCTGATGAGCCATTTCGCTGGTCCCTCCTTTTCAGTCTTGCTTAGTGATTTGATGGAAACTTTCCAGTGGTCACAGTAGTCGGGGGGGGGGGGGGGGTGGAGGGGTGGGGAGGAACTAACAATAACTTCATTACCAAGCATGGACACCACCCCAGGCTCTAAGTGCTTGCTGCTTTAAGCCGATATGATCCTCATGAGAACTTCATGAGGGAGCCAGGCGATGGTGGCGCACACCTTTAATCCCAGCACACTGGAGGCAGAGGCAGGCGGATCTCTGTGAGTTCGAGGCCAGCCTGGTCTACAAGAGCTAGTTCCAGGACAGGATCCATAGCTACAGAGAAACCCTGTCTTGAAAAAACAAACAAACAAACAAAAACCAAAACAAAATAAAAAAGAACTTTATGAGGGGAGGAATGTCACTATTTGTGAAGGAAAGACAGAGAGAGGTTAAGCACCAGACCCAATGTCACCCAGCTTGGAGTGATTGAGCCCCTTTCTGCAGTGCGTAGTGCTGTGGATGATCTCGTTGGCATCGACTATTCCCTCCTGAAGGATCCTGTGGTCTCCAATGGCAATATGGACTTGGAATTCCGGGTGAGCTGCCTTACTTGTTACTTGTGACCTCTGACCGCCAACCAGCTTCCCTTCTCTCTGTGGCTGAGCAGGGCTATGCAAACTGACTCTCCTCTGCTGTTCTGCTGTGGCTTCCTGCTGTTGCTGCTGCCTTGGGTTCGACCCCCTGGATCTGGAGGGCAAGCCCCACCTTTCTAGCTACGTCCTGTGTCTCTGCAGCTCCTCCTGTCCAGCTATGCCCCACAAAGGTCCTTACCTCAGGGACTTGCTCATGCCCTGCCCATCCCCTGCCTCTCCCAACCGTGTGAATTGGGTGCCAACAGTCTTCTTTGGGTTTCCAAGGGGGACTGAGTCCAAGCCCTCCACGGGTACCATGGTCTGAGGATGTTCAAGTTCACCGTTTAAAATGGTATCATGTTTGTGGGACACCTAGCCTGCAAATGTCCACTGATCGATACAATATTGTGTGTTTACAACACATGCCGTGGCAGACATGTGGAGGTCAGAGGTCAGCTTGTGGAAGTTGGTTCTCTCCATCCACCTGGGGCCCTGGGGATCACACTTAGGTCCTCAGGACTGCCAGTAAGCTCCCTTACCAGAGGAGCCATCTTGCCAGCCTGACAATGCTGTTGGTTTGAGACAGAGTCTGTGTCGCTCTGACTTTCCTGGAACTTGCTTTGCCGACCAGGCTGGTCTCACAACTTAGAGATCCCCCTGCCTCTGACTCCTGAGTGCTGGAATTAAAGATGTGCACCACCACACCCAGCCACAAAGTGGTTTTGTCTGTCTGTCTGTCTGTGCAGTGCATGTGTGAAGAGGGTTTAGAAACCCTAGACCTGGACCTACAGACTTCTGTGAGCTGCCATATGGTTGCTGGGAACTGAGCCCATATCCTCTGGCGCCCTTAACCACTGAGCTGTCTCTCCAGCCCCTAACTGCTGCTTTTAATTATAGTTGAATTTGTGTGTGTGAAAACACAGCTGTGTTATTAGAACTTTTTTTTGAGTTTTAGAAATAAATATTTCACTGCAGAGAACTTAAGCGAAAGAGTAAAGAGTTCCTGGATAGCAGGAGGGGTCCTTGGAAGTAGGGTACCATATAGCAGCTAGTCTGGACTGATGATGGAAATGGGGGGATGTGTTGGGAGCGGGCTGAGCTGGTCAGTCTGGTTGGCCCAGCCACCGTGTCCAGGTGACTCTTTGCTTTCAGGCAGGTCTTTAGGTATAGCTTCAGGTGTAGCTTCGAGGCAAGAGTGACCGAAAACCTGAAAACCTGAAGCCGGGAGCAGAGCACTCTCCTGGCATTCTGCCTCCAGCCAGGACATTCTCACAACTGCCGTCTTGGGGCCCCTGCCCCACTTGGCCTGTTCCTACCTCCTGTTCTCATCCCCACACCCCAAAGAGTAGCCCTATCTTCCTTTAGGGAATTTGGGTAGCTACCAGTCTGGCTTCTTCGAGCTGAGTGGATCATTGGGTGTGGTAGTTGGTGTTCCCCTCCACTGGGCTCTACCTAAGGGAGCTGGAGAGTTCATCAGTAGCTCCATTTGTTTAACAGCTGGGTGTAGTGAGGGCCTTGATTGGTACCTGGATAATGATGTGATGGGGGAGTAAAGGCAAGAGAGGATAGGGGAGAAATGGACCAGGGACCTTTGCGTGGAGAAAACAATTCCCTTCTAGTGGGAACAGGCAGTTTTTACAGCTCAGCATTACAAGCCCTAAGCAGACGACCAGGACAGGCTGAAAAGAAGGGCACATTAAAAAGTCTGAATCAAAACCTGTAGCGCCTTTCACAGGCTCAGGCCGCATCCATTTGTGGCTAGCTTAGTGGGCCTTTTTTTCTAGGCCTTCAAGGCTTGACTGGAGAGTGCTGAACCCAGGTTCTGCCTTGCAGCCTTTTTGGCAGCTGGAATGGCTAGATATGAGATCTCTCTCTGATGGATTCTCTCTTCAGTTCCTGGCCAGGAAGTCATCACAACATAGGAATTACTGGGGCGTCTTTGAATTTGATAGAGGCCTTTTCTTTTGTCCAAGGTGTAAGGGGGCTAGAGAGAAATTGGACAGCCACCAAAGCCATCCTGAGCCTGCAGGTTTCAAGGTTTGATGTTTGTTTGTTTTTAGAGGACTAGCCCTAGCTGGCCTGAAACTCAGACTGACTTTGTTTTTTGTTTTTTGTTTTTTTTTTTTTAAGTAGTAGATTTCCTTGTGGTATTCTTTTTTTCTTTTGGTTTTTTTTATGATTTATTTATCTTTATTTTGTGTGCATTGGTGTGAAGGTGTCAGATCCCCTGGAACTGGATTTTCAGACAGTTGTAAGCTGCTATGTGGGTGCTGGGAATTGAACCCAGGTCCTCTGGAAAAACAGTCAGTACTCTCAACCGCTGAGCCATTTCTCCAGCCCAAAATGAATAAACCATGCTGAAAAACGGTACTGCCACGTGGTAGAGTGTAGATAAAAAATATGTTTTTTTTCATTTGTTTGTTTTTCGAGACAGGGTTTCTCTGCAGCTTTGGAGCCTGTCCTGGACCTAGCTCTTGTAGACCAGGCTGGTATCGAACTCACAGAGATCCACTTGCCTCCCGAGTGCTGGGATTAAAGGCATGCACCACCACCACCCAGCTCTCAGGCTGACTTTGAATTCAGAGATGTGCCTGCCTCTGCCTCGTGAATTCTGGGATTAAAAGTGTGCTCCACTGGGCCAGACAGATTTCAGGTTCTTATCTCACAGATTTGAAGAATGAAAAGCATGGACCACGGGGAACGGCTTTTATAAATTTAAGTAATTTTATTTTAGGGAGAGGGAGAGAAGGCAGGGCTCCTGTAGAGCAGGAATAGGTCCCAGGAAATAGGGCACCCCAGCTGTGCTCATGGGGTGGCTATGAAGACTTGCTCGACGTCAGCAGTTCGTATGTGACCACCTCTGTACCTTCCTGTGGCTGGCAGCAAAATGTTCTAAAGACGCTGCAGCTCAGCTGTCGTAAGTTCAAATCCTGATCCCACCCCTGGCCAGCAGCATGACATCAGGCAGATGGCTTCACCCATCTGTGCCTGTTTCCTAATAAGTGCAAAGAACAGAGTGAGATACCATGACTTCCAGGGCTGTGGCGCGGACCAAAGGAGCCTTCTGTTAGACCAAAGGAAGCATTCGTAGTGGTGCACGCTGGTATATACCAACACACAAAAGACCGAGGCAGGGTTGCCATGAAGTTGAGCCCAGCCAGGGCTACATTAGCAAGACCACATCTCAAAATGACATAAGTAGAGGAGGGCACTGAGTACCTGGAACTGGGTGGCCAGGATGGATATGTAAATTTGACTGTGATTACTGCTGTCCAGTATCCAAGGCCACTCAGACTCCTCCTTTGCCGTGTTATTTTCCCTGGTCCTCTCTGCCTTCCTTTTCTTTGTTTCTTTGCTCCTTCCTTCCTTCTCTTTCTGGGCTTATTTATGGTGTGAAAGTTTTGCCCACTTGTAAGTATAGCAGTGTGTTTGCAGTACCTGTGGAGAACAGAAGGATTCTCTGGAACTGGCAGACTGTTGAGACTATGTGGGTGCTGGGAGTTGAATCCCAGTCCTCTGGAAGAGCAGTACATGCTCTTAATATCTGAGCGGTCTCTTCAGCTCCATGCTTTGCTTCTTGTGCTCCTCCTGTTCTCCTGGCCTCTTTGCAATACTTTTTGAGAGATGAGCCCATGAGTGCCCCCCTACCCCCAACCCAGAACAGCCACAGTGTCCAGTTCTCCATGGCTTCTGACTGTGCCTGGCACAAACCCAATCTGCCTTGACTCTGACCCTGAATTCCCAATTCCAGGGAACATTCTTCCCCTTGACTGATGGGAACTGGAGCTTCTTCAACAGGGCGGTGGAGCCACAGTTGGAGGAGGAAGAGAGGATGGTGTATGTGGCCTTCTCTGAGTCCTTCTTTGACTCCGCCATGGAGAGCTACTTCCAGGCTGGAGCCCTGCAGCTGACGCTTGTGGGAGACAAGGTATACCAGGCTTGTCTGAGGCTGGGTAAAGAAGGGCCCATGATGGAGGGGTCAGTGACCCTGTCTCATTCCTAATTCCCCTGTTCAGGTGCCAAGTGACCTGGACATGCTTCTGAGGGCCACCTACTTTGGGAGCATTGTTCTCCTGGTGAGTATTGGCTAGAGGCAGGGGTGTGGATGGGGTTGAAGGTCACCCCACCTCACAGCAGTGAGGTGGTAGGTGGAGGGCACAGTTGGAGATCTCCAGTGGTGGCTGTAGAGGAAACTAAAAGCCTGGCCTTTTGCCTGTGGCCAAGTCCCCTCACCTCGCCAAGCCCACTTCCCACTCTGTGGAGCAGGGGTGGCACTGCCTGCCCTGTCGTCTTCACAGAGCAGCTGGGAGGTTGGGAGAGAACCTGATCCTTCCGAGTGTCGGGGCCTTCGGGGTGGTCACTACACTCATTTCTTTACCTTTATTTAATGGGGGAGGATGGAAGGAATGAAAACATTTAAAACAGGGTTTTAGGGATATAGCATAGTTGGTAGAATGCTTGCCGTGAAGGCGTGAAGCCCCGAGTTCTAGCCCCTATCTATAAATATTTTTAAAAAATATGTGGGGTGGTGGTGGTGCATGCTTTTAATCCCAGCACTTGGGAGGCAGAAGTAGGCAGATCTCTGTGAGTTCAAGGCCAGCCTGGTCTACAAAACAAGTTCCAGGACAGGCTCCAAAGCTATAGAGAAACCCTGTCTTAAAAAACAAAACAAATATATATATATGTACACACACACACTACATATACACACATATACATATACACACATACATACATACACATATAGTATATACATACATACATACATATATACTCACTCCATGGGGCTGGAGAGATGGCTCAGTGATTCAGAGCACTCGCTGCTCTCAAAGAGAGCCCAGGGATTGGTTTCCAGCACCCACACAGTAGCTAACAACTGTCTGGAACTCTAATTCAAGAGGACCCAGTGCCCTCTTCTGGTCTCCAAGGGCACTGCATGCATGTGATACAGAGCTACAATTTTGTAAGTGACAGGAATTTGAGTCCGTGTGACTCCAGGTCACACTGGCCTCTATGCACATAACCTTGTAAGCGCGTCATGAGTTTTCAGTGAAGTAATGCGTGTAATTAGACAGCACCAGCTATGGAGCACGTGTTCGGTAAGACAGCTGCTGTCGTCATGGTCAACACAATGGCAGAGTAGTTAGGAGTACGACTGTGTTCCCAGGCTCCTTCCATTTATCGGTCAGCTCTGCAGCTGAATGACCACACAGACCTTAGTCCTTCTGCTTCAGTTCCCTGGGGGGAATAGCTCAGTTAGTAAAGTGCTTGCCTTAAACACATGAGGAACTGAGCTTAGATCCCTAACACTCGTGTTAAGAGCTGTCACAGCTCTGGGGAGGGGACAGGAGGATCCCTGGGATTTGCTAATCTGCCAATCTAACTGGATCGGTGAGCTGCAGGTCCAGTGAGAGGCCCTGTTGCAAAAAATAAGGTTGGAAGCGATAAAGAAAGACACCTAAGTTGAGCTGTAGCAAGAACATACATTCACGCGTGCACCCGTGTGCGCACACACACATACTGCATGCACATACACAAAATGAGTACCTGGCTCATTTGGTTCTTTGAGACTTAAATGAGCTACTGTGTATGCTGTGGTCAGAATTATGCTTAAGGGGATGTTTGTTTTTGAGACTGGATCTTATATTCTCATCTGTCCCAGGCTGGCCTCAAGTTATATATATACACATACATACATACACATATATATGTATGTAAGTATATGTGTGTGTGTGTGTGTGTGTGTGTGAATGCCTGATCCTTCTGCCTCTATCCTACCTAAGAAAGAAAGACTGGGATTACAGGTTTTGCTACCACACCTGGCTCAGAATCACGTTTAGCAGTGAGTAAGCACACGCATATAGTATTACATGGTCTGTAGAGCAGCTCAGAGATGAGGAGGCAGGGGCTGGGATGTTTAAGCAAAAAGGTCATCCATCCCTAGGGAGTCCCAGCTGGGGTTTGAGTCTGGATTAAATACTGAGGAGAAAGTAGGGGGGCAGGGAGTCAGGTGTGGGGTGCATACTATAATCTCAGCACTTGAAGGCTGAACCGGGGGAGCTCTGGAGACCAGCGTTTCAAGACCAGTCAGGCAACATAGCAAGAGCCCATCTCAAAAGAGAAGGAAGGAAGACCAACTCATGGGGGCTGGGTGCAGGTCAGAAGAACGTGGGGCGGTAGCACAGTCTGTACTTGCATTCCTTGTCTCCCAAAAGGCTGAGACTTTGTCCCCCCAAGTATCCCCAGTGCTCACCAGGTAACAGTTTGGGACTGTAACCCACCTTCCTTACCCTGTCTCCAGAGCCCTACAGTGATTAACTCCCCACTGAAGCTGAAGCTGCAGGCCGTGAGCCCTCCGCGTTGCACCATCAAGCCCTCGGGCACCACCATCTCAGTCACTGCCAGTGTCACCATTACCTTGGCCCCACCCATGCTGCCTGAAGTCGAGCTGTCTAAGATGATCATGGTATGGCCCCAGAATGAGGGTACCTGGGGGTCAGTGAGAAGTGAGTTGTGAAGTGGGCTCTGAACCTTTCCAGTTCTTAATGGCTCCACACACTTCCCTTCAGGAAGGGCGTCTCAGTGCTAAGATGATACTCCGGGGCAAGGCGCTGCGA
Organism: Ondatra zibethicus; assembly: GCA_004026605.1. Taxonomy (NCBI): domain Eukaryota; kingdom Metazoa; phylum Chordata; class Mammalia; order Rodentia; family Cricetidae; genus Ondatra; species Ondatra zibethicus. Next base: position 43,323 of record PVIU01001280.1, on the reverse strand, counting down.
ACGAAGCTGGACCTTCGCAGGTATGCAGTCGATAAGGATCCTGAGTGGGCCCTTAGTTTCTGAGCCTTAACATCTCCGAGATAGTGAGTGACACCTGCCCAACAGAACCAAGGGGCTAAAACCAAGCTCTTCCTGTAAGTCTCTAATAAGCTGGGATCTGTCTTTGTTAGTACATACAAAACTGAACTCAAGTCTGGGTGTTATGGTACATGCCTTTAACTACTCAACATGGGCAGGTGGATCTCTTAGAGTTTAAGGTCACTCTAGTCTATATAGTGAGATCCAGGCTAGCCAGAGCTACATAGTGAGCTACTGTCTCAAAATAAATAAATGAATGAATAAAGAAGATTTTAACTCAGGCCTGGAGAAATGACTCAGTGGTTAAGAGCACTGGCTGCTCTTTCAGATCAATTCCTAGCACCCACATGGCAGCTCACAACTGCCTGTAACTCCAATTCCAGGGGATCTGACACCTTCACAGACATACATGCAGGCAAAACACCAATGCACATAAAATAAAAATAAATAAATCTTTTTAAAAAAGATTTTTAACTCAAGGATATAGGGATGGCTCAATTGATAAAGTTCTTGCCTTGTCAGCACAAGGCCCTGAGTTTGAATCCCTAGAGCCCACGGGAAAAGCTTTTAATCCCAGTGATGATGACTAGACATAGGTGGATCCTTGGGAGCTCTGATGAGAGCTAGTCTGGCCTTTGAAAGACCCTGTCTCAAACAAAAGGTAGGAGGCATCTAAGGACCAACACCCTGGAGGGTGTCTTCTGACCTCACATGCATGCACACACATACCCACACCTACACATCCAAGTTCTGTCTTAGTAGACAACCAAAGATGATCCTGTCTCCATCTCTGGAGTACTGAGATCACAGGCACACACCACTGTGTCCTACTTATGCAGAGCTCGGGAGCTGAACTCAAGGCCGAGAGCATGCTAGATGGCAAGACTCTACCAACTGAACCACATCTCTGCAGCCCCCAAAGTACTTTTATCTTTTTTTTTTCTTTTGAGACAAGGTTTCACTCTGTAGCATTGGGTGGACTGGCACTCTGTATATATTGGGCTGACCTCAAAGTCAAAGAGATCTGCCTCTTGTGTGCTGGGATTACAGGTGTCACCATTCCTGGCTAACAGTGGTTTCTAAAGCAACGCCTCTGCATTCTCCTAGCATCTAGAAGCAGGCAAAGCAGGTATTATTAGAGACCAGCAAATTGGTTCAGTAAGGCTAAATGACACACCCACAGTTACACAGCCAAGAGGATGGAAACACTGGTTCAGGCATCAACCTCGGCTCAGTGCAGTGGTGACCTTGAAGCCATTTTCTCATTCTAAGGCTCATTTCCTCCTGTGCCGAATACCATCTTCTTTAGGGCTGAGCCTAGTGTCATCGCCCGGGCCATGTGTGACTCTGCATTTTATAGTTATAATTAAACGGCTGCATTTTACAGTTCGTTAACTAGTGGCTACATAGCAGACAGTGCAGATACAGAGGCCGGAATGAAACTAGGAAGGGTAGCAGGGTCTTGGAATCTAGAGGCAGGGTCTAGTCCACACAGCCACGTGACTTCAGGCAACTTACATCACCTCTGCAGCTTCAGTTTCCTCATTGGTGCCAAACGATTTCTAAATGTCCCAGATTCTTAGGGCTGTGAGTGAGGACTGAGTCACTCTGTGTTTTACAGTATTGCAGCTCGGCCAGGTGATCCTAGCACCTGAAAGGCTGAGGTAAGAAAACTCCAGTGGGTTTGAGGCCAGCCAAGGCTGCCCTACATAGCAAGACCCTGCCTCAAACATCACCACCAACAAAAAAATCCCAAGGACTGAAGAGATAGTTAAGCTGAATGAATTTAAGGATGATGGCCTGAGTTTGTGCCCTAAAACCCACCTAAAAACCTAGGGTTTAGGGGTCATGGTTTGTAATCCCAGCACTGGGGAAAACAGAAGGATCCCTGGGGCTCACTCCCCTGACAGTCTGGCCTAACATGGGAGCTTCAGATCAATGAAGAGATTCTGACAGCACGGTGAATGGTGCGTGAGGAAAAATGACCTGAGTTTGACCTCCAGCCTCCACGTGTACATATCCATACATACCCCTACACATGTGTGTACCTTTATCCATGCAAACACACACACACCCATGCATACACATGTGCGCATGCCTCAGCAGCATATATATGTATATTTATGTGGTACTGGGAATGGAACTGGGCTTTATACACATGCTAGGGAAGAGCTCTGCATCTCCAGCCCAGCATCTTTTTTTCCTTCTTTCTTTCTTCCCTTCTTGAGGCAGGGTGTCTCTGTGTAGCCCTGACTGCCCTGGAACTCACTCTGTAGATCAGGCTGGCCTTGAACTCAAGAGATCTGCCTGCCTCTGCCTCCTGAGTGTTTTGTTTCGTTTGGTTTGGTTTTGTTTTTGGGGACAATATGTAGATCACGCTGGTCTGGAATTCACAGAGACCTGCCTGCCTCTGCCTCCCAAGTGCTAGGATTAAAGGCCTGTGCCTCTGTGGTAGCTCTCAACTCTGTTTTTTTTTTTTTTTTAAAGATTTGTCTTTTAGTAATAGTTTGTTTTTAATTATCCATATGTGTGTGTGTGAGTGCAGGTGCCCAGAGGCCAGGAGCATTGCCTCCCTCTTTCCCTGGAGCTGGAGATACAGGCAGTTGCAAACTGTCTGGCATGGGTGCTGGTACCCTAGAGCAGTATGTGTTTAGTTGCCAAACCATCTCTCTCCACCCCTCTAGTTTGTATTTGTGTGTGTTAGCGCGTGTGTGTGTACACAAGCACATGCCATATGTGCATGGGTGCCTGAAGAGGTCAGAAGAGTGCTTCGGATGTCCTGAAGCCATGTGAGTTGCCAGACACGGGTGCTGGGAACTGAACTTAGCCTCTGGAAGAGTGCTCTTAACCTCTGAGCCATCTCCCCAGTACCATGCCCCACCCCAACGCCTTTCTGATCAAAGGTCCAGGCTGGTCTGGTACTCAAAGAAAACTGCCTGCCTTTGCCTCCTGACTGCTGGCTTTAGGGTGGGCCACCAACCTGGCTTTTCTTTTTAAAATTAATTTGTGTATATGTGTATGCCTATGTGCATATGCACTTATGTGTGTGGGGAGTCGCATGCCACGGAGTGCCTGTGGTAGTCAAAGGACAACCTGTGGGAGTCCATTCTCTCCTCTACCGTCTGTGCCCTAGGGGTCAAACTCAGTCAGGCTTGGTGGCAGGCACCCTTACCCACACTGGAGCCATTTTGCCAGCCCTATTTTAAGTGTTTGAATAAGCTCAGTACCCGTCTGACAGGCAGTAAACATTGTTGAATGTCGTTAGAGAAAAGGAACCGTGCTTGCAGTCCTGGCACATCGGCATCCTTGACATAGGAAAAGTAGCAGGCCTAAAAAAGGGGGCTCCAGACTGGGCGGTGCTGGTGCACGCCTTTAATCCTAGCACTTGGGAGGCAGAGGCAGGTGAATCTCTGTGAATTCGAGGCCAGCCTGGTCTACAGAGTGAGTTCCATGACAGCCAAGGCTACACAGAGAAACCCTGTCTCAAAAAACAAAAACAAAAAGAGAGAAAAAAGGAAAAAGGGGGGGCTCCAAAGACAAGTGTTACTCAAGCATGCACACCTGGGGAATGGCAGCTACCTGAAAGATGACTAGGTGGGACCTGGGAGGCTGACATATGGGGCCATCTTTTAGATAGGGCCCAAGAAAAGGATGTCCCCATGTTTCATGGCCACGGTGCACATTCCTCTCCTGCAGGTTTCAGATCTACTCGAATCAGTCTGCGCTGGAGTCTCTGGCAGTGAGTTGGGAATGGCAGTGGGTGGGTCCCCCGGGGCAGGCTGGCAGCTCACACCAACCCACTGCGCTCCTGTCTGTGCCCTTTTCCCCTCAGCTGATCCCACTGCAGGCCCCACTGAAGACGCTGCTGCAAATTGGAGTGATGCCCATGCTCAATGGTAGGGACTGCGGGGGAGAGGAAGGAAGGAGTGGGGGCAGGGGCTTAGCTGGAGGGATCCGGCTGAGCTTGCCTCTCCCGCCCACAGAGCGGACCTGGCGTGGGGTCCAGATCCCCCTCCCCGAGGGCATCAACTTTGTGCAGGAGGTGGTGACCAACCACGCGGTAAGTAGATTGTGGGTGGGAGGATGCACTCCAGGGCCTTTCCCTCCCTACAACACCCCAGTGCTTTCTGTCCCCCAAAGCCCCTTCTCCACTAGTTGCTCCTTCCTAGCAACTAGCAAGGGATTTTTATTCAGAAACAAAGCCGAGCTATAGAGGAGATACAACTCAAAGGAGCTGGGCCCCCCTGAGATCTCTCAATTATATGTTTGTTTGGAAAAGCTGTCTCCAAACTCCTAAAAGACAGAGTGAGACTCCCTGTTCCCTTCCCAGGGCTTCCTCACCATTGGGGCTGACCTCCACTTTGCCAAAGGGCTTCGAGAAGTGATTGACAACAACCGCCCTGCTACCATTGTGGACTCCGATGTCGCCCCGCCCTCTGCAGCAGCTGCCTGAGTCCTTCATCCCATCCAGGCAGCTGGCATTCAGGCATTGGGTCTTCTCAGCATCAGCCATTGCCCCCTCGTACCCATAGCCTGTAGTGTCCCCAGTGCCACAGAGAAGAATTCGGTTTCAAACTATACCCGATTTAATTTCATAATCAGCCATCAATTACAATCCATCCACCCCTCTTCTTGGGCTGCTCTAGAGCTCTGTCGGGGTCCTGGGATGGGGCATTCATTAAGCAGGTGAGGGGAGGTCAGGCAACCGCACCGTGGTGGTGGGAACAAAGTGCTCACTGCCCCTAGGCTGTCTCTGTGAAGCCCTGAGGCCCAGGCTGGGATGCACAGGGCTGTGGTAAGTTGGGGACAGGGTTAGAGCGGGACCTGCCCCACAGGGGCATTTTGCATAAAGGAGGACCTCTCTCTGTAGAGAGGCTGGGGGGCTGGAGGACTGAGGACTTCCCATGGGTCCCCCTCAGTAAGGCTCCTTGTTTAGGAATCGAGAGAACATGGTGAAGGCAGCTCGGGGTTTGTCCGTGGGGACCATGTGTCCAGCGCCCTGGGGAGCACAGCTTTATGAGATTCGGATCCCCAGTACTTATCACCCTTCCCCCTGGTACTTCATCCCAAGACCTTTACTCCCCTCTTCACCCTGGAAGCTTGCCCTGATGCACCAGGGGTGACCCAGAAGAAACAAAAGCCAGAAGGTAAAGAAGGGAGGTCCCACCGCTGTCCCTCCGGTCTCAGCTGCCCCTCGCTAGGCTCCGAGTCCTACCTTGATGGTGATGAAGGTAATATGGGAAAACTCCTTCACAAAGCCGGCTACCTGCTCTCCACTCTCCCCGTAGTCCACCAGCCAGGGCCGACGCTGCACCTCCATCTGGCCCATCAGGAAAGACATCAGCCAGTGGCTCCTGTCAGTCTTGCCCACAGCTGTCCTCGAGACCTCAGGACTGGAGAGTCCTCTCCAGGTGTGCCCTTTGCAGACTAGAGTCACTCCTGGTACCCCACCCTCCAGCACAACCTTACCTTCTGGTTGAGGGAATCCACAAACCACTCATCCCCCATGAAATTGCAGGCCATATCCACATCACCATTGTACAGTAGGATCTGGTATTTCTGGAGTAGGAGAAGGGGAAAACAGAAGTGTGGGATAGGCCTAGGCCCTCAGCCCTTCCCTGGTACAAGCCCTACCTTCCTGGGAACGCAGAAGCCCAGCTAATAGTAGGAACCTGAAATTCTCATGTTTTCTGATTGCATACTACATGTCCAGTAAGCACCAGTCAGATGCTTTTACTGTCTAGGGAGGAAGATACTCCCATCCCCCAAATGAGACTGTCTCATCATGGGAGCCCAGACTGTCTTAGAATTTGAAGTCTCTCCTCAGTCTCCCCAGGGCTGGCCTTATAGTTATGACTCGTTATGCCCAGATGATTAGTCTCATTTTACAGACAGAGAAAACATTGCTGGGAATGCATAAGACACTTTCCCAGAGCTGGGCATGTTGGCACACAACCTGAAATCCCCAGTACTGGAGAGGCTGAGACAGTTTTGCTGTGTTCAAAGCCAGCCTGGGCCACATAACAAGACAGAGGCCGGGTGGTGGTGGCGCACTCCCAGCACTCGGGAGGCAAAGGCAGGTGGATCTCTGTGAGTTCGAGGCCAGCCTGGTCTACAAGAACTAGCTCTAGAACAGGCTCCAAAGCTACAGAGAAACCCTGTCTCGAAAAACAAAAATCAAAAACAAACAAACAAACAAAAACAAGACAGTCTCAGAATAACAACAGAGGAAAAAAAAAAAAAACAACCACCAGGGCGTGGTGGGGCAAGCTCTGAGAGGCACCCCACTTGACCTGCTGCTCTAGAGCCTAAGGCTACAATGGTGGAAAGCTTCAGAAGCCGTGGGGGCTGGAGCCTGCTGTGTTGCGCCCACATACCTGTGAGCTGAGCAGCTTCAGGTACTGGGAGTTCATGCTTTGGTAGAGACGACGGTACTGTAAGTTCACCACGAAGCTGCCGGGAGCACATGCATAGGATGCAGAAAAAAACAGACACAGAGGAGGCCAGTCAACAATCAGAGCTGGGTTCTGGGTTCCAATTCCCAACGCTGGGTCTATCACCTCTCCTTGGACCTGCTTATCCGAACCAGATTCTCGACCCACCCAAACTTGGAGATGTGTGCGCACATCTTTTGGTTGTTACAATGGCTGGGATACAGCTGGTTTTAGTGTGAAGGGACCAGCAGGTGTGGAAGCTGTAACAGCTGGTGATGACGGAGTAGAGGATGGGCACTGACCAGTCAGGAAAGACCTCACTAGGCTCTGATGAGCTAGGGCTACCCTTTTACTTGACGGGGTCACAGAATGAGTAGCTTTGGGTGGCAGTGGAGTGGAAGTTGGGACAGCGCCTATGCACTAAATGTCAGAAAAGGAGCTGATGGTAACCAATGTGGCCACCTCCGCTGAGTTGACTGAATGTCAGTCAAGATGGAGGTCAAGGCCATTAAATACCCTGCCCAGCTAATTTTCACCTTCAATGTCCACACCGCCCTCTCCGAGGAGCCCTAGCTGCAGGACCCCTGTGAACCCTGCTGATGCCACCTCCTGAATCACGAGTGGCCACAAAAGCTCACTTGCACATGTCCCAGCGGGGCAGCTTCTCGGGGATGTGGAGGGCCTTCCGAACATACGGGTTGTTGAGGTAGGTGGAGGGGGCTGTGGTGTTGGTGCAGGGGGGATCCAGGCGTACCTTGTCCCCAGAACGCAGCAGCAGTGCCTGGGAGCATGGACACAGGGTGAGGGCCTTTACTTCTCTGCCCCACCTATCCCCCACCCCCTGAAAGCCCGTGCCCTTGCATACCTGATGAAAGGTTCTCTTGAGTGGCAGGCGAGTAAAGAGGTTGCCGAAATCCTGAATCACAAGAGTGTCCTCATATCTGAAAAAATAAATAAGATGGGTGCTGGGCCTGTAGAGGCCTCTGGGGTTGGCCCCAGGCATAACCAGCAGCACCTACCTATCACTGCCGGGCACCCCACCAGCACACGGAGCGTAGAGATTGTAGATGTTGAGGCCAGATTTGCCCACAATTCGAGACACTTCCTGGAGCTGTGCCAACACACCATCATGTTTTTTTGGATCCGTGACCCTCCATGACCTACCCATTCCCCCTCAAAATTAGCTGCTTTCCTACCTCATCTCCTGTCACCACCCTTCACCCACTTTTTTTCCGCAGACCCCAAAGCTCACTGGAAGCAATCTTCCAGACCTGGGTCCAGTCCTAGCACCACTATTCCCTGCCTTGTGACTTAAGGCAAGTGGCTTAAGCATCCTTGGCTTCAATTTCCTCACTGGATTTCACAGAGACCACCATAGTATGGGAAGGTCCAGGACAGAAAGGCTGTGAAGTGGGCTGGAGCTACAGCCCAGTTGGTAGAGTGCTTGTCTTGCGTGCATTAGGCCCTGGGTTCAACCCCCAGTACCACTAAAAGGAGACGCAATGGAGCTGGAGAGATAGGGGTTCCCAAGGTGAGGTGTGAGCCGCATCTCGGGACTAGGGCGGAAGGGCTGATGCGGATGGGCGGAACCTCACGTTGTTGATGCATTCTGGGTCTTTGTTGTCATAGAAGTTGCACTTGTTCTGAGAGCAGCAGTGGGTCTGGAGCAGAGTCCAAAGCCTGCAGATCAAAGTGCTCAGGCTGAGGAGGGCAGAGGCGCTAAGCGGTGCAGAGAGGCGCTAAGCAGTGCCACACTGCCCCTGCCCCCCTAACTTCCTCAGACCCTGACCCCAGGGCAAGAGGAAAGATAAGACAGGGTACAGTGTGTAAGCTGTCAAACCCAGTTCCCAAGAACCTGCCCCCTAGTCCCTACAGACAGTCTTCCTTGGGGCCCTTTTAAAATGAAAAAATGTTTTCCAGACCAGGTTTTTCTAGGTAGTCTGGGTTCAAGGTCTAAACTCACTGTGGAGTCCAGCTGCCTGTTTCTGGGTGCCGGCTGATGGCTGTTTTCCACCATGCCTTCCTCCCTCTACATCTTGGTCTCTATTCTTGGCCTCTAAGCATCAAACCCTTTGTTTGGCCAACCCTACCTGCTCATAAACCAGAGCAGGAATATCATGTGCTGGAGGACAGATCTGAGATCTCATGACCTGCCCCACCCTCGACGTTGCCCAGCCATCCCTCTCCCGTACCTGTTCCCCAGAAGACCATGGTAGTAGGCAAAATAGACCAGGGAGTTGTCATTCTGTTCATAGGAGGCAAGGCCATTGCCCACAGCCAGCCCCTGTGAAACAGCCGGACAGAGTTCTCAGTTCATCTGAAGGGTAAGAATGATGGGACCCTCCCTTGACCTGCAATCTAGAAGCTGAAATCAATCCAGAGTGGTTTGTGGGGGTAGGTGGGTGGGTGGGGGAGGTCACTCAATCTAAAGAACGTAAGTGGCAGTGTGGCAGGTGAGCTTCCGGTAGTAGGAGGCCTGCAAGCTGACAGAGTAGTCAGCTCAATGGACTAGCAAGCAGGCTGTGGGAGCACCTAGCCTAGGCTGATCTAAGGAATCCAAGGTCATGGCCCCAAGGTGTCTCTCCTCCCTCCTGTAGCTGTCTTGCACCTGAAGGTTCATGCTGGGATCCTGCATAACCAGCACAGCCAAGGTAGGGATATAGATGCCAGCGTAGCTCTCCCCCGTCAGGAAGAGCTTGTTGTCCTTGTACTCCGGAAAGAGGCGGAAGAAATCTTTCAGGGCTTCGAAATTGTTCTGAGCCACCTGGGGATGGTGAGAGGGAGGAGGCAGGAGACCTGAGGTTTAAGCTGGAGAGATCTTCGGTGAAAGCGAGCCCAGCCCACTTAATTTTGTGCAAGAGGAAGTGACTTTGTTATGAGCCTACCACAGATCACATGACAGAGCCAAACGTGGACTCTGAGGCCATGCTCTCTCCCCTCATCACGCTACCTTTGGGGAGGCAGCGAGAATGGGGCAGATGCCAAACTCACCTCTGTGTCATTGGTCACATAGGTCTTGTCATCTGAGTAAGAAAAGCCCACTCCGGCTGGAGACTCGATATACAGCATGTTGGCGATCTAGAGAGAAGGGGGGAATGAGTGGAGGAGGGTTCCCCACTCCTTCAAGTACCCAGACAGCCCCACAAGACCCACAGCTGCAGGTGTACCAGATTCCAAGAATAGGGGTTGTACTCCAGGGTGACACCGTCTGGCTGGATCTGGGGAGGAAAGACAGCATTGTGAGTCCCATTGGGCAGCTGGGTGGAGAGAAAGCCACAGTGCTAAGCTCTTTATTTATTTGTTTGTTTACTGTTTTTTTGAAGACAGGGTTTCACTGTAGCTTTGGAGCCCTTCTAGAACTCCCTGTGTAGACCAGGCTGGCCTCAGACTCACAGAGATCCGTCTGTCTCTACCTCCCCAGTGCTGAGATTAAAGGCGTGCACCACCACCGCCAGGCAGGCTCTTTACATATTGCCACACTCGGGAGAGGTACAGAAAGTTAGGGCAAGGGTCAGATAAAACAAATCAAAATTGTAGGGTTTTTGTTTGTTTTGCTTTTGAGGCAAGGTTTCTCTGTGTAACAGTCCTAGCTGTCCTGGGACTCACAGAGATCCGCCTGCCTCTGCCTCCCGAGTGCTGGGACTAAAGGCGTGTGCCACCACTGCCCGGCTCAAAATAGAATTGTTAAGAAAGAAGGAAAACAAACTCGGGAAGCCACAGTCCTTCCTCCCTCCACCCCTCCTGCCTTTTCCTTGTTTCCCGCCTCTCTCTACTCTCCTGTCCTCTCTCACAGCGGAGAACAGGGGTCAACTTACCAGGAAGGGGCCGTGCTCTGTAAGGAACCCATCTAGGGAGCTGCAGCCAGGACCCCCGTTGAGCCAAAGCACTACCGGGCTGTTCTTCGGGTCTTTCTGCGACTCCACAAACCTAGGAAGGGTACAGGGCAGAATTGATGCAAGTAAGAGACCCTGTCCGCCCGCCCAGCTATCAAGCCCTCCTCGGCAGGCAGGGCCGCACACCAGTAATGGAAGTGCTTCGAATCCGAGGCTCTGAGGTAGCCGGAGTACTGCCTGAAACTGGGCTGTTTGGCCAGGCCGGGGAGGCAATCGATTTCATCCTGGTCCGGAGCTGCTTCGCCCCGGGACGCCCAGGACACAAGCAGCAGCAAGAACAGTGGAGACAGCGCGGCTCGGAGCATCTGCGGGAGGAAGTACCGGCGGAGGATATTTACCAGTCCCCCAGTTCCTTTGAGCTTCGGTGCAGCAGTCCCTGGGGAGGAGCTGGCGCGCAACTCCCGGAGAAGCACCCATCCGGGTCCAGCTCCCGGCCGCAGAGCCTCGATCGCTGCCCATCGATCCGGGAAACTCCTTACCTCTGCTTCCTTGCGTCCTTGCTCTCCCGAGGCGCCTGTGGATTGGAAGTCATGTGTAGTCCTAGTCACGTGAACGCCCGCGTCACGTGAGTTTGCTCACGTCCACTTTTTTTTTTTTTAATTTGTCTGCCTGCCGGAGGGTCGGGAGCGGTCAGTTACCTGGCCAAAGTACACAGCTACTAGGGTTATTAGCCAGGGTGCCAGAGATCAGATGATCTTGGTGTGGACAAGGTTTCCCAGGCTCCTGGGGACATGTTACTGGAGAGATGCCGAGAAAGCGGCGCTAGGACCCCTCCGCCGGGGTTAGGTAGGCAAGTGGGAAATGCCTTACATGGTCCCCCCCCGCGGTCATCATCTGAGCCCGCCGCCCAAAATAGCCCTTGGCACCAGCGGGCTTGCCTCATGGCGGGGAGATGGCTGCTGCCTCCGAACCCATAGGGTTGGGTGACCCACGGGGTCCTGCGCGCCCAGAGCCCCCTCCCACCCGCTTCCATCAAGTTCACGGAGCCAACATCCGCGTGGACCCGTCGGGGACGCGAGCCACACGCGTGGAGAGCTTCGCCCACGGTGTGTGCTTCAGTCGCGAGCCCCTAGCCCCGGGCCAGGTATTCCTAGTGGAGATAGAGGAAAAAGAGCTAGGCTGGTGCGGGCATCTGCGTCTTGGCCTGACTGCTCTTGACCCGGCCAGCCTGGCCGCTGTGCCCGAGTTTTCACTGCCTGACCTGGTCAGCCTTGGTCACAGCTGGGTCTTCGCTATCACACGCCACCACAACCGCGTGCCCCGGGAGGGTCAAGCATATGCAGAGTCAGCGGCCCCCAGCCGCCCCCAAGCCCTCTTGGTTGAACCCTATCTGCGCATTGAGCAGTTCCGAATACCCCGGGACCGCCTGGTGGGCCGCAGCCGGCCAGGGCTCTATAGCCACCTCTTGGATCAGCTCTATGAACAAAACGTGCTGCCTCCTACAGCGCGCCGTAGCCGCCTGGGTGTTCTCTTCTGCCCGCGTGAGGATGGGACCGCCGATATGCACATCGTCATCAACGGGGAAGACATGGGTCCCAGTGCCCGGGGGCTGCCAGCTTCCCAGCCCCTCTACGCTGTGGTGGACGTTTTTGCCTCCACAAAGAGTGTGCGCCTGGTCCAACTGGAGTATGGCTGTAGGTATTCCGCTTTACCTGGCTCAGTATAGGGATAGGCACCTGCTGGGACACCACAGCCAGCTGGCAAGGCCTTAGATTGTGCAGCACTAGTTTTGAAGATGGAGAATCTAGTCTCGTCTAGGGCATCTGCTTGTGGTTTTGCACACATTGCTTCTTGGCCGTGGGCCTGCACCAGTATACTCAGCTGATTGACTAAGACCCCCACAGGTCCCTTTTAGCTTGGATGATGTTTCAATAGGAGGATAGGGATTTTTGTTTGTTTGGTTGTTTTTTTGTTTTGTTTTTGTCTTGGAAACCAAGTCAGGGTCTCATGCATGCTAGACAAACACTCTTGCTGTGCCGCACATCCCAACCCCTAAGACAGGGATTCTAAAACCAATTTTAGACCTGAGGCTTCTTGAGAAATTTGTGAACTTATTTCTTTTTGTTTTCTGAGAGCCACTCACTCTGTACCTCAGGCTGGTCTGGAACTTGGTCGTTCAGGCAGGCCTCAGACTTTCAGACACCCCTTTCTGCTGTAGTCATGACCCACTACATTCAGCTATGAGTTTGTGTGTCTTTATTAGGAAAATGCTCACAGATTTGGACCTATCGGCTTAGAGACATCACAGACCTCAGATTGAGAACTTTTAAATTCTGAAGTCTGGTTCGTTGTAGCCCAGTAAACCTTTCACAAACCTCTAGTCACGTGTCTGAATGTGTTGAGCTGGAACCTGCTATGTACTGGGCTGTGGTTGCATAGGCAAGTCAGACATGAAGCTGAGTAAAGGGTGAAGGAATCAGACTCTGTTGCAATAGAAGCAGGTGTAGACAAAGGCTCAGGAAGAGGCGAATGTCAGCTATCTATACAAGCAGCCCCGCCAGGCAGGCTGAGCCTGAGAGCAGAAAGTAATTCCCAGGTTGATGGTAAATAAGGATCCAAGATGTAGATCTTCTCAGCTCTGTTGTCACCTCCCCCAGATGAGTTTGTCTCTGACAGTCCTCTCTCCACAGTGCCGTCCCTGCAAACTCTGTGCCGTCTAGTGATCCAGAAGAGTGTGGTGCACAGGCTGGCCATTGATGGGCTCCACCTGCCCAAAGGACTGAAGGACTTCTGCAAGTATGAATGAAGGCCTGTGGCCACCAGAGCAGAGCCACAGAAGTGCCATCCTGCTTCCAGAGCAGCGGCTGATCCAAAACTGGCCACATGGCTAATGATCAGGGTCACATACAGCTTCCATATTCTCCTTTGGTTTGTGGTTTGTCAGCTAATTAAACCCAGCCATCATGGCTTTTTGTGTTGTTCTGTTTTAGACAAGGTCTTGCCTGCAGCCTAGAGTGGCCTTAGACTCCCATATTCTGAGATTATAGGTGTGGGCCTCCATGCCTGACTTAACACTTTTTTTTTGTAAAAAGCCCCTTCAAAGATTCTAATAAATGCTAAGAGTGAAGATGCATTTCACTAGATCAGAGGTTTTACCTTTGGGAAATATTATATTTACTGTTTTGTTTTTGATTTGTTTGAGACAGGGTCTTACTCTGTAACATGGGCTGATCTTGAACTGTGGCAATCCTATCTCAACCCAAGAGCCCAGGCATGGCCTAGTAGTTCTGGCTCTGTCTTTTGCAGTACTAGTGCCCAATCCAGATGAGTACTGTACCACCAAACCATTCCCCAGCCTCCCTCCAACCGTTTGAGGACGGGTCCCAATACGTGGCCCTTGCTGGTATGAAAGTCACAAAGATCTGCTTGTCACTGCCTCCTGAATGCTGGGATTAAGGCAGGTACCACACCCAGATGCCAGCCGTCCTTTTAGTTATCAGTTAGGACAGAGTCTAATTGCCCAGGCTGGCCTTAAACTTGTGATCCCTCTGCCTCAGCTTCCCAGGTAGCTGTTTCCAGGCCTGTTCCATCAGGCCTCACTATGTTGCTTCAGGAACATAAAAATATTGATACATAGGTCTGTTCCTGGCATTCTGTGGCTGATCTAAGATGGAGTAGGACCCTAATGTTATTCAAAGTCTCCCAGAGCCTGTGCTGGCCACCAGTGACCTAAACCAACCATGTCATTTTCCAGGGGAAAACAAGCCAACAGGTGAGAATATATCTGTGTAAGGACAAATAGCAAATGCTCCTTATTTTATTTATTTGTTTGTTTATTGATTTTAGAGACAGGGTTTCTCTTTGTAGCCCTTGCTGTCCTGGAACTTGCTCTGTAAACCAGGCTGGCCTTGAGCTCAGAGATCCACTTGCCTCTGCTTCCTGAGTACTGGGATTAAAAGTGTGAGTCACTGGCTCTAGCAAATGATTTTAACAGCAACAACAAACAACAGAGGCTCTGGCTGGAGAGATGGCTCAGTGATTAAGAGCACTGACTGCTCTTCCAGAGGTCCTGAGTTCCATTCCCAGCTGCCGCATACTAGCTCAGAGCCATCTAAAAGGGGATCTGATGCCCTCTTCTGTCATGCAGGCATACATGCAAAAAGAGCTCTCATATACATAAATAAATCTTGAAAAAAAAGTCAAAAGGGTCACCTGTACTCCAAGAGTTTGCCTTCAAACTGGCCATAAAGTGGAGAATGACCTTGGATTTTTTTTTAAGATTTATTTATTTATTATGTATATAGTGTTCTCAGTGTTCTGTCTGCATGTGTGCCTGCAGGCCAGAAGAGGGCACCAGACCTCATTACAGATGGTTGTGAGTCACCATGTGGTTGCTAGGAATTGAACTCAGGACCTTTAGGAAGAGCAGGCATTGCTCTTAACCACTGAGCCATCTCTCCAGCCCATGACCTTGGATTTCTGATCCTCCTGCCTCTCCCACCTGAATGCTGAGATCACAGGCCTGTGCCCCATGCTCGGTTTGTGTGGTAGCGGATGATTGAATGAATACCTTGACACACACCATAAGGCACAAAAGCATTGGCCTCATTTATTTTTATCTCTGATCGTTAGCTCCACAGGGACACTCTTATTTCACCCTCACAACTCCTGGGGAGGCAGGGGGCAATATCACCCCCATTTTGCCGATGAGGATTTGTTTTGTTTTGTTTTGTTTGTCAAGACAAGGTTTCTCTGTGTAACAGTCCTGGCTGTCTTGGAACTTGCTTTGTAGACCAGACTGACCTCAGATTCACTGAGATCCACCTGACTCTGTCTCCCAAGTGCTGGGATTAAAGGCGTGTGCCATCACTGCCTGGCTGCAGGTGAGGATATTGAGTAACAAAACTGTCTAGGTGAAGCCAGGCGTGGTGGCACACACCTATATTCCCAACACCTAGAAGGCTGAGACAGGAAGAGCAAGGATTTGAGGCCAGTCACACAAAAGCAAAAACAGGCTGAGCATGGGGGCTCACACCTTTGATCCCAGCAAACAAGCAGGAGACAGGCCTGGCACAGGAAGTAGACCATAGGGAGTCCAGGCCAGCCAGGGCTATTGTAGTTTGATCCTGTCTCAAAAAACAAACAATAAAAACCAAATAGAAACCAAACAACTAGAATGTGGTTCTGAGGCAGCGCTCAGTTCTCGCATCTGCAAAGCCCTGGCTTCCGTCCCCGCACCAGAAGAGAGCAAAACAAAACCACCCGTCCAAGTTGATCCTGACGAAGATAATGAATGGAGAGTCTGGAACATCCTGATCCTGGTCCAGTGTCCCCTGGTCCATCTAACCCCCTCCCATTGTGACATATATGTTCTATAATGAACAGGTTAGTATTGTGAGGTAGGGTCCGGGTGTAAAGGGGACTATGAGGTGACATTGTAGAAAACTGGAGAGTCGGGCAGAAGGACTAGGGCAGTTCCCTCACAAATAGGGACTTTGGGGCAGCCATGTCCTATTTCATGTCTCCACAAACTCATCTGGGGCTTCTGTCTTCTGGCCAAGGTGAGAGGGGGGTCCCGGAACACCACAGCTTCCCATGTGAAGTTGCTTCCTGGCTTTGGGGAGGAGGTTCTGCTGGACGTTTTTTGGGCTGACTGTGAAATCAGTTTTCTTGGAAGAGAAAATATTCAAAAGGCCTTGCCAATTACTAATTACCCACTTGCTCATTTAGCAAACACTTCCCCATCACCTGCAGGACTGGGACTGGCTGGAGCTATGGATATGAGTAATGCTTACATTCCATTCTCAACCTCTGACAATCCTCTTGGGCTGGTTCTGATTGCCCCTGCTCCCAGGCCCTGCCCCTCAGGGCCTCTTCCTTCGAGAGACCAAGAATAACATTCCATCTCATTCCTGTCTCTGCAGGTGGGGCTGCTGCTTTGGGTCCGTCCCTTGGTCTCTATAGTTCTGCAGAGCCAGTGGTGGTGGCGTCTGGTGGATTAGGTCCACTCAGCCAGAAAGCTGAACAGGTGGTACCTGCTGCCCAGGTCTGGGGCCCTACCTTGGCAGTGCCTGAAGCCAGGGGCTGCTCTGGGGGTGCTAGCTGGGAGACACCGCGGAAGGAACACAACCGATACTGCCCCAAATTGCCCCCCATGAGGCAGCTGGAGAGCTTGAGCTGGGCAGGCCCCTGCTCCCGAAGCAGAGCTCCCCACCTGGGTGGCCCCAGCAGGCCCCGGCCCCTGCTGCTGTGTGGGCTGTCACCAGGGGTTCTGACGATGTCCTCCGAGGCAGGTGGGAAGGAGGCTGGCTCCCAACCTGACATCTGCATCCTTACCCTAGCCATGATGATCGCTGGCATCCCCACCGTGCCTGTTCCAGGCCTGCGGGAAGAGGACCTGATCCAGGCAGCACAAGCTTTCATGATGGCGCATCCAGAGCCAGAGGGAGCTGTGGAGGGGATGCAGTGCCAAGGGCCCAGGCCCACATGGCCTCTGGACAGATGCCTCTAGTGAGATCCAGGGGGGCTCTTGCTTGTAGCCAGATGAAATAGCACGAGATGCATAGGGTGGCTTCTCCGTATGGTTTTTGGGCAGATAAGGTTGGGGATGGCTATGGCAGGGATGGGAAGAGGGTGTGGGTAACTGAGCCATCCTGATAAATTGCACCACTTTGTTGGGACCCCCCCTCCCCCCCGCATGAGATACCACCGAGAAAGATCTGACCAGGTTAAATGAAGTTACCTAGGTAGGAAGCCCTATTTAGAGAGTAGATGCTTATTTTATATTGAGGAACCTGAGAAATTTTTGTCCAAAGTTCTAGACATTGTGGATTTTCCTCTTGCTTTGTGTCCCACCTTCCTGAAGAAAGACGGGGTTGTAGGCAAATGATGGGAACATGTGGCTGAGCAAACCCTATGAATCCAGACAAACAAACCCATTTCTCGTTAATATGATCCACCTTGTGGGGACGCCCACTTTACAGATAAATGGAGGCTTAGAGAGCTGCCTGCTGGGAGTCTCACAGCTAGCAAAGCAGAACCAGGCCTAAAAACTATGGCAGGTAAAAAAAGAACAGAAGCAACACCTGCACACAGCACCGCCCTGCCAATTCTCCTTTCACCCCCTCTCAAGGATCATGTATAAAGCAGACAACAGGACAAGTGTGGGGATACAACACTCACTTTATTGATCCCAGGGTGGGTCGGGAAAAACTGGGAAGCCTGGCTGACTCACCGCAGCAGCCTCTTCCTTTGTGGGAAGGCTCCAGAGCTGGCATCAGGTAAGCCATCTCATAACTGGGGCAGTAGTTACCAACACCGAGTCTTAAACCTCATCATCCACCATCTGTCTCAAGAAATCCTTTGTTTACAGAAATTTCTTGAGCTATATTTTTCCTTATGAAAAAGTTGTCAAATGTAAAGCCAGAATGTACAACAAAGCCCATATTCAACCATCAAAGCCCACAAATATTTACTACTAACCCCTTAACAGAAAACATTTTCTTTCTTCTTTTTCTTCTTTTGTTTTTGTTGTTGTTGTTTGGTTTTTTTGAGACAGGGTTTCTCTTTATAGTTTTGGAGCCTGTCCTAGAACTAGCTCTGCAGACCAAGCTGGCCTCGAACTCATGGAGATCCGCCTGCCCCTGCCTCCCGAGTGCTGGGATTAAAGGTGTGCGCCACCACCGCCTGGCCAGAAAACATTTTCTGACACCTGTTTTGTGGTGCTTGATGTATTCTAGACAGAAGACTGGAGTGGAGCAGGGGAAGCACAGCTGCGTGCAGAGGGGAGGGCAAAAGTCAGGCCTGGTGACACAGGCCTGGAATCCCACTCACTCATGAGGGTCATAAGTTCAAAGCCAGCCTGTCCACAAAGTGAGTTCACGACTAGGCTGGGCAACCTCGTGAAGTATCTCAAAATAAAAAGAGGCAGTGGTCAGCACTTGGGAGAGAGAGGATCAGGAGGAGTTCAAGACCAGTCTCAGCTACATACTGAGCTTCAGGCCAGCCTAGGCAACCTAGTGAGGCTGGCTGCCTCAGAATAAGACATAGAGGCAGTGGTGGTGTCTGCCACACATATGTGCTGCTCTTGGTTCAGTGCCCAGGACTGGGTATGTCTGTGTGATCAGAGCTGTACCTGCTCGTAAGGGCCGATCCAGCTGTCGGCGAGTTCTCGAAGGGTGCTGTAGCGACGTTCGAATTCCTCCTGGCTACAGTGCTGCAAGAGCCGGCCTACCTCCTCAGTGAGGAGAGTCACGGCCAGGTGTTTATCCAGGGCGGCACTCCACTTGCTCCCCAGGATGCTGTCTAGGCTGGTGGCACAGCCTGAGGCCCACGGAGCCTGCAGCATGTCAGGCTGGAGCACCTGGTGGCGGGCACTGAGCATGGCGAGGATGTGGCGGCAGGGCAGGTGGAAGGCTTGGTTAAAGTAGCAGCTGCAGCTGGCTGGGGACTGGAGCTGTACATTGTGCGTGTCCTCCAGAATCTGTATGTTCACTTTTCCTGAGCCAGAGCCAATGAGGTGCATGGATTTCTGGACCACAGCGAGCTCACCTAGGCAGAGTTGGGCGGCTGGCCCTGTGCAGATGGCATTGAGGGAGTGCTGGATACGGGCTTCCACCAATTGCTCTGTGCTGGGGCTTTCAGGGCTGGTGTCTGGAGGAGTGTGATTGTCCTCGGGAGTCACAGTCAGGCTGAAGCTTGCACTGTCAGAAGGGTTCTGCTGCATGTATCGGAACACAGATGCCATGCCTTGTTTCTCAAATGGGGTAGTACCAAAAAACTGACTGAGGATGTGGGCTGTGACCTCCAGGCTCTGGAAGTATCGGTTGCTCTGGGCTCGGCTTCTCCAGCGGTGGGCCAGCCAGATGCGGTCATTGAGCAGCCAGTGTGAGTGCAGCTCAGGCAGCCTGGCGGAGGGGACGCAGTCGCTCAGGAGTGAGTACAGCTTCCTCAGGTTGCCAGCTGTGGCTGAGCACATCGTGCTCTGCAGGGAGGAGAGAAGCACACTTTGTACAGGCTGCTCTAGGGAGAGCTGATAGAATTTACCCTGGAGGAACTTACAAATGTGGAAGGCTGAGAGCAAGACCTCAGCGGTGGGGAACTCCATGGTCAGGGTGGGCAGCAGGAGGAAGTGGGGATCCACCAGGATGGTGCAGACTCGTTCCCAGGCTGGGTTAAACTTTTTGAACACCTGGAACATCTGGGCCAGGCCTTTGGCATCTTCATTGGTAGGGATAGCAAAGTATACTACTCGGGCAAGAGGACCCTCAAGCTGTACCCGGGGTCCATCTACCAGGAAGGTGTATAACACCTTGCCTCTTGGGTTATAGGTCCGGTGTATAAATAAGACCTCAGGGAAATGCGCAAAGAGGTCTTGCATGAAGCAGCTTTGGTAGCTGAAGGCATCTAGCTGAGGAGTCTTGCTAACCTGGTGCAGCAGCGTAGGTGGGCTCGAGTCCTCAATAAGATGTCCATTCATCATTGTCAGGGCCATGGAGGAGCAGGGAGGGATCTAAGGCCCACGCTAGGATGCTTCCTCTGCAGGACTGCCGTCAGGAAAACATTACATTTCTCAAGTGCCACGAAATTTGATGCCTGAAGTTAGACTGTAGTTTTAGATTCTGTTCCAGATGGGCCTATGGAAAGGAAGAGACACTTAAAACAGTGAGGACACGGCGCTTCAATTATTCATACGGACAATAGTTCAACATCTATCAAACATTTACTATGTATCTTCTAGGGGCAGATACACAACTAGCCCGTGAAGGTACACTGGATAATGGTTATAAAAACCACAAAAATGAGAAACAGGTCAGAGAGTATGTTGGGGTTGGCAGGACACATTAGCTAAAGTGGGAAGGCCTCTCTAGGGGAGGTTACCCTGGCTATAAGATGTAAATAACAAGCCAGCCATAGAAACATATGTTTCCCAAGGACCCAAATAGGCACGAAGCCAGGGGTAATGGTGCATGCACACTTGTGATCCAAGCTACCTAAAAGACGGAGGCAGAAGGATCACCAGGCCGGTCTGCGTGAACCAGTGTAAGACCAGTGCAGGCAATTTAGGGAGAACCTGTCTCAAAACACAAAACCCTAACAACACACACACACACCAAAACCCAAACCCAATCCAAAGGACTGTGTGTGGTAACACACGCCTGTAATCCCAGCACTTCAGAGGTGGAGGCAGCCAGATCACCTCAAGGTCATCTTGAACTATGAGGTCCTGGTCTTAAGAACTTTAAGGGCTGGGGGATATAGCACATTGACAGTACAGGGGATCGAAAAAAACATGGCCTTTATTATTTTTCTATATAAGGACACTCCTGTGTAGGCCTGGCTTGCTCCTAACCCACAGCAATCCTCTCACCTAAGCTTTCTAAGAGCTGGGATTCAGGTATGTATCGCCACATACAATTCTTTTTAAAAATATCATTCTGGATATTTGTATAGCCTTTATGTTCACAAATTCTTGTAAATTCTTACAAACTATTTCTTTTGGTCCTGATACATACCAGGAAAAAAAATAATCGCTCAAAATTTTCTGTGAAATATTGGTTAAGTCCGTGTGACCCTCTCTGAAACTGAATTCCTGTCGCTGAAAACCGGGGCTAACAGTTGTGTGTAGCGTCTCCTGTTTCTACGTATATCCCGATTGGCTACAATGCTTTATGCAAATGTTTCCTGTTTGGCTCCATTTACTGTCCCCATTCCGCAGATGAAAGTCTCAGGTTCAAAGCAGATGAGAGACTGAGGTTCAAAGACGTAGGTCCACCAGTAAGAGAACTGGAAGCTGGAGACTTTGGCTCCAGATCCTGATGCATCCTATAGGGTCCGAAAATGTGGACCGGGAAGGGAAGGCAGCCTCTGATCTCACCTGAGCTCGGGTGTGGGACGCGGAAGGCTGAGGTTCGCTTTCAAGCCCAGCGGAGCCGAAATCCACCTCCCACTGGTAGGAGCTGTATGCCCTAAACGCTGCAACCCGGCTCCATACCGCCCCTGCTGAGACCGCTCACCAACCGGCAGACACGGCAGCCATTTCTCCCACTGGGCCCGCCTCCGACTGACTGACGTCCAGGATCGCCAATCACCACGCCAGTTTCTCAATGACTCAGGCCAAAGGTCTAAGGAGCTCGCTGTCGAACTTGGGAGCTACGGACCAATCCTGGACTGGCAGCTCCGGGGCGGGCGCTGTTGCCAGGGTTACGGGGGCTCGGCCGGAGGTAACCAATGAGAGTCTGTGAAAGGATGCTCGCGCTGGGAACCCGAGGCCCGAGGGCGGAGCCTCCCTTCGGTCTAACAGGGCTGGAAAGACGGCACCTTTCGAAGGCCATAATGGAAAATAAAGAGCAGTGTTTTATAAGGGAACCTTCTGTTTGTTGGTTACGGAGCTGTGAAGTTCCGAAGGGACAGATGGGAAAGGTGAAAAGGTCGTACCTCGTCCTCTCTGGAGAAACTGAGGCCTGTAATTCCAGCTATTCAGGGGCTGAGGTAGAAGGATAGAGTTTGAAGCTAGCATAAGCAATCTAGTAAGACCGAGTCTTAAAACAAAAAACTGGGTGTGGTGGTACGTTTAATCCCAGTGTTCGGGAAGCAGAAGCCAGCCTGGTTGGTCTACATATTAGGTTCCAGGCTAGGCCTCTCTCAAAAATAAAGTAAATTAGGAATTTGCCCACAGCGTTCCAAAAATGGCTTGTAGTAAAATCTAGGATTTGGATCTCCTCCCTCCAGGTCCTCTTGTCCCTTTCCTGAATAAAATGAACAAGGCACCCTAACGTCAATGTTACAGGCTTAGTTGGTAGGAAGAGGGCAAAGTGGTACTTACACTACTAACTGATCTGAAGCACCAGGCTCTATTTGGCACCACAGCACATTAGACAAGTAGTCAAGTTTCCTTTAAAATGAAGTTTGAGGCCAGCCTGGGCTACATGAGACCCTGTCTCAAAAACCACAAAAGTGAAACAAAAAAAAACAAAAACAACTTTATTAATGTGAGTAAAAATACATAACAGGTATTTTCTAAAGAGCAGCGACAGTCAAGGCTAACCCTCCTCCTCCCCTCCATCCCTGAAAACAAAGCTGCTTTCCAGGTTCACTTTGTTTTATTCTCCTGGGCAAGGGCTCATCTCTGTTGGGTTAATGCAATTTGACCTCTGGGACTGGGGAGGAAGGGACGTGAACTTTCAGTATGGAATAACTTTGGCTTTGAACAATGAGCTGTCTATAGAATGCCAAAGGTAGGGCTGAAAGGGGCAGGCTCAGAGGACTGTCACAGTGTGGTCCCTATCCCCCCACTTTTAAGATCTTCTTAGCCCTTTCCTTGGAAGACATTGATTAAAATACTGACCCACAGTGTGACCCGCCCACTTCGAACTCTTGAACTTCCAAGGTTTTGACACGCAGTGCACTAGTACAAACGCTTCAGTCATGAACCATGGCTTCAGCAAGAGGAAGGCTGTCCCCTTCCTCTAGCTTTCCCCAGAGGAAAGGGAGGCACCCCACATCTTTGAAATCAACTGGCTGCTGAATGGACTCAGGTAGCTGATAGGGGTCAGCCCAGATGTCCACAATCTTGCGCAGGGTGGAACAACGCTCCTCCAGCTCTGGCCCCTCAGTCTGCATTAGCAGGTTTGCCAGCTCCCTGCTTAGGTCCTGAATCATGTGGTTCTGACCTTGCTTTTCAGGCTGATCTGTGTTTGGGATTATTCCACGGTCTTGAAGCTCCCCATTGGGTCCAAGGAGGTGCTGGTACTTCTTCTGCCACCGGCAGCACACCATGGCTTCCCCTACTGGCTGCTGGCTGGTATGCAACAGGGCCAAGATGTGCCGACACGGCAGATGGTAACACCGTTGAAAGGAGCAGCTGCAACTGCAGCCATCTTTGCTCACCTGGTGTGAGTCTTCCAGGAGCTTCACAGCCACTGAGGAGCCAACCTCGTCCACCAGGTGGGTAGAGTTCTGCACCACCTCCCACTCATTGTGGCAGAGCTTGTAGGCTAGCTCAGAGCCACTTTGGTGCAAAATGTCTAGCATGCCACCCTTGCAGGACTGATCCTGGGGCTGTGGCGACTGGGACTGCTCTGAGTCTGGCTTTGTCTTGTCCACAGGGAGCCTGGTAACATTCCCTCCACAAATTCGAAAAGACTTCTTGGGCCTTGGTGGTGTGCTTGGGAGATGAGTTCTTTTTAACTTGGGGGAATTTGTGGGCAAGCTCTTCAGGCCTTTGGTGTTAAAGAAGTCTATGTAATCCACAAAGTGAAGGATGCAGTCCAGTAGGGACCGCTGCTCCCGGAAGAGGCTGGACACCTTGCTGGTGACTATGTCTAGGCTGTCCATGTAAGTGTTACATGCATGCAGGCCCTTCCTCACATGCATGTACCATAACAGTTCACAGGAGAACCAATGGGCCTGGAGGAACCTGAAGAGTTCCTCGTCCAGTAGTGCCTGGGTCATTTGACAGAGCTTTTTCAGGCTTGCGTCAGAAGAGACAAACACAGCTTCCCGAAGAGCTTCCTTCATGAGCCTTTTAAAAGATGCATTTGCAGCGCTCTGATGCAACTTCTTCTCTAGGAGCCGGGTGGTATGATAAATAGAAAGGAGGATGCGGGCCGCGGGGAAGATCTCCTGAAGAATAGCTCGGTGAGGGAATGAAGGATCCACAAAGACCACCTTGACCTTGGGCCAATCAGAGTTGAATTCTGTAAAGATATTGAGCATCTTGGCCACAGAGGGGGCTGTCTCAGCCTTGAGCACAGCAAAATGTACTACTCGACTCTCTCGCTCTTTGTTCTCCACCAAGAAAGCATACAGAATATGGCCCTGGCTATTCTCCACCCGGTGCAACAAGAGATTCTCTGGGAATCGGGTGAACAAGTCACTCATCTTGCTGCTCTGGAAGCTGAGCCGATCCAGGTCTTGGCTGGTGCCCACACTGAAGGAGGCCATCGAGCCCTCGTCTACAGTAAGAAAGTTTTTCATAACTTTTGCTATCTTGGCCAAGTCAGAAGGACTGATGGCCCCCTGCTCTGGATTTGAGGGCAGCTGTGTCTTATCTGGGCAGAAAGATGGCGGTTCTACTGGGAGCTTCTCTGCTGCATCAAGGTCTTTCTTGATGCTGAGCTGCACCGGCTGGAGTTTATGCAGACACACTGCCTTCTGGAGTTTGCTAGCAGGGGCTCCTCCAGCAGCATAAGAATCAACATGTATGTGCTGGGTATTCAATTCACTGATAAACAGTCTATCTAGGCTCTCGTTGTACTGCAGGAGCAAGTACGCTGGGCACCTGTCCACCTTCCGTGTTCTCTTCCTGTTTGACTGCGTCCGAATACAGACAAATTTCACCTGCACATATCTAGGGAAGGCAGAGGCAACAGTGAGAAAGGTGCTGGCTATGCTCTCTTAAAAGACCGCGTAGCCATTCATACTGACCAATATACTCCCTAGACCACAAGGCAGTGTAGAATGTAAGCAAAAAAAATTTATAGTAACTCTCTAACCCCAATGTTTCCAGCTCCCTCCCTCAAGACTACAACACTCCTTACTTTCCTTCACACAGTTCTAAGGCCAACTTGTTTGTGGTTTTTTTTTTTTTTAGCTTGGGGACTGGCGTGGAACTCATGATATAGTCCACGCTGGCCTTGAACTTGCTGTGGTTACAGAGGTGAGCTCTTTACTCTGCCTGGCTTACGGGACCAATATTTTTCTCCATTCTGTCTGCTGCCATTGTGGTTGCTACCAATCCAATCTGAGGTGGGATGTAAGGAAAAGCTGACACAGCAGCAGAGTGCCTAGCTAGTTTCTCCTCATTGAAATGACCCCCAGGCCCGTATGTAATCCTAGCACCTGGGAGGCTATGGCAGGAAGGCTGGAAGCTCCAAGGCAGCCTGGGCTATGTGGCAAGGCCTTGTCTTAAAAAGTCCTTTTTATTCATTTGGGACACTCCTGCCTTCTCTGAGGCCACTGCCTGTCCACTGAGCTCTCCAGAGTCCCCAGGAAGAGCGTATGCCATGGTTTATCTGCAGAAGAGAAAATTTCTGGCTGTTCCTGTAAAGAGAAACATTCATACCCTGAGTTGTTTATATTTTGGTCTGTGACTGAACCATCTAAGAGTCTCATCCCTGCAGCCTTAGCACTCTGGGTGGGAGTGGGTGATTCCAAGGGGTAGTTATCAAATTATTTGCTATTTCCATTCAAATCCTAGGTTCAAGGCCCAATCAAATCCTCCCTTCTCTCCTCAGCCTTTACAGATGACCCCAAGCTACAGTAATTAATCCTGAATCTGAATTTACTGCATTCAGCTAAAAGATCTTATAGAGCTCTAGGTGTCAATACCACTGGAGGTTGAGTGGAGTTGAGTCCTTTGAATCCTGGTTGTCACTAGGAATCTGTTTAATTGGGCAAGTCACTTCACCTCTGTGGATACAGTCTGCCCATTATAAAGTGAGACAACCTCCTTAGGGTTATCATAAAGACTAAATGAACCACAGATAAAACTTTACCCAGAGCCTGCCTTGCTTTTGTTTATGTTAGGGCTAAAGACAGCTGTTTTTATAGCTCCCATGCCGGGGACGTCTCCAAGGGCCAGGACTAAATCATTCCTCAGTGTATTCCAGCTCCTAACACGATGGCGCTCCTCAGCAGATGATTACCAGCGATGTCACAGACGAATGAATCATGGGTGGGATGGGTCACACCCCTGCCTCCTCAAGGAGTGGCCCAGCTGAAAAACTAAGGGTGAGGGGGAAAAATCCCAGCCTCTAGCACAACAAAGCCCAGCCTGGGAGCTCCACCTATACTTTTCCAAACACTCCTATCCAGCTGGGCCAGTCTGCCCACCGTGTAGGGCAAGTTTAGGAAAACAGGATGTGTCAGTCTTATGACAGCAGGGTGGAGGGGCCTGGGGCTGAGAATTGTCAGTGTCTGTGGTGAGCACAGTGCTGGGGTGGCGCCATCTCCAGTTTTGGTCGGGAAGGGTTTGGAGCAGTCCCTTAGAAGGGCAAGGCCAGCAAGTGAGCACCACTGGATCTTAGTTCTCCACCTTCACCTTGTTTGTGTCTTAGAATGACAATCTGCTCATGGCTTCTGGTGTTCACTAAGGAAGTGTCTTCTGGCAGTGGCTTGTGCTTGTACCTTTCTTTGAAGGACCATTCTACCCTTATCTCATCATTTGGGGTACACAGCTGGCCCTACCCATCTGCTAGCTCAGTATCTTGCCTAACACTCGCCATCAGATTACATAACTTGCCATGTACTTAGTGATGGTTTGAGGGAGTCACTGCCAACCACAAAGCTCATTTTACTATTCCTGGCTCTATTAGCATCTACAGCCAGCCAGGGTGGAGTCCTGGGCATTCTTTTAATTCTTCCTTTTTATTCAGTTTCCCTTCTTTCCTTGCTTCTATTTTTTGTGGGGTGGTGTGGTGGGGAACATGGGTTCACCTCATGGCCATCTTCCTGCATTATATACCAAGTACTGGGATTTCAGGTACCACCCTGCCCAGTACCTTCCTCCCTCCTTCCCTTTTCTGCCATGCTAGGGATCAAACCCAGGGCCATGCACAGCCAGGCAGGTATTCTGTTACCGACTTGACCCCAGCCTGTACCCACCATGTGAGCAAGTCTTTGCCATGCTTTCCTGCCATCACTACACACACTGCAGACCATGTGCCTGGCAGCACTGGGGCGGGGCCCTAGTATCTCACTTCACACTAGCCAAAGTGCTACTGTCAGCTCCACTTTACAGAGGGAAACAGGCGTAAGGATGAGAATCTAGGATTTACTCTTCCAGCTAACACTAGCACATCTGAGGACTGAGCCAGGTTTGCGTGTCTATCGTCTAGCTAACAATTATTTTGCCCATTTTCTTTAAAAAATATTTCTGTCTCTGAGTTCCCTTTATATTCCTCATCTGACCCTTACCACATTGACTGGGTCCAACAACCCCCTTATAGATAGATCTCTAAACAGGGCAAGATGGCTCAACAAGTAAAGGTGTCCAGAGACCCGAATTTGAGTTGAGAACCAACTTTGCAAAGCTGTCCTCTGATCTATACACATGCATGCCCTACCCTCCACACCATACTTGTGAGTGCACCAATACCTAAAATCGAATTCAGTGAAGCTGGGTATGGAAGCTCATGCCTGTGAACCCAGGACTTGGGAAACACTACCCTGGGCTATATAGGGAATTCTGGGCTAGTCTGGACTAGAAAAAAGTACCCAGTTTTCAAAAAAACAAAACAACTGTCTTGGGCTGTAGCTCAGTGGTAGAACCCTTACCCCAGTTGTGTGAAACCCCAGGTTTCCCCAGTACAGTCCCGAACAAGAAACAAAAATGATTTGTGCTTGTCCTGAATGTACACAACATTTCCCTTGTCACTAATCACCAAATACACTGTAGTGACTACTAACACAGTATTTAGTATTATAAGTAATCTAGAAATTAAAGTATGAAGGGTGTAAGGCGTGTGTATATACTATGCCATGTTATGTAAGAGGCTTGAGTATCCACTGATTTTGATGTGGGGGGGGCATGCTGGAAACTATCCCCTGACACTGAGGGACAACCACAGATGTATCTAACCCCAAACTGTTGCTTGTCAACTCTACATCCCCTTGTCCTCCTGACAAAGAGCCAGTTTTATCCAGAATGCTGCTCCTCCCCCAACACAACTACATGCTTAGAATAGCCATTGCTACCCTAAGCCAATTAAGGTAATCTTGTGAGAACTGGGCATGAACACTTGTTCAATTATGGAGAAGAGCCATGATAGGACATCAAGGAAGCATCAAGTTCTGGCTGTAACTTCTGCATGTGTCATGTGGGGAGCTGTCCTGCATGACAGGTGTGAGGATGTAGAACGGAAAGATGCAAGAAGGCTGGCCACTCCGAGCTAAGCATTAGCAACTCCTTAAACCACCTTAAGTTAGAGCTGTTAGCTAATTGAGGACAAAAGGATCCTATAAGCTGGATTAAGTAGCACATGACTCATTTCCCAACACTCAGGAGACTGAGGCAGGAGGATTGTCAAGGCCAGTTTGGGCTATATAGCACATAAAACAAAGAAACAATCCAACCCCCCCTCCCTTGACACACACACCACACACACACACACACACACACACACACACACACACACACACACACACACACACACACACACACACACAAACCTACTGCAGACATTTCATAGACATTAATAGAAAAAAAACCCATCCAAACAGAAGTTTACCTTAAAAACTGAGACTGCAGCCAGGTATGGTGGTGCACACCTTGAATCCCAGCGCTCAGGAGGCAGAAGCAGGAGGATCTCAGTGAGTTTGAGGCCAGCCTGGTCTACAAAGCGAGTTCCAGGACAACCAGGGCCACATAGGAACCCTGCTTTGAAAAGCAAACTGAGACTATGGGGTTGGGACTGGAGAGGTGGCTTGGTGGTTAGAACAATTGTTGCTCTTGCAGAGGACCTAGGCTCAGTTCCCAGCACCCACATAGTGGCTCACAACAATTACTAACTCCAGTTCCAGGGGCTCAGATGCCCTCTTCTTACCTCCTTGGGCACCAGGCACAGGCATGGTGCACAGACATAGATGCAGAAAAATCACTCAAATACATTAAATAAATAGATAGACAAATATTTTAAAAAATTGGGAGACTGCAAGAGATAGGGAGATGGCTTGGGTCAGTAAAATGCTTGCTATACAAGCGTTAGGGCATAAGTTTGTTCCCTAGCACTCATACAAAAAACTGCTGGGTATAGTTGTGTGTGGCTGTAATTCCAAGGCTGGGGAATTGGAGGCAGGCGGATTCCTGGGCACTTGCTGGTCAGCCAGTCTAGCCAGATCACTAAACTTGAGGTTCAGTAAGAGACAAAATAAAATGGAGACACTCAACCTGTAACCGCTACTCTTAGCATCACATCAGTGCATGTGTATCTGTGCATACACATAAACAAGCACACACACACAAGTACACACATATAAACAAGTGCACAAACACACATAAGTACACACACAAGTACACACACATATAAACATACACACATAAACAAGTATACACACACAAATTAAGATTACAAGGCACAGTGGTGTATGCCTGTACCTTAAACACTCTGGAATGTGAAACAGGAGAACTGGAGTTGGAGGTCTGTGGGCAAGATCCTGTCTCTCTCAAACAGACAGACAGAGTTGGATGTTTTGGAACAAACTTGTAATCTCAGCACTCAGCAGGCAGAAGCAGGAAGATCCTTGGAAACAAGGCCAAGCAAGTGGACACAGTTAGCCAGGGCTGCGCAACAAGAATTGACTTCAAAGAAGCAGAGCAGGGCAAGACACAGTGTATGGATTGGTTTTTGTCAACTCGACACAAACCTAGAAACATCTGGGAGGAGGGAATTTTTTTGTTTTTTGTTTGTTTTTGGAGACAGAGTGTCTCTGTGTAGCCCTGAAGATCCTGGAATTTGATCTTCAGGCTGGCTTCAAACTCACAGAGCTCCACCTGCCTCTGCCTCTGGAATGCTAGGATTAAAGGAGTGAGGTACCATACTGGGCAAGGAAGAGAGGATCTTAATTGAGAAAATACCTGCACAAGATTAGCCTGTAGGCAAGCCTGGGACACACACACACAAAAAGATTTATTTATTTATGTATATGAATATTCTACTGCACGTATACCTACATGCCAGAAGAGGGCATTAGATCCAATTATAGATGGCTGTGAGTTACTGTGTGGTTGCTGGGAATTGAACTCAGGACCTCTGGAAGAGCAGAGGTGCTCTTAACCTCTGAGCCATCTCTCCAGCCCTACCTGGGGTACATTTTCTTGATTAATGATTGATGTGGAAAGGCCCTCATCTACTGTGAACAGTGTGATCCTACATGGTATACATAAGAAAGCAGGCTGAGCAAGCCATGATGAGCAAGCCAATAAGCAGCATTCTTCCATGGCCTCTGTATCAGCTCTAGTATCCATGTTCCTGCCTTGAGTTCCTGTCCTGACTTCCTTCAATGATAGACTGTGATGTAGAACTGTAAGCTGAAGTAAACAGCCCTCCTGTCCCCCACAAGTTGTTTTTGGTCATGGTGTCTTATCATAGCAACAGAAACCTAACTAGTGGTTAAGAGTGCTTGATGCTTAGTTTTGAGGACTGGAGTTAAGATCCCAGTACCCATGTACTGCAAACTCCAGTTCAGAGGGGTCCAAGGTAGCCTTCTGGCTTTGGCACATGCACAGGGGCAGGGAACCCACACAACAACACATGTTCACACACATAAATATCTTAAAACATAACCCAAACAAACACAAAAACCAAAACCAACTTTGTTTTCTTGTTTCTGGTACAACTTCCCCAAAGACTATGTTTCTCAATTAATATTTTGTTTAACAAAAATATTTCTGGCCTTTATCAAGCTTTGTAGGGTATAATTTCTGCTATACAAAACCTCTGCTCTTCAAGATCCTAGTGCCCTGTCTTCCTGTAGACTTCAGTCTCCAGTTGGTCACTTCATGAGGCTGGTGGCTCTCTGCCATTACTTTAACATTTATTCATCAGCTAGACACTGTCAATGATGTCAAGGAAACTGCAGGACTGAGCAGGAAAGAATAGTTAAGTAGAGATGAATCTTATAAGTGACTAGTTTACTGGCAAGATTTTTTGTTTTTTGTTTATTTTTGAGACAGGGTCTCACTGTGTAGCCCTGGCTGTCCTGGAACTCACTATGTAGACCAGGCTGGCCCCAAACTCACAGAGATCCACCTGCCTCTGCCTCCCAAAATGCTGGGAGGTATCAAAGTATGCCTCACCACGCCTGGCTTACTGGCAAGACTTTTTTGCATCGTGACTTTTGCTTGTCACTCTGATAACGATGGTCTAGTTCAAAGGCACGTGTTAAGGACTAAGTGAGATAAGAACCTGGAATAAGTAATGTTGGACAAAGTGTCTGGAAATGGCAGTTACTGAACTGAACAGCAATGGAGAGGGCATCAGAGTTTACCAAGGACTCTGAAGAATATGTACACTCAACCTGAGGGGCTTAGTCTGTAAAGTTCATTAAAAACAATCACAGACTTTCTCATTTGATAGGGTATTTAAAAAAAAAAAAAAAGCTGGGCGGTGGTAGCACACACCTTTAATCCCAGCACTTGGAAGGCAGAGACAGGCAGATCTCTGAGTTTGAGGCCAGCCTTTTCTACAGAGCGAGTTCCAGGACAGCCAGGGATACACGAAGAAACCCTGTCTCAAAAAATCAGAACAAACAAACAAACAAAAAGAAAGAAAAATAAAAACTGAAGTTTTGATATATCTGTGATATTGTGAAATATGTATTTAGTCTTTGTCCTGCTTCCTGAACTTGCCCTGAACTGCTTTGACTTTTCAAAATGAGAACTGCCTTTACGTAGGCCAATGAACTTCCTGAAGGATGGAGACTACTCACTGGAAACATCGTGGCAGAAACTGTTACAGGCCAAGGTGTCCTCAAACTCACTGGCAACAAACCCCAGCTCTCCTGCAGGGCATGGTGGCTGTGCTTGTAATCCCAGCTCTCAAGAGGCCCCTAGAATCAAGTTCAGCTTGTTTTACAAATGAAGCTCCAGACTAGCCACACAGTGAGATCCTGTCTCAAACAAAACTCAACAAAGACAAAACAGCCTTACATACTGTAAAAGAATGTTAATAAATAACAACCAGTTAAGGAAAAGTTCAAAGTATTTACTCCTTTACAAACTGCTTCTATGGCCTGCAAGAAGATTTTTTACAAAGTTGGTTTTGAAGAAGTCTTTATTTATCTTTTGAGAAAGGAATTTTACTGTGTAGCCCTAGTTGGCCTAGAGGTCTCAGCGTAGACCAGGCTGGCCTTGAACTCGCAGAGATCCACCCTTGGGATCCGTAGAGCCACCACACCTGGTGAAGCTCCATTCTTAAATTCTTGGCCACAATAAGCCCTTTAAGAATTTTCTAATAAAAGAGCCAGTGAGTTCAGGGTGTAGAAAAGAGCCACTGAGTTTGACCCCTGGAACCCACATGGTGGAAGGAGAGAAACATACCCTGAAAGTTGTCCGCATAAACAGAATTAAATTTTTTAAAAAATAATTTTCTAATTATACACACACGCGCACGCAAACACACACTTATTTGATAAAGAATTTCAGTATGTAACCCAGGGTGGACTTCAATTTATAACAATCATCTATCCTTGACCTCTTGGGTACTGAGATTAAAGGTATGTGTTACTATGCCAAGTTTTGATTTTATATTTTATATTTCTAGTTAATTTATAAAATAGTGGGTTGCATTATACCATTTTCATACATATGTATCATATTTATTTATTTGGTTTTTTTCGAGACAGGGTTTCTCTGTGAAACAGTCCTAGCTATCTATCCTGAAACTTGCTCTGTAGACCAGGCTGGCCTCAAACTCACAGAAATCTGCCTGCTTCTGCCTGGGATTAAAGGTGTGTGCAACTACCACCTAGCTTGATTTTACTTATGTATGCACTTACTAGTGTTTTTGAGGCTGTGTCTTACACTGTAGTCCAGGCTAGCCTAGAACTTGCAGTAATTTCCTGTGCTAGCCTCCTAAGTGCTGGACTTGGGTATACACACTGCACCTGGTTTAGGTGGGACTGGAGGCAAGCATTCTATCAGTTGAGCTACATTCCCAGGCTGCCCTCTGCCCTTTCATAAGGGTCTCGCCCTCACTGCTCTCATCTGCAGTGCTGAGGATTTAACGCAGCCCCTTATGATGTCAGTTCATAAACGATAGTAACCCTTTCCCTTTTTTCTGTGGTGCTGGTACTAAACCCAGGGTCTTGCACATGGAAGCATTTTCTTATTTGTCAACAAACCCTCTGCTGGTTTCTTCTTTTCCCCAGGGTTGGGATCGAACCCAAGACCGTACACTGTCAGGTAGGTAAGCACTTTACCTCTCAGCTATATTACCTAGTCCACCTCCTCACTTCTTTTTGTAAGATTTACACCTGAGACTAGGAAGATGGCTCAGCAGTTAAGAGCACTGGCTGCTCTTCAGAGGACTCAGGTTCAGTTCTTAGTGCCCACATGGCCGCTCACAACTGTAACTAGTTGCAGGGATCTAACTCTCTTAGAGTCTCAGTGGGCACAGAAATACACCCAGGCGAACACTCATACATATAAATAAAACAAAAAAATAATTTGGGGGTGGGGTTGAGAGAGGGTTTCTCTGTGTAGCCTTGGCTGTCTATAGAGCAACTATAGACCAGGTGGCCTCAAACTCACAGAGACCCTCATGCCTCTGCCTCATGAGTGCTGGGATTAAAAAGTATATACCACTATCACCTGGACTCAAAAAAATTATTTTTATCTTTAGTTATATGACTGTCTCTGTATATTGTATGTACATGCACCTAAGTGCAGTGTCCCCAGAGTCCCTCAGAGGGCACTGGAGCCCCTGGAGCTGGAGACACAGCGGTTGTGAGCAGCCTGACAGGAGCTGAAAGCTGAGTCTGAGCACTCCTGTCAGGGCAGCAATGCTCTCAGCTGTTGAGCCACCGCTCAAGCCCCGCCTCCTCACTTTATCCTTTTTTTATTAAAAGATTTATTTATTTATTACGTATACAGTGTCTTGTCTGCATGTATGCCTGAAGGCCAGACGAGGGCACTAGAGTTCATTACAGATGGTTATGAGCCATCATGTGATTTACCGGGAATTGAACTCAGGATCTCTGGAAGAGCAGTCAGTGCTCTTAACTGGTGTAGGAGGGTCCTTCTGTATTTGGATTGCTTTTATTGGTTAATAAAGAAACTGCCTTGGCCTTCTGATAGGGCAGTACTTAGATAGACGGGGAAAAGAGAAAAGAATGCTGGGAAGGGGACAGAGTTAGAGAGAGCTGCCCGCCATGAAGCTCCCAGGTCAAACACACTGAATCTTTCCCGGTAAGCCACAACTTGTGGTGACACACAGATTATTAGAAATGGGTTAAATAAATATGTGAGAGTTAGACAATAAGAGGCTAGAGCTAATGGGCCAGGCAGTATTTCAATGAATACAGTTTCTGTGTAATTATTTCGGGTATAAGCTAGCCAGGCACCGGGCGGCGGGAGTCGGGTGGCCACCGGGACCAAAAGCAGGCCCATGCGCCTCTTGCAACACTTAACCACTGAGCCATCTCTCCAGTCCAGCCTCCTCATTTTATAAGGGATAAAACTTTGCTGTGGAGGTTAAAACTCTTGTCTGAGGTCAAGAGCAAAGGCTAGCTGACTCCAGAGCTCTCAACCTTTAACCTGTATGGTCAGCTTTTCCTGATCTTGAGTTGCTAACTTTCTGTATGTACACCTGTCATTGCTATCCGTATAACATTTACACTACTATTTTAAAATACAAATTTTGCCAGATGGTGGTGGTGCACGCCTTTAATCCGACCACTGGGGAGGCAGAGGCAGGCGAATCTCTGTGAGTTCGAGACCAGCCTGGTCTACAAGAGCTAGTTCCAGGACAGGCTCCAAAGCCACAGAGAAACCCTGTCTCAAAAAACCAAAATAAATAAATAAATAAAAATACAAAATTTAAATTATTCATTTTATGTGTATGAGTGTTTTGTTTCCATGTATGTCTGTGCATCATGGGCATGTCTGGTGCCTAGGGAGGCAAGAAAAGGGTGTCAGATGCCCTAGAACTAGAGTTATAGACAGTTGTTAGCCACCACATGGATGCTGGAAATTGAACCCAGGTCCTCTTGAAAAGCAGCAAGTACTCTTAGCTACTGAGCCATTTTCTTTTTAAATATTTTTATTTATTTATTATGTATACAATATTCTGACTGTGTTTGTATGCCTGAAGGCCAGAAGAGGGCACCAGACCTCATTACAGATGGTAATCTGTACAGCCATCTCTCCAGCCCTACTGAGCCATTTTCTAGCCCCAAATAATATTCTTTTTTTTAAACTTTATTTAATTTTATGTATGAGTGTTCTGCATGTGCACCTGCGTGCCGGAAGAGGGCATCAGATCCTGTTGTAGATGGTCGTGAGCCACCATGTGGGTGCTGGGAATTGAACTCAGGACCTCTGAAAGAGCAGCCAGTGCTCTTCAGTATATATACTTGGCTGTGGAAACACCTGTTAAATTATTCCTAAAAACATTTTTTACCACCCGCCCTCCAATTCCTCCAACACAGACAGTGAGCTCTACATGGAGCCAGTTTGTACATTCAATAGTGCCTGGTGTGGTGGCGCATGCCTTTAATCCCAGCACCTGGGAGGCAGAGGCAGTCACATCTCTATGAGTTCAAGGTCTACATAGCAAGTTCCAGGGCTACACAAAGAGACCCTGCCTCAAAAACAAAGAGCATTCAGCAGCTAGTGGAGCCAGGCATGGTGTG
Organism: Ondatra zibethicus; assembly: GCA_004026605.1. Taxonomy (NCBI): domain Eukaryota; kingdom Metazoa; phylum Chordata; class Mammalia; order Rodentia; family Cricetidae; genus Ondatra; species Ondatra zibethicus. The sequence continues at coordinate 7,625 of PVIU01001280.1, read as the reverse complement.
GGAAGAGGCAGGAGGAACCTGCTTCTAAACAAACAAGCAAACAGACAGACAAACTATTCTAGCCAGAGAGTGGACTCACAGTACTTAGAGACAGGTAAAGTAGGAAGGCTGCCCCTTCTGGATGGAGATGGAGGAGGAGCGGATGGGCAGGTGGCAGATGGGAAACAGGAGGGGATGAGAGGAGTGGGAAAAAAAAGTATCACTGCACGTTCCAGGTCAGGCTGGCTTAAGGGTGAGATCCTGCCTCAAAAATCAAACAAAAACCTAACCAGCAGGTCCATCTGTCTCTGCTGAGGCTGAAGGTCAGTGGAGCTCATGAATTCAGCTGTCTTCAGGGGCACAGCCTACAGCGCACTCATCTTTGTGCCTTACATTATTGCCTGGCCAGGGCTAAATACAAGTTTATGGAATGAGTGATGTGACATTAGAAGGTCTCTACAGACAACACCACAAGGTGGCCAAAGTGAGGTCCAGCTTAACGCTCACACTTTCTTAACTATGTGCAACTCTTCCCCTTCTCCCTGCTCCGACTTGCTCCCACCTTTCCCTCTTCTGGGTCATCATTACTGCAGTCCTCACATCTGCCCTCTCCTTTGGCATCTTCTCAACCATGTCCAATTCAGGCAGTCAGGTCCTCAAAGAGCAGAGCAGACTGGGAGGTAGGGAAAGGAGGGCGTATACACATGTGTGCGTGTACATGAACGTGCAGCAGACTGGAGATAGGGACAGGAGGGCATGTACACATGTGTGCATGCACATGAACATGCATGTGTTTGGAGACCGGAGGTCAACACTGGCTTTCTTCCTCTAATGCTCCTCACCTTACCCTGCAGCTGCTTAATACATAAACCAGCCTGTCTCAAACTTACAGAGATTTGCCTGCCTTTGCCTCTGGAGTGCTGAGATTTAAGGTATGGGCCATGATGCACCACCTTTCTGAGATAGGGTCTCTCACTGATTCAGCTAGGTTAGCTAGCCAGAGAGCCCTGGAGTTATAGAAACACACAGCAGTGCCCAGCCCAGACCTGGGCATCTGAACTCAGTTCTCTAAGTTTGTGTGACAGACATTTTACTGACTGCACCACTTCCTAGACCTGATTTATGTTGTTTTAAACCGCAAAACTTGGGGTTGGAGAAATGGCTCAGCAGTTAAGAATACTTGCTGCTCTTCCAGAGGACTTGACTGCAGTTCCCAGTATATATATTGGGCTTTGTCAATTGATTGTAACTACAACTCAGAGGATTTAATGTCCTCTTCTGGCCTCTACACATATATCACAAATACAAATAAAATGAGTCTTAAGATTAAGAGCCGAGCTGGGTGGTAGTGGCTTACACCTTAAGCCCAGCACTCGGAGGCAGAGGCAGGTGGATCTCTGTGAGTTGGAGGACAGCCTGGTCTACTGAGTGAGTTCCAGAACAGTCAGGGATATACAGAGAAACCCTGTCGAAAAATGGAAACCAAAGCAAACCAAAATTTAAGATTAAAATAAATCCTGGGCAGTAGTGGCACACACCTTTAATCTCAGAATTCAGGAGGCCATCCTGAATTCAGGAGCCAGATGTTGGGGTGAAAACGTGCTAGCTCAGAGGCAGAGAAAGCATCCAGCTGCTTCCTTTTCCATTGCTGTCCCAGAAAGAAAGCTTTCTTCTTCTTTTTTTTTTAAAAGATTTTATTTATTATGTATACAACATTCTGCCTCCATGTATGCCCACATGCCAGAGGAGGATGCCAGATGTCATTACAGATGGCTGTGAGCCACCATGTGGTTGCTGGGAATTGAACTCATGACCTCTGGAAGAGCAGCCAGTGCTCTTAACCACTGAGCCATCTCTCCAGCCCCAAGAAAGCTTTCTTCTATGCCATCTGAAAGAAAACACCTTCTACTTCCTGTGCGTCTCTCTCAATCCTCCTGACTCCCTCTTACACTCTATGGTTTTTCCTGTCAATTGGTTGCTTGCTTTGCCTCTTGACCTGTGGTTCATTTTACTTCATTCTGTTTACAATGTTCAAGCAGAAAGTTCTTGGATAAAGGTGTGTTAGGGCTGAGCCACACCACAACTAGAAACAGGTTTTTCCAGTAAATACCTGGAAAAATCGCGGGATTTATAGTGTGATCAAATATCCTGCAACAGCCTGAACTTATAATTTTTTTGTGAGCAGCAAACAGAAAACTAAGTTGCTGCAGCACCCATCTCCCTAAATCACGTTTGACACTTGCTAAGTGATTTTTTGGGGAGGGGGGGTTTGAGACAGAGTTTTTCTCTGTGTAGCTTTGGAGCCTGTCCTGGTTTTCGCTCTGTAGACCAGGCTGGCCTCGAACTCACAGAGATCCATCTCCCTCTGTCTCTCAAGTGCTGGGATTAAAGGTGTGCGCCACCACCATCTGGCTTCATAAATCATTTACTCAACCATACTGGATAGTACTGTATCCTGCCATTCTGGATGCTGGGATGATCTGCCTGCAGGGGACTTTAGCAAGGAACCACCACACAGCATGGAGTCCAGACATCTCAGCTGTAGAAAGCTCTTGCTGACAGATTGCAACTGACCTCACCTTCTGCCAGTTTCTCCAACATGCCTTCTTTGCAAACCTATGTCTTTACTCCCATTGGGACTTCCCATCAAACTCCTCTCTGCTACTCAGTCATTAACCTCCAATCTCTTAGTCTCGGCCTCTATTAATTCACACTCTCATTTAAGCGAGAAGCCTTGCCTGCTTTGCCAGCATTTGTTTCTTTTTTCCTTGTAACCCTCTCTGTCTCGCTCTGGGAAAAGGGGAGACAAGGGTCTTTATGCAGCTCTGGCTGTCCTGGAACTCACAGAGATCCATCTGCTTCTACCTCCTCAGTGCTGGGATTAAAGCCGTGCGCCATCATGCCTGATTTTTCTTTGCATAACTCTTATTTTTATTTATTTTGATTTTTAGAGAAAGGTTTCACCCTGTAGTCCAGGCTGGTTTGGAGTTCTCTATATATTGTAGGCTGGCTCATACAATCCTTCTACCTCATCCTCTTGAGTGCTTGGATTATCGGCAAGAGCTGCCACACCTACCTTCTGAATATCTTTTGAGGGCATTTACCACAGACTCATGCTTTCCAGATCCCACAATATGCAGCTGCTCAAGTATCCTATTCAACATAGGATATAGTGTTTGCATATAACCTCCCATATACTTTTTTAAAAATATTTTTTAGAGTTTATTTAACTTTATTTTATGTGCATTGGTGTGAAGGTGTCAGATCCCCTGCAACTGAATCTTCAGACAGTTGTGAGCTGCCACGTGGGTGCTGGGAATTGAACCCGGGTCCTCTGGAAGAGCAGTCAGTGCTCTTAACCACTGAGCCATCTCTCCAGCCCCATAACCTCCCATATACTTTAAGTCATCTCCAGATTATAATATCTAATGTGATGGAAATCCTATGTATATAGTTCTATTGCATTGGGTAGGGAATACTGACAAGGGGAAAAGTCCCAGTCAGACATGGTGGTCCATGTCCATAATCCCAGCGCTTTGGAGTCTGAGATTGGAGAATTGCCATGAGTTTGAGGCTACTCAAGCTACATAGAGAGAGCTTGTGTTCAAAACTGAAACAAAACAAAAAAGTGTATTTGTTTGGTAGACTTTTCTCTTTATTTATTTATTTTTTGAGATAGAGTCTTACTGTGTAGTCCTTGGTGCCCTTGAACTCCACACTTAGACCAGCCTGTCCTTGTACTAGCAGACAGAGGCTCTGCCTCCCAAGTGCTGGGACCTAAAGGCACTCAACTGCACCACATTTATTTATTTAATGTGTATGTGTGCGTGCGCCTGAGTGTACGTATGTGCACCATGTGCTTTCAGGAGCCCTTGAAGGTCAGAAGAGGGCACAGCAGGCCCTAGAACTGGAGTCAAAGGCGCTAGTAATCTGTCCTATGGGTGCCAGGGACTGAACCCAAGTCCCCTGCAAGAGCAGTCAGTCTCCTTAACCACGGGGTGGTCACTCCAGCCCCATTTGTTTTACTTTAGTATTTTGATCTATACTAGTTGTCAAGTCCAAGTCCATTTCGTCTTCAGCTCCTTAGTGGCACCTACTCATCTTTGTGTGTAGCCAGGAATGGCCCTGGACTTCAGGAGAAGCCAGTACACCATCAGGTTCCTTAGACTGGGAAGCGCCCTCCAAATAGCTCAATCCTGCTCTCAAATTTTGAGTGTTTTTTGACTCTGAGTTGGCCTCTATGTTGTAATTAATACTTGAATTGGCTTTCAAATTGACTGGATTTCACAGCAAATTCTGGCACCCACAGCCTTCATTTCCACAGAGGAGTCATTAGCTGAGCTGATTAGTTGGGGCCTGCTTCTCATTTCATCCTGAATTTTTAAAGGGCGGATTTACCTCAAACCCATAATCCTTCTGCCTGCGCTGGGTTTATGTACATGCATGCTACCATTCTTTTTCTCGAAGTAAAACTAAAAGCTACATTTATAGGAGGTTTTTCACTTGAGCCCTAAAGGCATTTAAGTTTTCAACAGCTTTTCACCCATAAAACCAAATGAGTTCTGACACACACCCCTGCAGAGTAAAGCAGGCATAAAAGGGAGGGAGAGGCGGACCTGGGTCAAAAGGTGTTTGGAAACACCTTTGCATCAGGAGCTCAAGAGTCATCTACAAAATGAATCAACGAAAGAACGAACCAACCAACGGATGAGTACATTACTGCTTTGTAAAGGGGAGACTAATGGAGGAAATTACCAAGGCGTTTGGGAGCCATTCCTCAACAAGCTTTGAGCTTGAGATAGATGCTCTCAATAAACAAACGGACAAATAAAACAAACAAAAAACCCCAACAAAGTGCAAGTTACTGAGAATTCCAAAAACCCTTATGAATGAAGGAGCGGGAGCAAGCGCACCTGGGGGCACAGGGCCACGCCGGTGAGGTTTCCCTCGCTTTTCAGCAGGCACGCCGCAGATGCCCTGCCGAGTGGCCCCAGGCAGCGTGGCCCCGTGCACGACCTCCTCCTCCAGAAAGCCCTCTTCCCCACCCTCCTGCCCCACCCTTACAGGATATCCTCGCGGAAGGAGGTGCCGTGGTTGAGGTTGTGGAAGCGGACGGAGACGCAGTCCCTCACAATGAAGGAGCATCTGGTCTCCTTTTTGTAGGCGCTGAAACACTCCTTGAAGTCCTCGTAGGTCTTGAAGCAGCTGCCTAGCTCCATGGCCGGGGACTGGCCCGCACCAAAGCCCAGAATCACGCCAGCGGTCAGAGGTCACTGGGAACCGGCCGGCATGGGCCCACGTGGGGACCCGCCTGGGTGGCCTTTAGGGAGCTCGGGAGGAGCCGGAGAAGAGATCGGTTACAGCAACCTGGGGGCGACTTTGCTGTGTGTCAGAAGGGAAATGACACGCATCCCTTATTATTCAGCTCCAAGCTCCGCCCCTCGCTGATTTACCCAATCACACGCGGAGCTCCCAAACTGGCACACATACTCTCCAATCATAAGATAGAGATAGCTCCGCCCACCGTGGAATTGAGAGGTATATCGACCAATCACAATCTGCATCTTCCTCCGCGAAGCCTTTGGGATTTCCGGCCACTGGAGCGACCTGCCGGAAGCGCTGTGTACCTATATAAGTTTCCTCGTCTCTGACAAAGCGCAGTGTCCCCCCGCGCCCACGGTGAGAGGTCGAGATGTCAGCGCCAGAAGCCCCGGGGGATGCGCAAAGCGACGCCGACGGCGACGACCTTTCTGGAGACCTCCGTAGTGTGCTGGTCACCAGCGTGCTCAACCTGGAGCCGCTAGATGAGGATCTCTTCAGGTAGACGACGGCACCCGGAACCGGGCCCGCACCCCTGTTGCAGTATAGAGAGCCGCGATCGCCGCCGCTCCCCCGTGACCCCTCACTTCTGGGCTTAAGAGTTCTGTTCAGGCTGCAAGCTCTGAGGCAGTTAGGAGAAGGCGTGTCCCTGACACCCGCCCTTGCACGGGGTTACCCTACAAGGCAGCTTAGCCTGGTAGAATCAACCTAGCAAGGGCAGTGATTTACCAGAGGGTATACAGCAGATCGGTTTTTAAAACCAATACACAACTCTAATAAACTCACTGCCTTTTTTCCTCCACCCCGTCCCTGCACCATTAACTGGGGTCTGGTAAGTCATTTTTTATCCTGGGGTATGCTTTCTTTCTCCCCGACATCACTGAAGTTGGTGATCGCGACACGGGTTTGTAACAGTTTTTTATTTTGTTTTGAGACAGGGTGTCACTATATGATCCTGGCTGTCCTGGAATTCACTACATAGACCAGGTTGGCTTGGAACCCACAGGGATCCACCTGCCTTTGCCTCCTGAGTGCTGGCAGGAGAGCAACAACCACCATGCCTGGCTGGTTAGTGACAGTTTTTTTGTTTTGTTTTGTTTTGGTTTGGTTTTGAGACAAGGTCTCTCTATATAGCCCTCCCTGGAACTCTTTGTAGACCAGACTGGCCTTGAACTCACAGGCTTCTGCAAAGAGTCCCAATGCTAGGATCAAAGGAATGCACCTGTTTAGTGGCAGTTTGACCTTCACCACTCTGATTTTTTCAGAAACTATCTTAACTTTCATCTCTCTTCCACCTAGGTAATTATAGCTCCCTAGGCCAGGAGTGGTTTTCAAAATGTATTATAATGGAAAATAATAACCTCAGGGCTGGGTGGTAGGTCAGGGTTCACCTCCAGCACTGGGTAAGCAAGCCCTTTCACCTAGAAGGCCAGGCCAATTTGTTCATCTGTATTAAATTTCACAACCTCAGACCTTGTACAGTTAGGTTTTTTTTGTTTTGTGTGTGTGTGTGTGTTTTTAGACAGTCTGATGGCATGACTCAGGGCCCTTTTAGCTCTGAAGCCAGTTCATACGTTGCCAGTTAAGGAGTGCCAGGGGCAAGCCTTCGTCCATACAGTCCAGCCCCAGCTCTGCTTTTGGGTTTCTTGTGTCCATTCAAGGCCTTGAGTATCTTCTGGCCTCTGCCTTTCCCTAGTGTGGGGAAGGGAAGAAACTGTGGACTTGAAACTGCCCAGGATTGGGAATGGTTGAGTTGTGTGAACTTGTTTTCTGTTTGCCTGCTGTAAACCGAGGGAGCTAGCTTGTTATGCTCGACTGAAGTCCACAGAGGGCCTGGGTAGACCTAAAAACTGAAGTTTTATGCAGAGATTGTGAGAGCAGAGTCCTTGGCTTTTTTTCGGGTTCTCAAAAAGGACCCAAGTAATCACAAGAGACCCTTCACTTGAGGCTTACGGAACCCAGAGCGCCCCTCAAGTCTTTTTCATTCTCCTCTTCCCACAGAGGAAGGCATTACTGGGTACCCACCTCCCAGCGGCTCTTTGGGGGTCAAATTGTGGGCCAAGCCCTGGTGGCTGCTGCCAAGTCTGTGAGTGAGGACGTCCACGTGCACTCCCTGCACTGCTACTTTGTCCGGGCAGGTAAACCCCGTACCCTGGCTCCTTGTCTGCAGCCATCCCCTGGTGGCGAGCAGCCACTGCTCCCTGGTCCGGGCAGGTAAACCCCGTACCCTGGCTCCTTGTCTGCAGCCATCCCCTGGTGGCGAGCAGCCACTGCTCCCTGGTCCGGGCAGGTAAACCCCGTACCCTGGCTCCTTGTCTGCAGCCATC
>PVIU01001279.1:198859-225529 GCA_004026605.1 Ondatra zibethicus | reverse complement strand
CCATGTGCTGTCGTGGGGTTAGTGTAACCGTGTGTACACACCGACCTACACATGCTCCGTGGGGTTAGTGTACCTGTGTGCACACGCCGACCTCCACATGCTGCCGAGTGGTTAGTGTACCTGTGTGCACACGCCGACCTCCACATGCTGCCGTGTGGTTAGTGTACCCGTGTGCACACACCGACCTCCATGTGCTGTCATGGGGTTAGTGTAACCGTGTGTACACACTGACCTACACATGCTCCGTGGGGTTAGTGTACCCGTGTGCACACACCGACCTACACATGCTCCATGGGGTTAGTGTAACCGTGTGTACACACCGACCTACACATGCTCCGTGGGGTTAGTGTACCTGTGTGCACACACTGACCTCCACATGCTGCCATGGGGTTAGTGTTCCTGTGTGCACACACCGACCTCCACATGCTGCCATGGGGCTAGTGTACCCGTGTGTATACACCGACCTCCACATGCTGCCATGGGGCTAGTGTACCCGTGTGTATACACCGACCTCCACGTGCTGTCATGGGGCTAGTGTACCCGTGTGTATACACCGACCTCCACATGCTGCCATGGGGTTAGTGTACCCGTGTGCACACACAACACAAAATGTAATGAAGTTATAAAATTATTAAGCCAATATGTTAATAGTGATTATCTTCATTTTATAAAACACACAAGTATGATAAATTATAAAATGGATCAAATTAAAAGAACTGCCTCTATCACAATTTGTGTAGGTCAGCTGGTGTCACAAGTCTTGTCTAGCAGTCAGCTACGAAACAAAACTACCTGGCAGCACAGCTAAAGCATTTACTCCTGCCAGTAGGCTAGCTAGTCAGCTCCGATGGTTCTAGGATCCTCTTGCCTTAAGTCAGTACAGTTTTGGAACAGTTTTGGTTTCAATTCTTCTGGAACTAACCCGAGGCATATCCTTAACAATGATTTCAGGAACACAATAACAAGTCCAATTGCTCAAACATATTCCTGCCACTCACAGTGTATGCCCCTGGGTACAGCAAATCACATGGTCAAGCCTAGTGTAGATGCAGCAGAGAAATTCTCTCTGTAATCAATGGGAGACCCCTGGAGATTTGCTGTCTGCCGCTAGAGACGGTGCCTGAGAACAAATGATAGAAAGTCACAAGCCGCTGTTCAAAAGTCATGCAAATGTGCAAAGAAAAAATTCTTTAAAGATTTATTTGCTTTATATATGAGAGCTTTATCTGCATGCACACCTTTATACCAAAAGAGGGCATCAGATCTCACTGTAGATGGTTGTGAGCTACCATATGATAGCTGGGAATTGAACTCAGGACCTCTGGAAGAGCAGCCAGTGCTCTTAGCCCCTGAGCCAGCTCTCCAGCCCCCAAGGAAAAAAAATTTAAAAATTGCTAAATAAACTATAAAGAGTTGGCAAAGTTGCTAATAAAATCAATATGAAAAGCAGGCAGGTGGCTCACCAGTGTGTGCTCCAGAGTACTTAGAAAGCTAAGGCAGTGGGGCCTCTGAGAGTTTGAGGACTCCTGGGACTACAGAATATGATTCTGCCTCAAAAAGCAAGCAAGCCCCCCCCCACCAAAACTGATAAAAGTTAGAAAATGACTAACTTTTCAGCAGCACAGTCTACAGACTCAGAGGACAGTGTGTTGTATATTTTAAGGAAACAAAATTTTGAACATCCTCACCACAAAAAAATATTTAAGGTATGTATGCACACTTTTTCTGGTGTGAACATTACACAGTGAAATGTGTATCAAAGAATTACATGGCGCGTCTGTGCCTATACACTTTATGTGCCGGTTTTAAAAATTGTATATCTAACAGTTAAATCTGTCAGAATATCAAGCATACAGAAAAGAGCAAAAAATGCAGAAATGATTCAAGTAAATGAAGATTTCAAAAATTACATTTTACTATGCCATCCAAAAGCAGCTGGAAAATCTGCATAAATGTCTCTAGTATCTAAAAATACCCAGTGCTATGAAGGCCAGCTTCAGATTAACTGGACACAAGGGAGGGGCATCTGGGAAGAAAAAATCTTAATCGAGAAAATGCTGCCATAGGATTGGCCTGTAGATAAGCCCGTAGGTCCTTTTCTTGGTTGATTGATGTGGGAGGGCCCAGCTCGTTTGTGATGTCACCCCTGGGCAGGTGGGTATGAGAAAACCAGGATGATCAAGCCAGTAAACAGTGTTCCTCAGTGCCCTCTTCCACTTCCAGCCTCTAGGTTTCTGCCTTGACTTTCCTCAGTGATGTTCCCAGTAAGTGTAAGATGAAATAAACCCTTTCCCCCTTCAAGTGTTTTGTTCAGTGTTTTATTATAGTAATGGAAATTCTAAGAGAAGCACCTAAGAATAAACAGACCAAATGCTGTATTACCCTGATGAGACCATGCCATGCTACATTAAAAACAGAACTGGGGATATATACTGTATTCATGGATTGGAAAATATTTTCTCATGTTAATTTTATAGATTGAATGCAATCTATAAAGCATTTTTCCTTTCATGGTCTGTGTAGGGGAATGTGGTCCAGTAGTGGTATTGGGATAGCCTGACTTATCAGGAAGCCAGGACATACTTAGAGCCGCAACAGGACAGCTCTGGAGGCTGGAGCTGCAATGCGACAGCCCTGCCCTGGAGGGAAGGTGTCCTGACTATAGGGAAGCCAGGTTACCTGAAGCTGGGGTGCGGTGGGGGAGGGTCTCCCCGCAGGATATAGGGATCCTGCTCCTCTCCTGGAGAGCCGCTACAGCTGAGTTCTGCTCTGCTCCCTTACAGGAGCGTCCTAGCAGAGCTGTCTGCGTATTCTCCAGCCCAAGATGTTTCTTCTGCTAACTCTCTGCTAGCGGAAGCCCCCTGCGAAATGTAGCAATCTCCTCCTGCTCCAGCGAAAAGTTGTTACTTTGCCTCTGCTGGCCTTGCTCAGCCCCCTTAAGGAGGATCCTAGCAAGGTTCTTCTGTTCTGCTCTGCCTTGCTGAGGCCCCCTAGGGAGCATCTCAGCGAGGTTTTTCAGCTCAGTCCCCTAAGGGACGTCCCAGCCAGGTTCTTCTGCTTTGTGCTGGCGAATGAAGGTCGTCACCCAAGATTCTTTTGAGAAAGAGATTCATTTGTGATGGAGGAGTCCAGGAGAGCAGCTGCCCATGCCAGGTAAGGATTAACGGCAGCTCTCATCTGACCGGGTAGAGAGGTTTATATAGGGCTTCTTAGGGGTGGAGTTTTCCCAGGGAGAAAGGGGATTGGTTAAATTTTTCCCTGCTCAGTGATTGGTCAATTTAGCAGTTCAGGCAGTTGTCCCTTTTACCCTATAGTCTTCCTGTGTCATGAATCATTTGCCAGATACCCTAGGGCCTTTGCGATAGGAACTTGGTACTGAATTTGCCCATTCCTGCTGTTTCTACTCTATCGCCTTGACAAAGCACTGTGGCCAAGGCCACTTATGGGAGAAAGCATGTTACTTAGGGGGACAGCACATGACCATCCTGATGGGACTCTAGCAATAGGCAGACAGTCATGGAATTGGAGCTGGAGGTGATAGCTGACACTGATTCTCAAGCCAGACACATGCACACATACACAAGGAGGGGGGGGTATATTACTTGGAATGGGTTTGGCTTTAGAATCCTTAAAGCTCTATGACCCCCCTACTGATACTTCATCCTTCAAGGCCATACCTCCTGTTCCTTCCCAAGCAGTTTTACTTACTGGGGATACATATCCAAACATGTTCACCCATGGGGGCCATCCTCATTCAAACTAAGCCATGGAATTCATATTCACAGTCATCACACATAATAAGTTCGTCTGCTTGAGTCAGAATCTTCTTTATCTGACTAGAGTTTAGTCAGATGCACTATGAAACATCTAACTAATAATCATAAACACAGATCTGTACACAGTTAACCAGTTCCAGAAGGAATCAGAAACAATGCATTTGTATATTGTAACTCACATGACCTACACTAACCAGGAAATTCTCAGCAAACACAAAGCAATAGGTATCATCTCAGTGGCAACCGAGTGAGTCTGGTCCCCTTTCTAGGAGGCCTGTCCTGTCAATGGTGGGGTATCCTGCCAAGCCTAGAGCAGGTGAGGCACATACATTACTGTCGGTCATGAAGAATTCTCCTGTCATCGCCTAACAATGACAAGGTATCCTCATGTGTAGCGCGTCACGTCCGCCAGCAGGAGACGACTACAACACGATTCTTCTCAGAACACACTTTATTGGGACACACTCTTTAGGAATGAGAAAGGCTAAAGGACCACGATCCCCGGCCCGGCTTGCTTATAAGCAGTGCCGAACAAAGCCCTGATGTGTCAACGTCCGATAGGCTCAAGTCGGTATGGCGCGATCGTATGATGACCGGATTGGTCCTGTCATACGATACCTGTCATAGGAAAGCGCATGCGCAGAAGTTGTTCACTACGCCAGGAAAAGTACACTAAGCCAGCGTGCTCGTAACATGGAGGCGCCGTGGCGCCCTACACTCATGCAGACATGTTGATCCAGTAACTCCCCTAGCCTCAACATGGAAAAGAGCAATTCTGCATGTGGAATATACAGAATCCTATGTCCATTTTCTCTGAGCCAGACTCAGGAAGGGTCCACTATTCATCCTTAGTCCTGTGTTCCCACGACCCTGAGAGCACTGAAGGAGAGAGCAGGAGTTGTATGACACGCCCGTTTAAAGCACAGCCTACGCACCGTGGACAGATTGATTCCAGATTAAACAGAGCCTTGTTAAACCATGGCCTAATAAAGTGAACACATCTGTGCATACAGGGGCCATATCTCACATAACACGGTTTATACTAAACATCCATCCCAGGCACCCTGGGGCTGTCCCTGGAGCCCTGAAGTTGGCTGGCTCAGTCCTGCAAATGACAGCACCTGTGCTGTGGATCCTTACAGCAAGCTCCTCGTGCACAATCACAGCGTGTCAGAGGTCATGACGTCATCTGCACAGGCTTTGTGCTGTGCTTCACCCTTGTCCTCCGTGTCTCTCTAAACCCTCCCCACAGACTAGGGACCAACTGCAGGTTTCCATCAGCATCTTCAGAGGAAGGCTCAGGACACTCCTACTCCCTCATGAGGAAACCCTGATGCTAAGACAAGGATTAGTGATTTTGCAGTGCTTGTGTGAGTGTGTGTGAGTGTGTGTGTGTGAGAGAGAGAGACGATGTGTGTGTTTGAGTGTGTGTGTGTATGTATGTGAACGTATGGTGTGTATGAGTGCGTGTATGGTGTGTGTATGTATGTGAATGTATGGTGTGTATGAGTGTGAGTGTGTGTGTGTTTCAGAGAAACAGACAGTTCAGCAGGTCATCAAGCATGCAAAGGATTTCTCTGACATTTGAAGATACAGTAGGAAGGGGAGCCCGGTGGTAGTGGCATATGTCTTTAATCCCAGCAATGTGGAGGCAGAGGCAGGCTGATCTCAGTGCATTTGAGACCAGCCTGGTGTGCAAAGTGAATTCCAGGACAGCCAGTACTATTACACAGAGAAACCCTGTCACAAAAAAACCAAAAAGAAAAAAGAGAGAGAGAATAAAAGAACAGGAATGGGAAAAGTAAAGGCTATGGCTTATTTTTCTAGTTTGAGTTGGAGATCAGGAAGCAGGCAGGCTTAGCCATGGCGTTCTGTAGAATCTGCCGTGTGGAGAGAGGACTGCCTAGGAAGTGTAAGTCCAGTGTCTCATTAATGGGACAATTATTCTAACCATGTGTTATCATGTTTTCAAATAAATCTGCTTTCCTGAGGGGAGGCATTCTGGGGAGGGCATTGATGGGCTCAATTACATTAACGCCTAAGGGAGGAGACACGATAATATGCAAGGATCTAATATTTAAGGCAGATCACACTTCATGCTTCCAGCCTGAAGAAGAACTCAGCTTCCATTCTTTGGAAAGGAGGAAGTAGCTGTGGATTCACAGATCTCACCAAAGCCAAAATACCTCTACCTTGTCACATGGTACTTTACATCTCAAGGGGACAATTGTGATGCTGCCTTTGCTAGTGGGCCCAGTGAAGCCAGAGCTGACCTGCAATGCCACTGATGAGGAAAGGGGTCCTCATCAAACCCTCCTAGCCTCCCAGTGTCTGCCTGGTTATGTTAGCAGGAGGGGCACTGGCATGTCTTAGCCTGGCTACGTCAGCAGGAGGGGCACTGGCATGTCTTAGTGCTAAGCTGTAAGCTTCTCTCTACACGTCACTGCTTTGATCTTCCTGCAGATGTCACAGTCCTGTCTGCATGCAGGGACAAATGCAGGTCAGGTTCTAGGCTTTAGAGCAGAGATCATGTGACATGATCAGTTAGATCAAATGTAAGGCAACAACAGAAGAATCTATACAAACCCTGGACTTAGGAGGAGGGCATAGTTTCCTCTCCATGGAACTGAGCCGCCCCCTCCCTGTCTTCTTCCTTCTGGAGCTTGCCTTGCACTGGAACTTTCAGTCTCTGCAGCTGTAACTTGTGATTCTCCCCTTCCTTAAAATTCCTCTGTTTCTAGGGTTGCACACAGTGTGTCCAAGGATGACTTTGGAGAACAGGGCAGGTCAAGCCTGGGCCTCCAGCTCCTCTCCTTGAGGAGCTCAAAGGTCATTTCCTGGACCACAACTGGGCCAGGAGCTGGATTCCTCTCCCCATCGTCACTTGGATTCCACAGGAGCGGTCCCTTTTGGGAAAACAGTAATTTTCCTGGTGTTGAATTGTCCTAATTGAATTATGATGTTTACTCTTGGTTCTGAACTAGACTACATCTGGCATTAACTAAAACCTAAAAATGGAGGGCACAAATGTGAGGGGTTTCTGCTTAATTTGAAGTGGGAAGATGCTTGAGATAAGAAGACACACTTTTAATCCAGATCTTTAATCCTGATCTAATCTGGGCCACACCTTCCTCTGGAAGCCTACAAAAGGGCGTGGACAAAGGAAGATTTTCTTCTTTGCCTTCTTGCTCTCTCGCCTTGTTAGCAAGTTCATTCCTTCACTGGCATCAGGGCCCACTTCTTCAGGGTTCCTGCATATACTTAAGACCGGGTGAGACATCCAGCCTTGTGGACTGAGCAGCTACAGGATTCCTGGACTTTACATTCATAGACACCAATTTTTGGATTAGCTGAACCACAGCGTTTGAGTCATTCTAATAAATCCCCATACATATACATATCTTTATTGGAGGGGGGTATTTGTGTGTGAGAGAGAGTATTTGTGTGTGTGTGTGTGTGTGCGTGTGTGTGTGTGTGTGTGTGTGTGTGTGTATGTGTGTGTGTGTGGAGAGAGATTCATTCTATAAGTTCTGTTACTGTAGAGAACCCTGACTGCTGCAGATTTTGGTACCAGAAGTGGTTCCAGAGCAGCAGAAGGATAAGTGTGACTCTTTCAAGTATTTGGAATAGCCTTTTCCATTTGCCAACAGCTACAGCTAATGAAGCCTCTCCTGGGAGCTCAGAGAGAACTGAGCGCCCATGGTGAGGACACTTTACAAACTTCCGGAGAAGAATGCCGTCCATCATCCCGGTTCACCCGTTGTGAGCAGGAATGCATCTGGTGGCTCTGTATAGGAAACTTTGGACAGTTTGTGCAAGATAAAGAAAGTGATGACGCTGGTCAGTTGCTCTCAGCATCTCTGGGTAAATTAACAAAGGATAGGAATGAGCATTTGTGTTAACCAAGGTCCAGCTGCTCAGCATGTTTTGAGGACAACAATGAATTTAGTGATAAGATTGACAGGCTCCATTATAAAGGAAACAGTATAAAAGTTCCTAATTGAGCCCGGGAAGAGAATCTTTCCAGCAGCCATAGACCTCGTTACAGAAAAAGAGAAGCCCACATGAAAAGCCCCAGCCTCAGAGAGTGTCTGCAGTTAAGGCAAGGGCATTAATTGGTAAAGTATGGGATCCTGGGACTTGAGATGGGGATGTGTGGGAGGACTCTATTAGGGCTGAGAACTGTGAACTCTCAGGCTCTCAAGGGTTAATCTCACCTGTGGGGGTGAGGGTGCGCAACCCGTGGTGACAGTGGAAATACCCTTGTGACATGTGTGACAGGCCCTGCTGTCACTAGGTTACTGAAAGTGGGCTGAGGGTGGGGCTTCCAACATTCTGGTTATGGGTGGGAGTCTGTGTCCACGTTCCCCTCCCAGTACAGGACTACAGCTGTCTTGAACCTATGGAAGTCTTGGCATACTGCCACAGTCTCTGTAAGTTCATACACAGGATCTTAAATTTAAGATCCAGGATCAACAAGAAACAAGAGTGCAGGCTCTGAGAGGGAGCAAACTGGAAATGGGGGCAGCATCTGTAATGGCGGCGCCATGGAGGCGGAGGTGGAGGTGGGAAGTGGAGGCAGCATTTGTAATGGCGGCGCCATGGAGGCGGAGGTGGAGGTGGGAAGTGGGGGCAGCATCTGTAATAGCAGCATCGTGGAGGCGGAGGTGGGAAGTGGAGGCAGCATCTGTAATGGCGGCGCCATGGAGGCGGAGGTGGAGGTGGGAAGTGGAGGCAGCATTTGTAATGGCGGCGCCGTGGAGGCGGAGGTGGGAAGTGGGGGGCGGCATTGTGATCTCAGCACTGTGGAGATAGGAAGATCAGTTCTTGCCGGCCTGAGCTGCATGAGACCTCACCTAAAACAACCCCAGAAAGGCTCAAGTGGAGGAACTGAGGCGGCAGCATCAGGGAGTCTGAGGCTGGAGGATCACAAGTTCAAGTCTCTGTGTGTGTGAAGGACTTGTGCACAAGCCTAAGGGCCTGACCTTGAACCCCCGGAGCCCAAACATGTAAAGCCAGGCACAGTTACCAGGCATCTGTAACCCCAGTTCTCCTACAACAAGATGGAAGGTGGAAATAGGAGAACCCCACAAACTCATGGGCCAGCAGCCTGGCTTACATAATGCCTACAGCAGAGACCCTGTATCTAAGGTGTCTAAGACCAACACCCAAGGTTGCCCTCCGATCTCCACGTGCATGCCATGACATAAGTGTGCTGGCACTTGCACATACACATGAGTGCACACATACATGCTTGCACACACTGAAGGAAGGAAGGAAGGAAGGAAGGAAGGAAGGAAGGAAGGAAGGAAGGAAGGAAGGAAGGAAGGAAGGAAGATGTCATAAACTTTTTAAGTTCAGCCTGGACTGGGGAATGTCTTAGTGGGTAGAGCACCTGACTAGAATCCTTCAGTGAGGGACTGGGTGCATGACTCCAAGGTACCTGCCAGGCATTGTGGGCATGTGACAGCCAGCCCTCAGCTGATGGCACTGTGTCACTGCCTGCTCTGTCCCAGTCAATTAGTCACACCTCCTCCAGAGTGCTCAGACTGTGTAAGAAATTACACATAAACTCCCCTGTGACAGTTAAAGACACTTAACATGGTACCAGGCATCCCTTAAGGGATGACCTTTGCCAGGGGATGCCTGGTGTTCCTGCCGGGAGGTATTTAACCGCTGGCTTTCTGCTTTTGTAACTTTTCTTGTCTCTGTGGGTGAAGTGGCCTTTTTATTGCTCTACGGCAGGATGGAGAAGAGCTGAAGGGAGTGAAATGATTCTCTTGCCCAGACGTGGACTCCATAGGGAATTGTCCATCTTTGGTGCCACCTTTACAAACCCCGACTTAAGCCCCTTCCTCACTTCATGCAGTTTGGCTGCCCTCCTTCTGCTAGCGGTAAAAACAAATCCATTTAATCTAAATTTGAATTGAGTCTTCGGTATTTCCCAGTGAATTTGATTGCCACAACAGCTTGTGTAAAGTTCTGAGTTCTGTCCTCAGCCTTAAAAAAGAAAACAAAATCTCTTTAGGTCAAACTTGTAAGAACATCCACTTCAAAAAGGGGCCTGCACCCACTGACACAATGGCTGCTTAAGGGGACACAAAGGCTTTGCCTAGGACTGTGAAAAAGGAAGCTAGCAAAGAAGGTGGCAGGATGGTGGATGCTTGTACCCTCAGCACCTTAGAAGCAGAGGCAGGAGGATGGGTTACCATTGCTGTGATGAAACACCATGACCAAAAGCAACTTGAGGAGGAAAAGGTTTGTTCCGCTCACAGTTTCATCAGTAAAAACAGTGAGGGCAGGAACTCACTCAGGACAGAAATCTGGAGCCCGGAGCTGATGCAGAGGCCATGGAGGAGTGTTGCTTATTGGCTTGTGCCTCGTGGCTTACTCAGTATGCTTTCTCAGAGCACCCAGGACCACCCTTGTAGGGGTAGCCTCATCCACAACATGCTGGTCCCTCTCACATCAACCACTAATTAAGAAAATGCCCTACAGCCTTACCTATAACCTGACCTTATAGAGGTATTTTTTTAAATTGAGATTCCCCCTTTCAGATGACTTTAGCTTGTATCAAGTTGAGACAAACTATTCAACATAGATGTCAAGATCAGGAAGGCCCAGGCTACCTAACGAGACCTTGTTTTGAGGGATATTTGATCACACTGTGAGTCCTGAGACTGTGTTGATTACTGGAGGACCTGCTTCTAGCTGTGGTGTGACTCGGCCCTAAGCACATACCTTTAATCCAAGAGCTTTCTGCTGGAATATTGTAAACAGGATTAAATAAAATCAACTATAGGTCAAGAGGTAGAGCAAGTAACCAGTTGACAGGAAAAAGTCATAGAGAGTAGGAGGAAGTCAGGAGGATGGAGAGAGAAATGCACAGGAAGTAGAAGGGAGGGACATCTGGTTAGAGGTTTTGTTTGAGGCTGTAGGAGTAAACTCTCTTTCTGGGATGACGGTGGAGGAAGCAGCTGGCTGCTTTCTCTGCCTCTCCGAGCTAGCAGGTTTTCACCCCAGCATCTGACTCCCAAGGCTTTATTGGTAAAATAGAACAACAGAGACTTCATTTAAAAGACGACATTTGGCTCCTGACATGGAGGCATTTGAGGCAGCAGCAGAGGAGGAGGCAGCAGCAGGACTCAAAGGCTTGCCTGGGCCTAGGCCTCATCAGCAAGGTGGTGGCAGGCTCAGGTCAGCCACTATGCAGCTGATAAAACAACAACCTTGTCTCATAGAAAGAAGGAAGGAAGGAAGGAAGGAAGGAAGGAAGGAAGGAAGGAAGGAAGGAAGGAAGGAAGGAAGGAAGGAAGGAAGGGAGGGAGGAAGGGAGGGAGGAAAGAGAGAGAGAGAAAAGAAAGAAAGTCAGAAACAAGAGAGGGAGGGAGGGAAGGAGGGAGATCTAGATAGGAGCCATTTAGTACATGGAAAGCAAACTGTTACTAAGTGAAGAAAAGCGGACCTTCCTGGTAATTTAGTAGAGCCCAGGACCCTAAGGATGTAATCCAGTCACCCCTCAGATGGAATCAAAGGGGTGTCAACCCCAGGTTTAATGTTCCTGGCCAGCATAGGTTCTGTGACCAATCCCTCTAGTCCCAAGCGGGCAGACTGAGAGCCGGTGTGAATGCCCTGGTAGGGAAAACCTGCTAATTCTTTTTTGTTGTTCACCATGTTGCTTGGGGAATTGAGATCATTACCACCTAATAGCAGCTGTTAGATCCTCAGGAGACACCTCCCATGAGGGAAGCAGATAAATATAAACTCCCAGGTCCGCTGGGAGCCCAGAGGCTCTCTGTTCCTGTGGGCAGGTCATTAGGAAGACCTAGTCATCATTTGATGGCAAGTAGAAGAGGCAGGGGCAGGGCTCACCTGCCCAGAGCTGAGTGGCCAGCGATACAAAGAGCCTGCGGGTGGAAAATATCACAGAGTGCATGGCAGAAGCCAGCCTGTTGTGGGGATGGTGCCTAGGGTGCCAGCTACTTAACAGGCTGAGGATTGCTTGAAACCAGAAACTGGAAGGGGGAGGAAGGCGAGATGAAGAACAGGAAGAGCAGATAAAAGAGGCGGGGATAGGGTGATGGGAGAGAAGGTGGATGGGAGATGAGGAAAAGAGGAGGGAGAGAAGGAAGGAGGAGAGATAGAAGAAAGGATAGAAAAAGAGGGAAGAGAACAGAAAAGAAAAACCAAAGTGGGCTTCATATAGACAGACGCTGTGGGAGACAGGGGCAGGAGGACAGCTTCCACAGCTGCCCAGGTATCTATCTCCTGCTCCAGGGAACTTGAGGAAGCTCTGATGTCCTGTTCCTGATCAGATGTGGGGTTTTGCTTCCAGGAAACTCCCCCGGGACAGACAGATGGGGAGCTGAGCGTGTTTACCCCGTGCTCCTGCTGCTCCTCTAAGGGTCGGGTCCAGAGTGTTTACCCCGTGCTCCTGCTGCTCCTCTAAGGGTCGGGTCCAGAGTGTTTACCCCGTGCTCCTGCTGCTCCTCTAAGGGTCGGGTCCAGAGTGTTTTATGGTCTGGATGTGCTTGGCCCCGGCAGGCTCGTGTATTTCAGTACCTGCTCCTTGCTTGGTGGTACTGTCTTGGGAGACTGTAGGACCTTGCTTGGGACATGGACCTAGCTGATGGATATGGACTCTGGGGCAGGTATTGGAGAAGGTCCAGTCATAGCTCTGCTTTCTGATCCACCATGATGTGAGCAAGCTGCTCCCTCTTGCTGCCGGACACTGAGCTCAGCAGTCTTGTGGATTGTGCTTCCAGACACCATGAGCCCAAAATCCCTCCTGTCAGGCATTTTTGTCACAGACAGACAGACAACAGACAGACAGACAGACAGACACACACACACACACGCACACAGCAACTAAACAATTTTATAGACAAGAGCTGAGGGCAGGCCTTCACACTTGGGCACAAACCAAGCTTCTGGTGGACCCGTCATCACCCCTCAGTCTATAAAACTTTCCTGCCCTGGTAGGGGAGCACAACTTCCCTGACCCCGATCTCTGAGACCGAGAAACTGCCTGGAAGTTGCTTTGCTCAATAGACCTATTGTTATTCTTTTTCAATATGACTTGATCTGGCTTCCTGTGTCAATGAAGAAACTTATTATGGGGAGCAGAAAACCTATTAATAATCTCTAGTAATTAGGGAACTGCAAATCAAAACAACTTGGAGATTTTATCTTCCACCAGTCATAACAAACTCAGCAGAACAACTGAACAAATGATGGAGGGGGGATGGGGAAAAGGGAACTTTCCCTCACTGTTGGTGGGACAGAAAACTGGTACAGCAACTATGGAAATCAGTGGGGGGAATTCCCCAAAAGCTAAAAATAAATCTACCATGTGGCTCAGCCATGTCCCTCCTTGGCAGATGCCCAAAGGATGCAACATCCTACTCCACAGATGCATGCTTGCTCAGCCATGTCCATAGCTGCTCTGCTCACAATAGCTAGAAAATGGAGACAACCTAAATGTCCTGTGACTGAGGCAGGGATAATGAAAATGTGGTACATACGCACCGTGGAATGCTATCCGGCTGTAAAGAAAAGTGAGATCATGAACTTCTGCAGGTAAAAGGACGGAACTAAGACCCAGAAACATATATAGTGCATGTTCTCTCTTACTGGGGGCTGCTAGCTCCAAATCCTGAGATGTGAATACATGGCCTGTAGTAACTACCAGCAAAACTTTCAATTACCATAGATGGACAAAACAAGATATTCCATGACAGAACCAGATTCAGTCGATACCTAGCCACAAACCCAGCCCTACACAAAATACTAGGAGGAAAACTCCAACCCAAGGAAGATGGCTACACCCACAAAAACACAGACAACATGACCTCACAGCAGCAAATCCCAAAGAAGGGAAAACACACACAATAACATCACCATCAACAAAAACTAAAATAACAGGAGGTAGCAATCACTGGTCATTAATATCCCTTAATATAAATGGACTCAACTCAGCTATAAAAAGACACAGGATAACAGATTGGATACAAAAACAGAATCCATGCTTCTGCTACACACAAGAAACACACCTCAACCTCAAAGACAGACATCACCTCAGAGTAAAGGGTGGGGAAAAACATTTTCCAATCAAATGGACCTAAGAAACAAGCTGGTGTAGCTATCCTAATATCTAACAAAATAGACTTCAAATTAAAATCAATCAGTAGAGATGGAGAAGGACACTTTATACTCATAACAGGAACAATTCGTCAAGATGAAGTCTCAATCCTGAACATCTATGCCTTTAATACAAGAGCACCCACATATGTAAAAGAAACTTTACTAGAACCCAAATCACACATTAAACCCCACACACTAATAGTTGGAGACTTCAACACTCCACTCTTGCCAATGGACAGGTCAACCAGACAGAAACTTAACAGAGAAATAAGAGAATTAACAGATATCATGACACAAATGGAATTAACAGACATCTATAGAACATTCTTCCCAAACACAAAAGAATATACCTTCTTTCAGCACTGTATAGAACCTTCTCTAAAATTGATCACATACTCAGTAACAAAGCAAATCTCCACAAATTAAAAAAAAATTGGAGTAACCCCTGTGTCTTATCAATTCACCATGGTTTAAAGTTAGAATTTAACAACAATACTACCTTCAGAAAGCCTAAAAAATCATGGAAATTGAACAGTGAACTATTGAACCACCACTGGGTCAAGGAAGAAATAAAGAAATTAAAGACTTCCTAGAATTCAATGAAAATGAAGGCACAATGTACCCAGACCTATGGGACACTATGAAAGCAGTGCTAAAAGGAAAGTTCATAGCACTAAGTTCCCACATAAAGAAAGTGGAGAAAGCTCACATCAGTGACTTAACAGCACACCTGAGAGCTCTAGAACAAAAAGAAGCAGAGGCACCCAGGAGGAGTAGAAGACTGGAAATAATGAAATCGAGGGCTGAAATCAATAAAATAGAAACAAAGAAAACAATACAAAGAATCAATGAAACAAAGAGCTGGTTCTTTGAGAAAATCAACAAGATAGACAAACCCTTATCCAAACTAATCAAAAGGCAGAAAGAGAATATCCAAATTAACAAAATCAGAAATGAAAAGGGGGACATAACAACAGACACTGAGGAAATTCAGAGAATCATTAGGTCATACTACAAAAACCTGTACTCCACAAAATTGGAAAAGTAAAAGAAATGGACCATTTTCTGGATAGATACCATATACCAAAATTAAATCAAGACCAGGTGAACAATTTAAATAGACCTATAAACTACAAGGAAATAGAAGCTGTCATCAAAAACCTCCCAACCAAAAAGAGCCCAGGACCAGATGGTTTTAGTGCAGAATTCTTCTAGAACTTCCAAGAAGAGCTAATACCTATACTTCTCAAATTATTTCACAAAATAGAAACAGAAGGAATATAGCCAAACTCTTTTTTATAAGGCTGCAGATACCCTGATACCAAAACCACATAAAGACTCAACCAAGAAAATGAATTACAGACCAATCTCACTCATGAACGTTGATGCAAAAATACTCAATAAATTACTGGTAAACCGAATCCAAGAACACATCAGAAAAATCATCCACCATAATCAAGTAGGCTTCATCCCAGAGATGCAGGAATGGTTCAACATACGAAAATCGATCAATGTAATCCACCATATAAATAAGCTGAAAGAAAAACCATATGATCATCTCAGTAGATGCTAAAAAAGCATTAGAGAAAATCCAACACCCCTTTATGATAAAGGTCTTGGAGAGAGCAGGGATACAAAGAACATTTCTAAACATAATAAAAGCAATATATAGCAAGCCGACAGCCAACATCAAATTAAATGGAGAGACACTCAAAGCCATTCCACTAAAATCAGGAACAAGACAAGGTTGTCCACTCTCTCCATATCTCTTCAACACAGTTCTTGAAATTCTGACTATAACAATAAGACAACAAAGGGAGATCAAGGGGATCCAAATTGGAAAAGAAGAAGTTAAACTCTCACTATTTGCAGATGATATGATAGTATATATAAGTGACCAAAAAAAAAAACTCTACCAGAGAACTTCTACAGGTGATAAATACCTCTAGTAATGTGCAGGATACAAGATCAACTGAAAAAATCAGTAGCCCTCCTATATACAAATGATAACCTGAGAAAGAAATCAGAGAAACACCGCCTTTCACAATAACCACAAATACCATAAAATATCTTGGGGTAACACTAACCAAAGAAGTAAAAGACCTATTCGACAAGAACTTTAAGTCTTCGAAGAAAGAAATTTAAGAAGATACCAGAAAATGGAAAGATCTCATATGCTCTTGGATAGGTAGGATCAACATAATAAAAATGGCAATCCTACCAAAAGCAATCTATAGATTCAATGAATCCCCATCAAAATCCCAACACAATTCTTCACAGACCTCAAAAGAACAATAATCAACTTCATATGTAAAAACAAAAAAGCCAGAATAGCCAAAACAATCTTGTACAATAAAGGAACTTCCGGAGACATCACCATCCCTGACATCAAGCTCTATTACAAAGCTACAGTAATGAAAACAGCTTGGTACTGGCATAAAAAACAGAGGTTGAACAATGGACTCAAATCGAAGAACCGGATATTAATCCACACACCTACAAACATCTGATTTTTCACAAAGAAGCTACAATTATACAATGGAAAAAAGAAAGTATCTTCAACAAATGGTGCTGGCATAACTGGATGTCAACATTTAGCAGAATGAAAATAAATCCATATCTATCCCCATGCACAAAACTCAAGTCCAAATGGATTAAAGACCTCAATATAAATCCAACCACACTGAACCTCATAGAAGAGAAAGTGGGAAGTAGCCTTCAATGTATGGGCACAGGAGACCACTTCCAAAATATAACCCCAGTAGCACAGACACTGAGAGAAACAATAAATAAATGGGACCTCCTGAAATGGAGACGTTTCGGTAAAGCAAAGGACACAGTCATAAGATAAAAAGGCAGCCTACGGAATGGGAAAAGATCTTCACCAACCCCACATCAGAAAAATGAATGATCTCCAAAATATATAAAGAACTCAAGAAATTAGACATCAAAATTCTAAATAACCCAATTAAAAAATGGAGTACAGAACTAAACAGAGAATTCTCAACAGAAGAATCTCAAATGGCCAAAAGACACTTAAGGAAATGTACAACATCCTTAGCCATCAGGAAAATGCAAATCAGAACAACTCTGAGATACCATCTTACACCAATCAGAATGGCTAAGACCAAAAACACCAATGATAGCCTATGTTGGAGAGGATGTGAAGTACGGAGAACAGCCATCCATTGCTGGTGGGAATGCAAACTTGTGCAACCCACTTTGGAAATCAGTATGGCGGTTTCTCAGAAAATTGGGTATCAACCTACCTCAGGATCCAGCAATACCACTCTTGGGAATATACCCAAAATATATTCAATCATACTTCAAAAGCATTGTTCAACTATGTTCATAGCAGCATTATTTGTAATAGCCAGAACCTGGAAACAACCTAAATGCCCCTCCACCGAAAAAATGGATAAAGAAAATGTGGCACATTTACACATTAGAGTACTACTCAGCAGGGAAAAAAAAAAACAAAATGACATCTTGAATTTTGAATGCAAATGGATAGAACTAGAAAACACCATCCTGAGTGAGGTAACCATAACTAAGACCCTAAGAAATATAGGAGAAGGGGCCTACCCAAACTGGCCTTGTCCTGTAATCAGACTGATGAATATTTTAAATATCACCATAGAACCTTCATCCAGCAACTGATGGAAACAGAGGAAGAAACCCATATCAGACCTCTGAACTGAGCTTCCAAGGTTCAGTTGAAGAATGGGAGGAATGAGAATATGAGCAAAGAGGTCAAGACCATGATAGGTTCACCCATGGAAACAGTCTACCTAAGCTAATGGAAGCTCATCAGCACCAGCTGAACTGGGAAGGCACAAGCATAGGACCAAACTACATCCCTCTGAATGTGGGTGACAGTTGCATGGCAGACTGAGGGGCCGCTGGCAGTGGCACCAGGATTCATTCCCTAATGTTTGTACTGGCTATTTGGGAACCATTCTCTTTGGATGGATACCTTACTCAACCTAGATATAGTGGACCGGGGGGTAGGGGGAGCATGGACCTTCCCCAAAGCAACATGCCTTACCCTCTCTGAGGAGTGGATGTGGGTGGGGCGGGAGGGTGTATGGAGGGAATGGGAGGAGGGAAGGGAGTGGGAACTTGGATTGGTATGTATAATGAAAACAGATAGTTTGTTATCTTTAAAAAAAAAAGACACATGCTAACAGATTGGATAGGAAAGCAGAATCCACCCTTCTGCTGCATACAAGAAACACACCTCAACCTCAAAGACAAACATTGCCTCAGAGTAAAGGGTTGGAAAAAAATTTTCCAATCAAATGGACCTAAGAAACAAGCTGGTGCAGCTATCCTAATATCTAACAAGTAGACTTCAAACTAAAATCAACCAAAAGAAACAAAGAAGGACATTTCATATTAGTCACAGGAAAAATCCATCAAGAGGAAAATGAATATTGAACATCTATGCCCCAAATACAAGGACACCCTCATATGTAAAAGAAACACTTCTAAAGCCTCAATCACACATTAAAACCCACACACTAATACTGGGAGACTTCAACACCCCACTCTCACCACTGGACAGGTCTGTCAGACAGAAAATTAACAAAGAAATAAGGGAACTAACAGATGTTATGACTCAAATGGATTTAACAGACATATATAGAACATTCCATCCAATCACAGAATATACCTTCTTGTCAGAACCTCATGGAACCTTCTCTAAAATCGACCACATACTCGGTAACAAAGCAAACCTCCACAGATACAAAAAGATTGGAATAACCCCCTGTATCTTATCGGATCACAATGGCTTGAAATTAGAATTCAGCAGCAACAGTAATTCCAGAAAGCCAACAAACACATGAAAATTAAACAATGCTCACCTGAAACATTAATGGGTCAAAGAACAAAGGAAGAAATTAAAGACTTCCTAAAATTCAATGAAATGAATACACAACATACCCAAATTTATGGAACACAATGAAAATAGTGTTAAGAAAAAAGTGCATAGCACTAAACGTGTACACAAAGAAGTTGGAAAAATCCCACACTAGTGAGTTAACAGAGCACTTGAAAACTCTAGAACAAAAGCAAACTCACCCAAGAGGATTAGATTGCAGGAAACAAATAAATTGATAGCTGAAATAAACAAAATAGAAACAAAGAAAACAATACAAAGAATCAATGAGATAAAGAATTGTTTCTTTGAGAAAATCAACAAAATATACAGTCCTTTATCCAAACTAACCAAAAGGCAGAGAGAGAGAGAGAATATCCAAATTAACAAAATCAGAAATGAAAAGGGGGACATAACAGACACCGAGGAAATCCAGAGGATCATCAGGTCATATTTCAAAAACCTGTACTCCACAAACTTGGAAGACTTAAAGGAAATGGACAACTTTCTGGATAAATATCACTTACCAAAATTAAATCAAGACCAGATAAGCAAATTAAACAGACATATAACTGCTGAAGAAATAGAAACAGCCACCAAAAGTCTCCCAACCAAAAAAAGCCCAGGACAAGATGGTTTCAGCACAGAATTCTACAAGACTTCCAAAGAACTAATATCAATACTCCTCAAATTGTTCCACACAATAGAAACAGAAGGAACATAACAAACACGTTTTACAAGGCTACAATTACCCTGATACCCAAACTACACAAGGATACAACTAAGAAAGAAAATTACAGACCAATCTCACTCATGAACATTGATGCAAAAATACTCAATAAAATACTGGCAAACTGAATCCAAGAACACATCAGAAAAAAATCATCCACTATGACCAAGTAGGCTTCATTCCAGAGATATAGGGATGGTTCAACATAGGAAAATCTGTCAATGTAATCCACCATATAAACAAACTAAAGAAAAAAACACATGATCATCTCATTAGATGCTGAAAAAGCCTTCAACAAAATTTAACACCCCTTTATGATAAAGGTCTTGGAGAGAGCAGGGATACAAGGAACATACCTAAACATAATAAAGGCAATATACAGCAAGCCAACAGCCAACATCAAACTAAATGGAGAGAAACTCAAAGTGATCCCACTGAAATCAGGAACAAGACAAGGCTGCCCACTCTCTCCATATCTATTCTATATGTTACTTGAGGTTCTAGTTAAAGCAATCAGACAACAAAAGGAGATCAAGGGGATACAAATAGGAAAAGAAGTCAAACTCTCACTATTTGCTGATGATATGATAGTATACATAAGCGACTCCAAAAATTCTACCAGGGAACTTGTACAACTCATAAAAATCTTCAATAATGTAGCAGGATACAAGATTAACTAAAAAAAAAATCAGTAGCCCTCTTGTACACAGATGAAAAAGGGGCAGGAAAAGAAATCAGAGAAACATCACACTTCATAATAGCAACAAATAACATAAAATATCTTGGAGTAACTCTTAACCAAACAAGTGGGAGACCTGTATGACAAGAACTTTAAATCTTTAAAGAAAGAAACTGAAGAAGACACCAGAAAATGGAAAGATCTCCCATGCTCTTGGGCAGGTAGAATTAACATAGCAAAAATAGCAATCTTACGAAAAACAATCTACAGATTCAATGCAATGCCCAGCAAAATCCCAGCAAAATTCTTCACAGACCTTGAAAGAACAATACTCAACTTAATATAAAAAAGCAAAAAAAAAATAGCCTAAACAATCCTGTACAATAAAGGAGCTTCTGGAAGCATCACAATCTCTGACTTCAAACTCTGGATATCAATCCACACATCTACAAACACCTGATTTTTGACAAAGAAGCTAAAAATATAAAATGGAAAAAATAAAACATATTCAACAAATGGTGCTGGAATAACTGGATATCGAGATGTATAAATAAAAATAGATTCATATCTATCACCATGCACAAAACTCAAGTCCAAATGGATCAAAGACTTCAACATAAAACCAACCACATTGAACCTCATAGAAGGGAAAATGGGAAGTACACTTGAATGCAATGGCTCAAGAGACCACTTCCTAAATACAACCCCAGCAGCACAGACACTGAGAGAAATAATTAATAAATGGGACCTCCTGAAACTGAAAACCTTCTGTAAAGCAAAGGACACGGTTAACAAGACAAAACGACAGCCTACGGAATGGGAAAAGATCTTCACCAACCCTACATTGGACTGAGGCTGATCTACAAAATATAAAAAGAACTCAAGAAATTGGTCATCAAAAGAACAAATAATCCAATAATAAAAATGGGGTACAGACCTAAACAGAGATCTCTCAACAGATGAATCTCAAATGGCTGAAAGACCTTAAGGAAATGATCAACATCCTTAACTATCAAAGAAATGCACATCAAAACAACTCTGAGATTCCATCTTACACCTGTAAGAATGGCCAAGATGAAAAACACTGATGACAACTTATGCTGGAGAGGTTGTGGGTAAAGGGAACACTCCTGCATTGCTGGTGTGAGTGCAAGCTGGTACAGCCCCTTTGAATGTCAGTATGGCGATTTCTCAGAAAATTAGGAAACAACCTTCCTCAAGACCCAGCAATACCACTTTTGGGTATATATCCAAAGGATGCTCAATTGTGCCACAAGGACATGTGCTCAACTATGTTCATAGCAGCTTTGTTTGTCATAGCCAGAACCTAGAAACAACCTAAATGCCCCTCGACCAAAGAACGGATAAGGAAGATGTGATACATTTACACAATGGAGTACTACACAGCAGAAAAAAATGTCATCTTGAAATTTATGGGCAAATGGATGGATCTAGAAAACATCATATTGAGTAAGGTAACTGTAATGAGCATGGAAACAGATCCCTCTGAACAATTAGAAAGAGAGGAATCTGTAGTGTAGGTGAAGTAGGAAAGCTATAGTATATAGGATAAGTATAATATAGAAAATTAAGTAAAAAAAACTGTGTGAAGCGGAAAATTACTAAGATGAAATATTAAAAGCCACTTGAAGGCTGCCACACCCATCTGACCCTGCCAGATGGAGAGGCTACACCCAGTAACCTTGGTAATGAAAGTAGCCTTGCCACACAAGAAGGACCCCCACCCTTCTGTGGTCAGTCGATACTGATAACCTAGGACATCTGGCTATCAGAAGAACTGGGCAAGGGGCAGTATCAAACTGGCATAAAAAGAAAGGGCAGAAGCAGGGCAGGTATCTCACTCTTCAAGATGGCCCTTGGCATGTTGCTAAAAGCCTTGTAGAGACAGAGACCCTCCAAGCCTGCCTCCCGAAAAGCAGAAATATTTAATGCCTTGCCTAAACATTTAATGCTTTGCCATCCCGAAAGCAAAGCTTCGCCTCCTGACTCGAGAACAGACAGAATGCTTTGCTATCTTGAGAGTAGAGAACAAAAAGCCTTGTCTTCTGAGACTCTGTCACCCGAAAAACAGAGTCCAAAGGCCCAGCATCTCGAGCACAGGCAGAACGCAAGACCAGGCCACAGACTACGCGGTCAAGAATTGATCCAGCACCAGATACCAGCCTGAGAGCAGGACATCGAGTGCCTTATCTCCCGAACGCAGACTACAGGGTCAAGAGTCGAGCCTCGCTGTCAAGCCCCCAGTGCGGTCAGGCGTCCAGCCTGAAGAAATCCAAAAAGTCCTTTTGTAAGGCTGAAGAATACCAGGTCGTATGATGCTATTTAATGCGTGTATGAAGTGTTAAGAGAAGAGCATAGATGAGTTAATACATATGTTTAGTATATGAAATGTTAAGAGATATCTTATGGATAATTGATAAGATTAGGAAATGTTAAGTGGTAAGTTGTATTAAGGTTGAGAAGTGTTTTACAGATAAGTGATAAGTTGTATTAAGTTTAAGAAGTGTTTTATAGGTAATAGATAAGTTGTATTAAGGTTAAGAAGTGTTTTATAAGATAAGTGATAAGTTAGATTAAGGTTATGAATTGGTTTTATGTATTAGGAGTAGTAGGATTAATAACTGTGATATTGAATTGTTTGTGTGTTACCCATCATCAATCCCCTATGCCTATTAAGATTGTAAACCCCATTAATGTATTGGATATTGAAGTTGCTGGTAAAGAATCATTATAAAGACAATTCTCTTGCTTGGTCTGGTTACTCATCCCTCTCTGGGATGAACTGCACAGAGGCCTCACAGTAACTACTCAGAAAAGAACCTGGAGCTGAAGTCCCCCAGCTCGTAACAGTAACCCAGACCCAGAAAGACAAATATCATATATACTCACCCATAAGTGGCTTTTAGACATAAAGAAAAAAAAAACAGCCTACAATTTGCAATCCCAGAGAACCTAGACAACAATCGGGACCCTAAGAAAGACATACATGGATCTAATGTACATGGGAAGTAGAAAGACAAGATTTTCTGAGTAAATTGGGAGCATGAGGAACATGGGAGAGGGTAGAATGGGAGGGGCTGGGAAGGGAGCAGAGAAAAATATATAGCTCAATAAAAGCAGTAAAAAATAAAAAAGAATCAGCTATGATTAAAAAGAGACCAGCATCACTGAGGTGAAATCTGGGGACGTGTTTCCTCAGGGCCAGCACACAGAAGCTGTGCTCCAGAGGGAGCCAAGGTTGTATCCTGTGCTGGCAGCTGAACGTGGCAATGTCTGAGAACCTTTCCCTGCTGGTACTGGTTTTGAAGGTATAGGGAGTCATGGAGAGCAGTTTGGGACCATGAGAGACCAGGAGAGCCCATTAGTGAAGGTGAAGACTCAGTTGCAGTAGAAGCCCCAGGACTGAAGGAGCCATGGGGAGAAGATGAGGCTTAGAATCCCCGAACAGAGTCCAGGAGAGACTGAAGAAGCTGCTGCCCAGCTGCTATAGAGGCCCCAGGATTTGGGAGATGCCAGGACCGTATGGTGACCAACAAGGGTTGCACCACTGTGGAGTGGAGCCGTCCTTAGCTCATGACACAAGCTACACGTGCTGTGGGTGGCAGAGTGGGAGAAGGGCCACCGTCAAGGCCCTTTGGATTCCAGAGGCTTGTGAACGAGAACGGAACGTCAGGCACTGGACACTTTTACTTCTTTGATTTGATCGTGACTGGGCCTTGGCTTTTCCCTCTTGGAGTAGTAAAGTGTTTAACTTCTTTTAAACTGGAACCCACAATTCTGAGACTTTGGAATTTTAAATATTTCTGAGAAGCTTTAAGCTTTTGTAAGATACTTTGGATTCAGGTATTGTAAAGAGACTGAGCTTTTAAAGTGTAAAGAATTGGACTTTTAAAAGTTGATATGTATTTTATTTTGAGATATTAATAAATATGAGCTCTTGGGGTTAAGCAAGAAAGAGAAGGGCCAGGCAGTGGTGGCACACACCTTTAATCCCAACAATCTGGAGGCAGAGGCAGGCTGATCTCTGTGATTTTAAGGTCAGCCTGGTCTACAGAGTGAGTTCCAGGATAGCCAGGGCTACACAGAGAAACCTTCCTTAAAAAACAAACTAACAAAACAACAACAACAAAAAAAAAAAAACCAGAATGTCTAGATAAATAAAGGAAATACTGACTTTTCTAAATAAAATACAGTTTTATTTTGTTTTGTTTTGTTTTTTAAAAAAAGAAGAAGGGAAGGGAAGGAAAAGAAAAAAAATACATAAAGTTTCCCTCTGAGCCAATCAGATAGCTCATGAAGTACAAGCCCTAAATTGTTCTCTGGCCTTCACAGGCACACCGTGACACCTGTGTTCTCACATACACCACACAGAGAGACACATACCATACAGAAAGAGACACACAAACATACATCCCACACACATCCCACACAACATACACACCACACATACGCACACATACATAGTATTCTGGCGGAAGCTCCATCCCAAGCCCTCTCCCCTGGAGTCGGCTCAATCCAGACTCTGCCTCCCCCACAAAGCCCACCATCAGCGGCTCCACCCCTCCCCCAGAGCATTAAAAAGCCCCTGTGGTCTCCTCAACTTCCGCTAGGGCCACCCGGGAATGCTTTGCCCAGAATAAACCTGGATTTATTATTTCATTTTGATTGGCTTATTACATCAGTGGCGGCGGATTCCGATTAACCAGGAATTCAACTTAATATTTGGTGCCGAACCCAAGTAGAGTTGAGTTTTCCTGCTACCAGATGACCATGAGAAACCGCTTTCCCTTCCCCACGCCCGGTCAGACTTGCTTAGTGAGTTAACCCTATTTCAAGCTGCGGCCTCTAAAGGGGTCAAGGGCCCCCTCTGCCTTCCAGCCGCCTGTCAAGACACTGGTCTGTTCAGGGGTAGAGACGTCTCTATCTTTTGGGGCCCTTGTATGGGAGCCTTCCTTCACAGGTACCCCAAACCTCCTACTGTTCGGATCCCAGACTTCTTTGGAGGATGCTCAATCTTAGTCTCCGGGTCTCTGGCTAACGACTTGTAAATGGATACTTCTGGGTCCAAATTGGCTCCACAGACTGTTATGACCATGTCGCAGAACCCCAAATGAGACCACGGAGTCAATTTCCGATGCAAATACACGAGGGCGTTTAGCAAACTGGAGCTTGAACCTCGAGTCTCCTACATACTGATGCAGCAGAAAAAGGGACCGCAGTCTGAGCTCAGGGGAAGGCAACGTTTTAAATGGAAAACACGGCAAGCAGGGAGGTACATGCCTTGGCATTTCGGGATTGGGTAAAGGGATGGGGAAAGATGAGCTTTGACATCATTGGTCAAACTTTGGGTGTGAAACCACAGTTGTTAACAGAATGTCTGCAAGGACCACGATTGCGGACAGGGTGTCTGCAGAAACATCTGAACCTCGTTAAATTTTATTGCCCTACTCCTTAATTGGCTATTTCTAGGGTATCCCTTCAAATACTGCTATCGCAACACACACTTGGGACTAGAGTTCTGCTCCCGGTCACCAGATGACTTAAGATGGAGTCCCTCCTTTAAGATGGAGTCTGTAAAGTCAAGTTTCCATTAAATTTCCGGCTCTCACAGAACACCCTATAAAATTTATTCAAACTGGGGCTGAGCTACCCTGGCCAGGTTCCTGAGCACGGCTTTTCTGTCCCTCTTCTCCTGCTGTTTGCCTTTCCCTAGCCTTTCTCTCTGTTCTGGCTTCTGCCTGCAGGCAATCTCCTTGCTTCTCTGCCGGTCTGCATTTCATGCTTCTATCCAATTGCTCTTGCAGTTTCCTAACGTGGTCCTTTCTTGGACAATCGCTCTAACTTTGCCTATGCTTGCCAGCCACAATGGGAGTCATGTCTAGCACATGGCTGTTTGCCCCCTCCTCTAACAGCATGGAAGCCCCACAGCTTAAACAGCAACAGACTGTGTCCTCCACATGGCTCCTACCATTCCGTGTTTGCTCCTGCTGAAAGACCCTCAGAGTGGTCTTATCGCCGAGGAGCCCCCAGACTCAATAACCAGGCCGTTCAGATGCAAAAGCACGAGGTTTAATTCACGATTTACGTTTGCGCAAGCGGGTGCCCAGCTTTGGGATAGCCAAGCACCCCGAGTATCCATGCAAGCAAGTTTTTATAGACAAAACCACGTTTTACATAAATTATAATATGGGGTACAGGTACAATTGGGATTGGTCTAGATCTTCAACCCAGAATGAAATGAACATAGTTCAGCCTATTCCCAGAAAAACCTTGAATACGTGACAAGCTGCCTGTTCCATTGTGACTCAGTTTACACTCTGGTAATCATTCACTATGACCGGTTCTGATAATCATCTGTTTAGAAGAATGTGACTGGTCCTGATAATTGCTAGCCTTCCTGCCCAGGACTGTGACCAGTTCTGATAATTGCTAGCCCTCC
>PVIU01001279.1:156037-198759 GCA_004026605.1 Ondatra zibethicus | reverse complement strand
CTGCCTGTTCGGTTTCCCGCCGCAGCTCTAGGCAGCAGAGCTGCCTTAATGCCAAAAAAAACAAAAACAAAAACAAACAAACAAAAAAATACCTTTCGTTCTTATGATTTCTTTCTTTCTTTAGGATTTTTAAGTTGCTCACCTAACATGGCTTGCCGGGAAGAGTTGTGTTAGTCCTTTTTATTAAAGTTTTGTTTCTGTTAAAAGTCTTGTCTGTTCATTATGTATGGACAAAATAATGTGTAAATAATGTAACCATGGTATGCTTGCTTTCTGCTTGTGTACGTATGTGTGCTTGTTTTAAAATCCGTAAGATTTGTAACTCCAGATTACAGCTGCTCTAAAAAAAAGTACAAACACATGGATAGTGGCCATTTTGGTTGAGGTCAAAACAAAAACCTCAGTGCCATCTTTAGTAAGGGTACCCACATGTTCTGGCCCCACCAAGGAGATATTCCTCTCTGATATTCTTTGGGTTACAATATATTTCTATATGATAATTCCTGTCATATCCTAAAAACAAGGTTTATAATAATGAGGATTTACTGAGATATTAAAGCTGCACCTCTACATTCAAGTACAGGAATGAATCCTGCTGGCAGTCAGATTTTATAACCTAAAAATAAACCCCTTGATATTGTTGATCTATATTCCTTGTAATCTTGCCTCTACTAACATTGGTAAGCTGTGAAACTGAGTAAACTACATGTCTAAATTTAACTTCTATGCCTAATTTAGATATACCTGACAGGTAATGGTACCCTGATCCTCAAGCACCTCACTGATCTGAGAGTATGGCTTTTTAAAAAAGCTTCTTATGATAGAGACATGCCAGCTCCTGCAGCATCCTGTAGCTCCTCCAGGAAGACACATGGCCACAGAAGAACTTCCTCCTGGAGGCTTCCTTTGGATGTGGCAAATCCAGCCACGCAGCAAAAAAAAATTGTTTTTCACCTCATCAGCTGCCTGGACCCTGCCAACAGAATACTGGGGGATCGATCATCTCATCCTGCCAAGACAGGTAGACTGACCCCTATCCCCACAGGAAAATCTGTCAGGCCTCCTGAGCTCAGCAGCTAAAGGCAAGTACTGTTTCTGAGTCTGGGGTTCACCAAAGACCACAAGAGACTTGGAACCGCCTGGGTATCTGGAAAGCTACCTTGCTGCTGCTCGTTACTTATCCCTCTCAGGCCCGTCTGAGGGTGTTTAAGGACTAAGGCACTAGAAGCTCAGTTAAGTTTCCTGCTGGAAGTACAGACAGGCTTCATAGTCCAGGATTAACAGATTTCAGATGTAACTTCAGAGGTTCAAAAGTTTTAAATTTCCTCTAATTGTCTGCTAAAATGTTCATGCCTTTTAACCTAAAGCTGTGACACCAAGAGATAAATCTGTTCCCGTTGTTTTACAGACACCTGCAGGCTCCTGCACAGGTCCACCCCTTCTGCCAGTCCCGTGCCAAGGCCAACCTGTAGAGGGCTCTCCAGATAGCGCCAGCACCTGCACCAGCTCCAGGGACTTCATCAGTAGGTACCACCTCTCTAGGCTCAACCTGTTCGGGATACTTGGTCTGTCCAGCAACTGGGACCCTCTACCCTCTGGTTTTCCAAGATGTCCCACTGAAGGACCTTTCTGCTCCTCTTCCTGGCGCACTCATCTTTGTCAGTACAACTAGGACATGAGTCAATAATCTCTTTTTTCTCCTAGAAACCTGCCTTCTCAGCTCCTCAAGAAACAGATGCCTGAAGTCTCCAGGATGGCAGTTAACTGAATGCCACCCCTTAAATGAACCACCCATACCTGCTGCTGAATGTGAGCCCACCGACTCTTGCTCCCATTTCCCACATTGTCCCTTGTCAGCAGGAAGAAGCCAGACAAGAACAGGCATCCATATACCAAAAGAGTCTGGGATGTTCAGACTTCACTCCAGGCCCTGGCGTCCATATACCCAAAGAATCTGGGATGCCCTGATGGAAGCTCCACCCCAAACCTCCTCCCCTAGAGTTGCCTCAGTCCAGACTCCGCCCCCGAGAAAGCCTGCCATCAGTGGCTCCACCCCCGGAGGGCATTAAAAAGCCCCCACCTCGTGGGTTTGCTCCATGGTCTCCTCAACTTCCCATGGGGCCACCCAGGATTGCTTTGCTCAGAATAAACCCGGATTTATGAATTTGGTTTGATCAGTTTATTACATTAGCGGTGGCAGATTCCCATTAACCAGGAATTTGACTTAACACATACCATAAACACACATACACATGACACACACATACACATGTAGGACCCAGGGCAGCTTGGTACACACCTGCCAACAGGAAGGTAGACCTGAGTCTCAGTTTACCCTAAGGGAATACCTGGTTGCAAGAAAGCCCACAAACTGAGACCACCCAGGAACAGACCATCCAAAGGAAATTCCTAACATTCCAAACTATTGTAGATAGGATCACCTGATATCCCTTAACCCAGCACACACCCATCCCCTTTTTCACTAGGGTACCCCAAAACAAATGTGAGTCAACCAGGGGTCCTAAACCTTAGAAATCCCTTACCCCAACCTCTGCTATTATAAAAACCTCCACTCCAACTATGCTTAGGGCTCTCCAATCGCTCCAATGCTTTGGACACAGGAGAGTCCAGGTTCGAACTTGGGTAAGAACAAAGGCTCTTTGCTTTACATATGCTACTCCATGTCCTTGTTGGTTTTTGGGGAACTCCGCGGATCTGGACATAACACACACATATATATATAGTGAAAGACCCCCAAAGTGGTCTTGTCACTGAGGAGCCCCCAGACTCAATAACCAGGCCGTCAGATACAAAAGCACAAGGTTTAATTCCACGGTTGCGCAAGCGGGTGCCCAGCTTTGGGATAGCTAAGCACCCCGAGTATCCGTGCAAGCAAGTTTTTATAGACAAAACCACGTTTTACATAAATTATAATATGGGGTATGGGTACAATTGGGATTGGTCTAGATATTCAACCCAGAACGAAATTAACATAGTTCAGCCTATTCCCAGAAAAACCTTGAATAGTGACATCCTGCCTGTTCCATCGTGACTCAGTTTACAGTCTGGTAATCATTCATTATGACCAGTTCTGATAATTATCTGTTTAGAAGAATGTGACCAGTTCTGATAATTGCTAGCCTTCCTGCCCTGTGTAGAGGGGAGTGGGGAGGAAGAATCTGCTTGAGTGCAACGGTCAAAACCGGTTTATCATGCTTTGTAGTTTTTCATTAGCCAACTCATCCAGTTCATTATGAAAAATTGGTTGGGGTCTTTCAATAGCATGTGCATATATATACCACACACACATATACATACATAACACACACACAGAGTACAGAAGACCTTACTTCTGTATTCAAAAATTCACATTCCACAGATTCAGAGTCAATAAACCAAGGACAGAAAATACACAGAAAAAAAAATCTATCCTGAACATGTACAGAAGTTTCCTTGTTATTATTCCCTAACGAATACAGTCCAATTATTTACTGATCATCTGCATTGCATTATAAACAGCTGAGAGATAATTGAGATGGGCAGGAGGGTATTTGTAGGTTACGTGCAAACATCACTTTGTTTCTTGTAAGTGTGGGCATTCCCTGAGTGTTGGTGTTTCTGGGGTCCTAGAACCTAGCTCCAGATACGGAGAATGGCTATGTGTGAGACAATGGGCATATTAGATCTCACTGTGCCAAACTAAGAGAAACAGTTTAAAAGAGGACCACAGCCATGTGGCTCCATAGCTCTGGTCTGGGGGTCACCTGATGTTCCTAAGGAAATTCCTAACATTCCACCCATTACAGATAGGATCACCTGATGTCCCTTAGCCTAACACACACCTATCCCCTTTCACCAGGGCACTCCTAGACAAATGTCAGCCAATCACGGGTCCTGAACTTAGAAATCCCTCACCCCAACCTCTACTATTATAAAAGCTCCACCCCAACTGATTTGAGGCTCTCCAATTGTGCCAATGCGTTGGACACACGGAGAGTCCGGATTTGAACTTGAATAAGAATAAAGGCTCTTTGCTTTTACAATACAGGACTCATTCTCCATGGTGGTCTTTTGGGGGTCTCCGTGATCTGGGTATAACAGAGAGATGCTCACCAGTTAAGAACATCGTTACTCTTCCAGAGAACCTGGGTTTGATTCCCAGCACCTACTCAGCAGCTCACAACCATCTGTAACTCTAGTTCCAGGGGATCTGACGCCCTCTTCAGGCCTCCTCAGGCATTGCATGCATGTGGTGCACAAATGTACATGCAGGCAAAACACCCACATACATAAAATAAATTTTTAAAAAAGTTTAAAAGTAGAGACGCAGAGAACTTCATCGGCAAGCCTCACGTGTGGACTGTCGACTACAACAACTCAGAGGAGTTTGAAGCGGCTGTCAAGGCCATCATGAACACCCAGGTTGACCCTTATCTGCCCTATGAATATACATGTACAGGAATGCTGGAACGGATCCATGCCTACATCCAACACCAGGACTTCTGTGCGGGTCCAAGCCCAGTTCCACCGGGAGCCCACGCCTCCCAGACTCCCTTTGTCTTAGCTCCTAATGCCACTCGTCTGGAGTGGGCCCAGAATATCAGCTCAGTTGTGGTAGCCTGGCCCCCTACCCACTCTCTACGGGCCTGGCTGGCAGCCCCTGGGAGGGCCTGCACGGATGCGTGCCTGGACCGTGGGCTGGTCTGCGAGCCTTCATTCTTCCCCTATCTCAACAGCCAAGATGCATTCCTCAAGCTGCAGGTGCCCTGTGACAGCACAGAGTGGGAGATGCATCACTGTACCCCGCCTTTGCCCAACCCGGCCAAGAGTGCTACCTACAGAAAGAGCCGCTACTCTTCAGCTGTGCCGGTGCCAGCACCAAGTACCAGAGGCTCTGCCCCTGCCGTGACTTCCTCAAGGGCCACGTGGCCTTGTGCCAGGGCTGCCTGTGAGGTCGGAGGCCACCTTGCCCAGCATCTGCCCACCCCTGGTTGGCAAGCACCAGCACTTTCTGAGCCGCAGCCTCTTTCCCTGGCCAAGAGCAGGAAGAGGGGGCTGAGGAGGCAGCAGCTCCAAGCCTGCAGCCCCATTCTGGGAGGCTCGTGGCTAAGCAGATGGGCTGACCTGCCTGTCTGGAGCCCGTGAATGGAGACCCCTTACTTTCCGAGGTCTGGATCAGCTGGAGACATGACCCTGACCACTCTTGGGCCCAGGATAGGCTTTCTGATCCCCAAGAACATGACCGTGTTGCCCCCTAGTTCACCGGAGGTATCAAGAAATGGAGAACAGGCCCCAGCCACTCTTGCAGTGAGGACTACATCCTCCTCTTCGGAAGCAGCAATTCATGCAGGGCCAGTGTGTCCGTCTGCAGTTGTTCGGTGTGGAGAACTCTGGGAGCCTGGGGGAGGAACCTTGCCCTCCTCCTAGTCCATCCTTCCTGTTCCTCACCTCCTGCTTCCTCCAGTGGGTTTCACTCTGGGCCTCTTCTGAGACCCAGTTCTGGCATGATCTGTGACTGGTCCACAGCCTCCACCTCTGCCCCTCCAGGAGCCATCTCCACTACAGTCTCTGACAACAAACAGGCCCAGACCCCACCAAGGCATCCTCTGCAGTCTCTGAAGCCAGTCCCAGCCTCCTGGTATCTCCTGACGGCCAGGCTGGGATGAAGTTTCACCCTGGTACCCTTGGCTGGTTCTGGTTGCACAGGTCTAGCCGACCTCATGGCTCCCACCCATCCAGGCCCCATCTTCGTCATTTCCCTCCTGCTTCCCGCAGCCTCAGGCCACTTCCAGACTTCAGTACCCATCTCTAAGTGGCATGCCCACCTCCAGTCCAGGGTAACCCTTCCTCCTCCTACCCCCAGGGCTTGCCAAGTCCAGAGTGACCTTCAGAAACACTGCCATTGCTAATGTATGGCACGCCTCCCAGCCTCCTGAAGGCAGGGAGGACCAGCCTGTGTGGGACTTGCTGGTGACCCCTTGGTCTGGTTAGCCCCTGTGGCAGCAGAACCCAGGGCAGCAAGAGACCTGTGATTCTGAGGATTTGACCATCAGAGGAAAGCAATACAGACATTCTTCTCTCTTTTTTAAAAGATTTATTTCTTGGGCTGGAGAGATGGCTCAGTGGTTAAGAGCAGTGTCTGCTCTTCCAAAGGTCCTGAGTTCAATTCCCGGCAACCACATGGTGGCTCACAACCATCTGTAATGAGTTCTGGTGCCCTCTTCTGTCCTGCAGACATACACACAGACTATTGTATACATAATAAATAAATATTTTTAAAAAATAAAAAATAAAAAAATAAAAAAAAAAGAAAAAAAAATAAAAAAAAAAAAGATTTATTTCTTGAAATAAACATTTTACTGGAGGGCTGGAGAGATGGCTCAGCGGTTAAGAGCATTGCCTGCTCTTCCAAAGGTCCCGAGTTCAATTCCCAGCAACCACATGGTGGCGCACAACCATCTGTAATGGGGTCTGGTGCCCTCTGCTGGCCTGCAGGCATACATGCAGACAGAATATTGTATACATAATAAATAAATATTTTTAAAAAAATATTTTACTGGGATGTGAGATGAAATTTGAAAAAAAAAAGGAAAAAAAGGTAGAAGAGGAGCTGAGGTGTGGCTCAGTTGGCAGAGTGCTTGCCCAGCACGCATGAAGCCCTGGGTTCTATCTCAACATAAACCTTGTTGGTGGCCCATGCCTGTCATCCCAGCACACTGGAGGTGGAGGCAGGAGGATCAGACTTCAAGGCCACCCTCCTCTACAAAGCAAGTTTGAAGGCCAGCTTAGGCTACTTGAGAGACTATCTCAAAAGAAGAAGAAGCTGGAGAGATGGCTCAGCGGTTAAAAGCATTAACTTCTTTTCCAGAGGACTCTCGTTTGGTTCCCAACAGCCTGTGAGGTAGTCCACAGCCATCTGTCACTCCAGCTCAGACCTCTGTAGGCGCCTGCATTCGTGTGCTCATAACCTCACGCACACACA
Source organism: Ondatra zibethicus (assembly GCA_004026605.1). Lineage (NCBI taxonomy): Eukaryota > Metazoa > Chordata > Mammalia > Rodentia > Cricetidae > Ondatra > Ondatra zibethicus. Next base: position 191,777 of record PVIU01001279.1, on the reverse strand, counting down.
CGCACCTACACGTATTTAAGAATGGTTTTTTAAAACTGCACACAGCAAATTGAAGAGTGATTTAGTTAGCTGCCACACACACACACACACACACACACACACACGCACAACTTGTGTGCAAATGAGAGCCATTGAATGCAAAAACTCCATCAAAAGGCAGAACTGCTTTTGGGTGACTGCCACGCTGCAGGCCTGTTCGTCACCAGCGCTTGCTGCTGAGAATTTAGTTGTTCCAAGCAGATGAAGGTTTTCTGAAGCTAGACCGAGATGCTGGTCACACAACAGTCAATGTCCTCCATGCCACACCTGACCCTCCTACCTCCGCTGCTAGACCGAGATGCTGGTCACACAACATAGTCAATGTCCTCCATGCCACACCTGACCCTCCTACCTCCGCTGCTAGACTGAGATGCTGGTCACACAACATAGTCAATGTCCTCAATGCCACATCTGATCCTCCTACCTCCGCTGCTAGGAGGGTATCACTCCTGGTTTATGTGGTGCTGGGATGGAACCCAGGACTTTGTGCCACCGAGCCACGCACTCAACTCTTGACTTGTTTTTCTCACTTTGTACATGGAACTCATCACGTGCCCAGCCTGCCCTTAACCTCCCGACAGCCACCCAGCCCAGCCTCCACAGTGACCCACTGGTAGGCCTCTGCCACCACACCAGGTGGCATAGACGTGTGTGCACAGATGTGCACTTGGAAACCAGAGAGCCCTGTCATGTCCTCCTTGATCAGTTTTCCCCTCATATATGGAAGTATGTCTCTCACTTGAACCCAAAGTTTGCTGATGGGACTAATCTGAGGACTCCCTGCTGCTGGCTCCGGGATGACAGGCAGCCCCCTAGGATCTGTGTGGGTGCTGGGGATCCAAGCTGCACCCTTGGCTATTGAACAACAAGTATTTCACCTGCTGAAGCACTTCCTCATCCCAATTTTTGGTGTACTAATTAATTATTAATTAATTGTGTTTGTGTATGCCTGCAGTGTAAGCGCATGCTCCAGTCCACATGTGTCAATCTGGGAGTAACTTCGGGGAGTCGGTTCTCTCCGGCCTCCGTGTGGGTCCAGGAGATGGAACTTGGTCTCCTGATTCGCAGCAGGCGCCTTTAACCATTGCGCCTCCCACTTCCACTCCGTTTGGTTTTTTTAATGCAGTGATTTTATTTCCTGGTTTTCACTTTTCTTAACAAATGAAGACTCGGGCACCTCCTGGTGGCAGCGGGAAGAATACCCAATACTTTAAAAAGAACCTCAAGCTCCAGAAAGGGCTCTGCCCTGCAGAAACCAAGCAAAGCCCTGAAGAAGCCAACCCTCCAGACGACGACACCCCTGGCTGCAGAGATTGGCTAGTGATTAATACAGGCTGAAGTCTATTGCTCGCGGTCTGTAAGCCACGTAAGCCAGCATGCAATTTCAAAGTGCTTATTTCAGAAACACAAATACAAGCAAGCAACTCAGAGGGCAAAACACGAGAAAAAAGATGGGCTTGCTGGTATTGTAGCATAGTTTTTTTTTTAAACATCTTATTCCATTTGTGTACGAGTGTGTGTGTGTGTGTGTGTGTGTGTTAAGGGATGTGTCCCACAGTGCGTGTAAGTCAGAGGACATCTTGCAGAAATCAGTTCTCTCATTCTACCACGTGGGTTCTTGGCCTCAGGTATCTTTACCGTCTGAGCCATCTGGCTGGGTTTTGTTTTGTTTGTTTTGTTTTTCTTGTTGGCCATCTGACTCAGTTCCCCTGATACACTCCTGGAACTCCATCCCTCTCAGGACCACTGCCTTGGCCTCTGAGTCACCAGCTTCTTTGTGCATGGCTTCCTCATCATCCCCCTCCTTGTCATCCGCATCAGAGGGGAAGCTCTGGTGGCCAGGAGACAACAGCTCCAGGATGAGAGGCGCAGCTCCGAGGACTGGAGGTGATCTTCAGACACCACCAGCACCTCCAGCTGCCTGCTGACCTCCTTGTTGGTGTTCTTATCTGCAGCTCAGTAGCTTGTGTATTGTTGCCTGCAGCATCAAAAGAGGCCTTGGATTGGAAGGCGCGCTCTCCATCACTGTCTCCAGTCTTCTGTTTTGGAGAAAAGGCACTGCTATCTGTCCCAGGGTGACCCCAAACTTACCGTCTCTTGACTCGGCCTCCCGGTGTTAGAGCCATGCACCGCCACAGTCACAGTCATTGGCTTTTTCTTTGGGGGTGTTTTCGTTACTGTTTTTGTTGGGGTTTGTTGTTGTTGTTGTTGTTTCTTTCTTTCCTTTTTTTCTTTTTTCTTTTTTTTTCTTTTTTTTTTTGGTTCTTTTGTTTTGTTTTGTTTTCAAGACAGAATTTCTATGTGTAGCCCTGGCTGTCCTGGAACTCACTCTATAGACCAGGCTGGCCTTGAACTCAGAGACCCACCGGCTTCTGCCTCCCAAGTGCTGATATTAACATCAAGGCCACCTCTGCCTGGCTAGTCACTGGCTTATACTGGAATTTAGTGTTTGTAGGACTAAGCGGCACACACTGATCGACTATGCTTTAAACAACAGCTTAGAGCTGGAGAGTTAAGAGCACCAAGTTTGGTTTCCAACACCAAACTACTTGTAACTCCAAGCCAAGTGATCTGGCCTCCAAAGGCACCTGAACTCACACACACAAACACACACACAATTAAAATTAAAATTAAAATTAATAAACAAACAGGCCGGGCAGTGGTGACACATGCCTTTAATCCCAACACTTGGGAGGCAGAGGCAGGTAGATCTTTGTCAGTTCGAGACCAGTCTGGTCTACAAGAACTAGTTCCAGGACAGGATCCAAAGCTACAGAGAAACCCTGTCAAAAAACAAAAATAGATAAATAAATAAATAATTGAAAAGAAAAGATGACAGTAAAGTGATTGCCTAGGGAACTTGACAACCTGAGCTCAAACCCCGGGACCCAAGCACTTGAGAACACATAGGGATGATGATGACTTGAGAACACACAGGGATGATGATGACTTGAGAACACACAGGGATGATGATGACTTGAGAACACACAGGGATGATGATGACTTGAGAACACACACACACGCACAGTGATGATGATGACTTGAGAACACACACACATACACAGGGGTGATGATGACTTTTTAAAAGAATCCCTAGTTTGGGCCAAAACCATATAAAGCATGTGTGTGTACACGAGAGCATGCATGCATACAGACACATACAAACATCATGATGATGATGATGATGAACTTTTGAAGAATCCCTAGTCTGAGCCAATGAGGTGGTTCAGCAGGTAAAAGTGCTTGCCACAAGCCTGACAACCCGAGTTTGCTCCTTGAAACCCACTGTGAAAGCAGAGAATTGACTCTCAGAAGTCATCCAACGACCTCCACATGCACACTGGGCTACACTCATTGGTACAATTGCTACTTTGGTCTGTTTGGGGTCTTTTTCTGGGGTGTGTGTGTGTGTGTGTGTGTGTGTGTGTGTGTGTAGACGTAGTTTCTCATTGGCCACCAGCCCACAAATAATGACATGCAGACGTATTAATTATGAAAGCTTAGTCTTAGCTTAGGTTTGCCCCACTAGCTCTTAAATTAACCCATTTATATTCATCTATGTTCTATCATGTTCATCTTGCACAGCCTGTTTCACCTTTCTGTCTCCTGACATCTCCTTACCGCCTAGATTCTTTTCCTACTTCCTCGCTCTCTGCCCAGAAGTCCCGCCTACACCTCCAGTCCAGCCATTGCCATTCAGCTTTTTATTACATCAATCACAGGAATACACCTTTGCACGGTGTACAAATATCCCACAACAGTGGTGTATGTGTGTACATGTGTGGTTTTTTTATTTGTGTGGTGTGTGTGGTATGTGTGTATGTATATATACATATATATGTGGTATGTTTATATGTATGGTGTGTGTATGTATGCTAGAGTATGTATGTGAGATGTGTATATAGATGTGTGTGATATGTTTGTTTGGTTTCTGTGTATGTTGAATGTTGTATTTGTATGTGTGTATGTGTGTGTGGTATGTGTAGTATATGTGCAGAAATATGTGGATCTGTGGTGTTGGTATGTGTGTATACAATACGAGTGTGTAGGTATGTATGCATGTGTTGTATAGGTATGTTTATGTGTGTTGGGTATTTGCATATGTTACGGGTGTGTGGTGTCTGTGTGTGGTGTGTGTGTTATGGCATATGTGGAGCCCATGGGGACTTGTGTCCTGCTGAGGTGTAAGCTTTGTCACAGTAGAAACAACCATGGGAAGGCTGGAGAGGTGTCTCACTCACTAAGAGTACTTGTGGCTCCTGAAAAAGACTCAGATCTGGTTCTCAGCACCCACACAGTCCAGGCCCCAGGAATCCCCAGGATTTAATGCCCTCTTCTGGCTCCTGTAGGCATCAGACCTATATATATACTACACATATATAGTACACATACATATATATAGGCACTCTTATACAGAAAATCAAGTCTTTTTTACCTATGTGAGTGTTTTTGTTTGTTTATACATCTATGCACCATGTACATGTCTGGTGCCCATGGAAACCAGAAGAGAGCATTAAATCCCCTGGAACTGGAGTTTCAGACAGTTATGAGCTACCATGTAGGTGCTGGGAATAGAACCTGGGTCCTCTGAAAGAACAGCAAGTGTTTTTAACCACTGGCTACCTCTATAGCACCTAATTTTGTTTGGTTGGTTGGGTTGGTTGTTTATTTTCAAGACAGGGCTTTTCTGTATAGCCTGGTTGTCCTGGAACTCACTCTATAGACCAGGCTGGCCTTGAATTCACAACATCCACCTGCCTCTGCCTCCTGCTGGGCTTAAAGGTGTATGATACCACTGCCTGGAAATTTTTGGTTTTTAAAGAAATCAATCTTGTTTTGTTGCTGTCTTGCCTAGTGACATCTTCAAGATGGAGACAGCCATGTGACATGGCTGCCATCATAGTGATGTCATCAAGATGGTGACAACCATGTAACTTTACTACCATTTTAGTTAATACAGTCACATGGCACAAAACGAAATGGCAGCACCCATAAAATTTTCTGTACCCCTGAACCTTCAGGAGATGAACAGACCCTTAGAATTTCCTGCACTGCAGACATTCAGTCACATGACCCAATCCTCTTGTCCCAATTTTTTACCATTTTGGTTTTCACTGCTTCAGATGCTTAATGGGATCATGGGAAGGGGAAACCCAGTGGGAACTCTAGTAAGGGCTCTCTTGTCACGTGACAAGGTCACTGCATTTTCATATCAGACTGAGGAGACAATACTAGATCTTGATGGTGAGGTGTGTAATTTTGGCAATTGTTTTTGCATGATATATTTATTTCCTGGCTTCTAGAGGAGACTTATGAGTTTCCCAGTCATTGACCTCTGATAGTAGTCAGCTCCCGAAGAAGAATGCCACTCTGAGACAGCTAGGCTCGGAGAGATGTGAATTAGCAGCAGTCTTTGGGAAACACAGATCCCAGCTAGGACCTGAAGGACAGACTGCCAGGTACTCCTGCAAGCAGGGAGCTGCAACAGCTAGCAGCTAGGAGACACCAGCCTGCTTATGGGAGAGATAGTTACAAGCCATTTGCAGTAGGAAATGCGGTAGAGTTCATCAGAGTTTCAGACAAGCCTCTCCCTCCTCTAGCTAGCAGCTGGTACCAGTTTTTCTGAGAACTCAGAATTGGGAAGTTATAGGCAGCCAGCTATGTGATTGTCCACAATAGAAGAGGACATTGTCTCAAGCCCCTAACCCCTCTGGGAGGTCGAATCTTTCACAGGGGTCATCTTTTAGATATCCTGCATATTGGATATTTGCCTTATGATTCATAACAGCAGTAAAATTACAGTTATGAAGTAGCAATGAAAATAATCTTATGGTGGGGGTTGTGTTAAAGGGTCACAGCAGTAAGAAGGCTGAGAACTGCTGTACTAATGCAATAGGATGGGGAACTTGGGGTTGGGGTGGGTCCCAGCATATGGGGAAAGAAGAACAGGAATTTCTCCAGACCAGGGATTTTAGAAACCACTGTCTTGCACCAAATCAGCACCAAACCCTTTCTGCAGAATGGTATATTTAAAAATCGCTTCATTTTCACTAGGTGATTGAATTCATGTATTTTTCGTGTTATAGCATGTAAGATTTAACTAGAAAACTCATGGTTCACAACAGCACGGTATCCGTTTGCCACTATTGGTTGACTGAGAGCACAAGAGATGCCACATTGAGGCCAACACATGTGCCTTTGTTATAGACTGTGCTAAGGACTGAGCCAGCAGGATAGGACTGCCCCGAAACCAAGCTGCACTGGCTTCACAGAGCGGCTACTGATCGCTTCCTTCACCAGTAATTTAAATGGCAAAGACTTTCTTGCAAACGCTGTTGACATCACTGGGGCAACTAAATTAAGGAGCACCAGCAGGCCTGGCCCAAGAGGTCAGAGGGAGGGAGTGTTAGTAGGTGATTGTCTGTGTGGCCAGGGGATAAAAAGGGACTGACAGGCTCCAGGGGATGGTGGGACATCTTTCACAATGTCCTGTACTATGGGGTAGCACTGGTTCTCTTGTTCAGGGGACCCCTGGAGACCTCATTTGGTAAACTCTAACCAGTGCCCAGTCTACAAAAAGGACAGTCAATGCGAAGGAAAAAATTTTTTCCTCTATACTTCCAGGCAAAGCCATGATCAAGCAAGGCCTTTGACTTGCCCTCACATATATGAAACAACTGGTTAAAGACAGGCTAGGGAGCCAGGCATTTGTCCCAGGCCCAGGAAACCCCTGAGGACAAGATCCTCAACTAGGCGGGCGGCGGGGGAGAGGGGGTGATTTTGGCCACCTGTGTGGTATTGACCACACAATAGGAAAACACAACCAAAGACTAAAATTGCTAATGTTTCCTCAATAGTCCAAGGGATCACACTCCCTGGACATTAGGCTTTACTCCATATGGGATGATGTTGTTTTGACAGCTATTTCTCACAATGATCTTCTTCTTGATGAGGAAACACTGCCCAGATGTAATCTCAGACCCTGGCTCACTGAGCAGGCTGTGGCCAGGAGAGACGGGCTCACTATCATTTTACCCTAACACACAAATGGTAGCGAATATCCCTTCTCTATCCAGAAGCCATATGGGAGGGACCTCATACTGATTCCAGCCACTCCAACGGCTGTCAAAAGGCCTGGAAGCATCCTGGGTTCATCACTCTGGAGACCAGCTTCAGCATGGGAGCCCAGGAAAACAATGCTGTGAGTATGTCCAGAGACCCTAATGCAGCTTGATTTGCTTCTCTGCCTGGTACCTAAGACTAACAACTTGCCTCCCTCCTCCTTCACATCTCCTTCCAGGCCCCAGTCAAAGACTTCTTTTCCTCCCTACACTTGGTTATTACACAAATAAGGGTCCGTTAGCTAAGCCCTAACTGCCACACATGATACCCCCAGTCAGCTAGAAGAAGCCAGATAGGTCATTGCCCTAATTCCTAATGGAAATTTGGGGTGCCTCTTCAGGGAAGGGAAGGGATGATGAAAACAGGATATAAGATCCAGCAGTTTGGGGTAAAAAGACCCCACAGAGAAGTAACAGGTCCCTATCCTAGCGAAGCGCCAGAAATTCCTTAGGACTTTTGGCAGCCTCGTTCTTGCTGGAGGACAGAGATGACAAAAGTATTTGGAGCTCTTATCTGTGATCTGGCTCCTAAACAGTTTCAGGGTGACCTCTTTGGGTGTGGGGGTTGGAGCAGCAGTGAAGGCCTGTTAGGAGAAAGCTCCCTCTGGTCAAGAGAACAGAATCTTCCCTGGCCAATCACCTGGACAAGGGAGCACCCAGAAAGACAGACCCACCTTCAGCCATGGCAAAGAGACACATGGAATAATTGTTCCTCCTCCTGGAGATCTGGAGCTTCAGCAAGACCAAACAATCCACGCATTTATTGTATCAAAACTTCACTGTGACTCAAGACTGCAAAGTTTGCTGGGAATTTAAAGAAACTGTATGATAAAGATGGGGAAACTGTAAGGAACGTTTTCTAGTAAAGACCAATGCCCCCCCCCCCGGACCAATATTCCATAACTCTTCCTCCTCATTTAATCTCCCCTTGTAAAACTTGTATGGAAATCTTCCAGTCTCCCCCACCCAGTAAATCTCCTGTTTATACAAAGTCGTCCCCCACACACACACACACACACTTCATTCCTGGAACTTGATGTCCTGGAAGAGCTGACTCTTTCTCCTATGCCTTCATTTCCTTTGCATACAGTATTCTGCCTGTAGGCCAGAAGAGGGCGCCAGATTTCATTACAGGTGGCAGGCCACTGAGCCATCTCAACAGCCCTGTTCTGTTTGTTTTCAATACAGAGTTTCCTCATAGCCCTGGCTGGCCTTGAACTCTCAGAGATCTGCCTGCCTCTGCCTCCCAAGTGCTGGGATTAAAGGTGTGCACCACCATGCCTGGTTTTCACTGATTTTTTTTCAAGTTTTTTTTTTATTATTTTTTAAGTATTTTATGTATGTGAGTGCTCTATCTGCATATACACCTGCATGCCAGAAGAGGGCATCGGATCGCATTATAGGTGGTCTTGAGCCATCATGTGGGTTCTGGGAATTGAACTCAGAACCTCTGGAAGAGCAACCAATGCTCTTAACCACTGGGCCATCTCTCCGGTCTCCAAGGACTGTGAGGTCAGACCCCAGCCTACAGGGCAAGAACACAGTCGCCACTTGTGTCAGAATAAAAGCCCAAGGGAACCTTCTGAGTTGGCATGCAGCTTGCTCGTCTGCTTTGGGTTCCTGCACATACACCCTTTTTACAAACAGAAATTGCCTTGCTGAGTTACTTTTACTTTGTTGTATGTGACACCAAGATTATGCGTTGTTTCTAACACCAACACAGGGGAATCCCTGGGGCTTACTTGCTGGGAACTGGCGAAAGCATCTTGTCCTAAGTACTGTCATTTTGACTTCAGACTCCATATTACCTGCAGGGCGAAACCAAGTTCAAGTTCCCAAGCCCTGGGGGAGCTGAGAACCTTCCAATGTCTGACCAACCTCCTCTTTAAACCATAAAGATAGTCGTTATGCATCTTTATTCTCTAATAACGTTATGGCTATCCCTAACAACAGAAAGAACAAATGAATCTGATTGGTTGGACTGAAAAGCTTACATCCTGTGTTGGTTGACAATGATGTAACACATAGGGAAAACCCCTAATCTTTGAATTCTTATTGGTGAAAAAATATAACTGTAACTTGACACCATTTGTGGATTTTATGCTTAAATACTTGTTGAAATGAATGAGTGTTCAGGATCACAACTCAGCCCCCGAGTCTGTTCTGCCACCCAGATCTATCAGGTTTTTTGTGCTGCCCAGTAATAAATCTTACTTTTTGGAAACTTCTTGTGTCTGCTTGGGTTGACTTGCAGAGCCTTGAACCAACCACAACATACTGAGTAGCCTAACCTAACAGGTGAACTCCAGACCAGTAGAACCTTGTCTCAAAAAGACGAGTTGGAACACCTGAGATACACATGAACACATATGTGCATACATGTCCCGTGCGTTTTTAGGTAAGCCTTTGGTTGCTGAGCCCCACTGACAGCCCAACAGCCCATGATCCCACCATTTCCTTCCCCACTCTACCTCCATTGGTCTAGGTAGCCCCCAGAGCCAAGTGACTCTTGTAGTATCAGAGGGGCACACAATAGGGCCGCAACAGAGCCTGGCTTAGGGGAAGGGGTGTGTGGAGGGGTATTTGACCTGTGACCCCAGTGGGGCTTCTTCCCTCTCCCACCCTATCTCCCGGGAAGATGATGAGTCCCTGGGTCCAGTTTCCCCACCCTCAGGGTGACATCTGATAGGTTTTTCTTTGGGTCATCAGATCACAAAAAACACAGAGTCTTATTATTTAAAAAGCTAGGCCTATAGTTTAGGCTTTTTCCCATTAGCTCTTATAAATTAAATTAACTTATTTCTTTTAATCCACATTCGTTTTTGTGGGGGGAGGGGTTTGAGACAGGGTTTCTCTGTAGTTTTGGAGCCTGTTCTGAAACTAGCTCTTGTAGCCCAAGCTGGCCTCGAACTCACAGAGATCCACCTGCCTCTGCCTCCTGAGTGCTGGGATTAAAGGCGTGTGCCACCACCGCCCAGCTGATCTACATTCATTCACGTGGCTCGGTTACCTTTACTCTATACTGCCCATCTGCTTCCTCTCCTTCTAGCTGGTGACTCTGCCTTTCTTCTTCCCAGAATTCTCTCTATCCAGAAGTTCCTGCTATACCTCCTGCCTAGTTATTGGCCATTTAGCTTTTTATTAAACCAGTCACAGTGACACATCTTTATATGGAGTAAAGGAATACTCCACCAAACTCAGCCCTGGTTCTTCTGGGAGAAATCTCCTTCCAGCTGTAAAACATCAAAGCACCCCACTCCATCAGAACCCAAGCCCTTCTCACAACCATCTGTAAGGAGACTAGTGCCCTCTCCTGGCCCGCAAGCATACATGGAGGTGGAACACTGTGTATATAATAAATAAATAAATCTTTTAAAAAAAAATAAGTGACACTGTGTTTAAAAAAAAAAAAAAGGAACCCAAGCCCTTGTGCTCCTTATTCCTAGTGGAGGTGAGTGCTGACTGCAAGTTCCCCTTGTGCTAGTCGCTAGTCACGTTCAGGGTGTCCCCTGTCTTGGAAGGGACTCTCAGAGTGTCAGAAATCCACACCCAAGCACTGGGCAGAGCTCCAGGAATCCTGTTGAAGAGAGAGAGGAAGGATTGTAAGAGCCAGGGCGGGTCAAGATCATCACAAGGTAACCCACATAATCAACTAACTGAGGCTCCTAGGAGCTCATAGGACAGCTATGGAGCCTGCACAGGACTGACCTAGGCCCTCCATATATGTGTGACAGTTGCGCTTGACCTGCTTGTGGGACTCCTAGTGGTGGGAGCAGGGCCTGTCCCTAATGCTTTGGCTAACTTCAGGAACATTCCTGGGTTGCCTTGCCTGGCCTTAATACAAAGGGAACAGTGTAGGAATTCCTTCTGTATTTCTGTTGCTTTCATTGGTTAAATAAAGAGACTGCCTTGGCCTTTTGATAGGGCAGCCCTTAGGTGGGCGGAGTGGACAGAACAGAATGCTGTGAAGAAGGGAAGTGTGGCAGACGCCATGTTTCTCCGGCCCAAGATGGACACTGGTTAGACTCATGCCGGTAAGCCACATCTGATACACAGATTACTAGATATGGGCTAGTTTAAGATGGGAGAGTTAGCCAAGAAGAGGCTAGAGCTTATGGGCCAGGCAGTGTTTAAATGAATACAGTTTCTGTGTAATTATTTTGGGCACCGGGAGCCGGGCGGGACAGAACAAGGGGCCCTGCGCCCCGAGCCGGGAACGCAGCCCTCTCCTCCATACTACAGAAGAGCTTGGTCCTACCTCAACTTGATAAGCCAAGTTTCATTGACACCCATGGGAAGTCTGCCCGTTTCTGAACAGAAACAGAGGAGGAGTGGATTGGGGAAGTGGGGTGGGAGGTGGGGGTAGGGGATGGGAGGAGAGGAGGGAGGGAAAACTGCAGGCAGGATGTAAAATAAATAAATTTAATTAATAATTAAAAAAAAACTTTTGCAGAGGCAGCTGCTGCTATCTTTGCCTGATCCAAAAGCAGACCCCTGCTTGGGTCCCTCTCCCTGCCCATAAATAAAGCTCCATCGTGCTGAGAATTTGGCATCTGGATGTGTCCTGTGCTGGCTCCGAGGCCCTTTCACACGCACATTATCAAGATCAGCTGGCAGCTTGAGTTGCAACCTTGGCCCCCTCTGGACCACAGCTTCTGTGTGCTGACCCTGAGGAAACACGTCCTGGTTCCCACCTCGGGGATCCTGGCCTCTTAGTCACAGCTGATTTTTCAGCCCCAGCGGATGGGCACCTGCTCTCCCAGGAAAGCAAAGGTTTCACGTCTGTGCTGGCCTCCTGCTAACCACAGCTGACCCTTCAGCCCCAGATGACCAAAAATCAAAATTCTTAATACAAGCCCTGAGAGTCTCTAGTGGACTCCGAAACCTCACAAACCGGGCTTCCGTCATCTATGGTTATCTCAACAGTTTTATCTTGCAGGCTTCCATGGGCAGCCCAAACTTAGGACACTAACAGCTTTTTCAGCCCAAATTTCCAAACACTCATCCCAAAACAACATGGTCAGGTCTGTCACAGCAACTGCTTACTCTGTCACCAGCATCCATCTGAGTTGGGTTTCCATTGCTGTGGTAAACACTAAGACCAGAAGCTCCTTGGGGTGTAAAGGGTTTGTTTCATCTTACAGGTGACAGGCCACCATGAAGAGAAGCCAGGGTAGGCGCTCAAAACAGGAATCTGGAGGCAGGAACTGAAACAGAGTCACGGAGGCGTGCTGTTTATGGGCGTGCTCCTTGGAACTTTCTTTTACATGCAGTCAGGGGTGACACTATTCACGGGGGTCTGAGCCGTCCCACGTCAATCATTAATCATGAAACTACCTTATAGTATCCTTGCCTACAGGCCAGTCTGGTGCAGCATTTCCTCAACAGAGCTTCGTCTTCCCGGGTGAGACTAGTTTGTGTGAAGCTGGCAGAGGTTACCCAGCACTTGGCTTTTGGCTATGTGGTTCTGTGGATAGGACCTGGAGTCCTCTTTGACCCACTGAGCCAACTGTTATGTTTGCCATAAATTATTGAGCCGCTTCTGCATCCCCCCCAACCCCCGGGCTTTTCACCTCCATACAGCTGGAACACCAATTTAGGTAAATGCATATTATGCCTGATTCTAACAAGTAAATTACAACGGTGGTTTCCACCCATGGCGGGGGGGGGGCTTGTTTGTGGGAAATTATGGTGTTTAAACATAAGACACCCTGGTGAGTATGTGAGAAAAAAAATAATTAAAACAGCCTCTGTGATGGGCTTGAATTGTAGCTTGGTTGGTAGAGCACTTGCTTGGACCAGTCCCTGGATTTGATACCCAGCATGCATGGGCGCACACACAAGAACACACACATGCACTCTGTGTCTAAAGTATACGATATATATTTCTATCAGCTCTTCAGCTGTGGTTGATTTTTTTTTTTACAAAAGGCTTTTGTATTTTTTGATCTTTGATCCTTTCTTTAATTCTGTCCGACATCTACCTGCTACTCCACACTTCTGCAGTTACCTGCCTGGGAAAATCAGGAACTTGAGGCAGTTGGATAGCCCCCACCCCAACCTATCAGGGTCTTGCTGTGGAGCCCACGATGACCTGGAATTCAGGGTCTGCCTGCGTCACTCCTGAGTTCAGGGAAGCCAGCATCCAGTTCTAGCTTTGTTCTAAATGATCCAAAAGAATAGGTCCATTCTGGAGCTCAGGACCTGCTGGAAGGACATGGCAACTACACTGGCCACACCCTTGTCTGTGATCAGGATGGAAGCCCTGACTTTAAAGCTGGGTGTGATGGTGAAGCAGGCATGGGGAAGACATCACTCAAAGTTTGCAAAAGTAGCATCCAAGAGCTTGTGGAGATAGCTCAGTCGGTGAAACACTTGCCTTGTAAGCATGAGGACCTGAATTTGGCCCCTAGAACACACAGGAAGAACCAGGTGTAGTGACACACTGTGACCCCAGCACTGGAAAGGCAGTGACAGGAGGATCTCCCAAACCAGCCTAGCCTAATCAAGGATTCACAGGCCAGCAAGATACCCTGAAGTGTTTCTGAAGATAATACCCAAGATTGAACTCTGACGTGCACACACACACATGGATGTGCACACACACACACACATACATGCACACACACAATCACACAGAGGATCATAAGCAAAAATAACAATAATATTTAAAATTAGTATTTGAAAACCTGTTGGCAAAGATGGTGGTTGGAACTGTCTGGTGTTGCTGGCACAGGTGCAGAAGCATTCCAGAGGCAGCTTTGGGGCGTGGAGGAAGACCTGAGTGGGTGTACTGATGACAGGGACATGACCATGTCAAAGACCCACGGAGGAATGGCAAAGCTCAGAGCGTGTTCTGCCCTCCTCTGTCCATAAAGCCAGTGTGTTGGTTTGAATGAGAATGGTCCCCACAGGCTCATACATTTGAATGTTTGTTCCCAGTTGGTGGACTGTTTGGGAAGGATTAGGAGGTAAGGCCTTGTTGGAGGAAAAGTGTCACAGGGGTAGGCCTTGAGGTTTCAAATTATGCCAGGCTTAATTCATTCTCTCTCTCTCTCTCTCTCCCCCTTCCTCCCTCCTTCCCCCCTCCTTCCCTCCTTCCCTCTCTCTCGCTCTCTTCCTCTCTCTTTCTGCCCACAACTCACATATCAGATGTAAAGTCTCAGACACTGCCCCAGTGCCATGCCTGCCTGCTTGCTGCCATGCTCCTTGCCATGATGGCCACACCCTCACCCTCTGAAACTGTAAAGCAGCCCCCAGTTAACTTATAGGTTGCCTTGGTCATGGTGTCTCTTCACAGCAATAGACCAGTGACTAAGACAGCCAGTTCTGCTCAGTTCACAGGGAACACTTGCTTTTATTTATTTTTATTTTTTTACATTTTGTTTAGTTGAGGGCGCTGGAGCAATGTGGAGTGTGGTCCCACTTCCTGTTCTCTCTGTTTCCTGTGTGGATGACATGTGATCTCTCTACGGGTTTCTGCTGCAATGCCTCCTGCCATGACAGACTGTGTCCCCTCTGGAACTGTGCATTAGGATAAGTCCTTTTCTCCTCTAAGTGGCTTTGATCAGGATATTCTACTACAGCAATAGGAAACTAATGCAGAGAATGAGAAACCTGCGCTACAGGAGAGCAGCGCTGTCTGCTAAGCTGGGGACCCACATCGGGTAGAAGTGGGAAGGGAGGAAGCTACCTAGAGTGCGTAAGCTCCACACTCCTGAGTGCATGGGTCTGTCACTGCCACCATGACCTGTAGGCATCAGACTACAGTTTCTTCAGACGGTCGTGTGTGTGTGTGTGTGTGTGTGTGTGTGTGTGTGTGTGTGTGTGTGTGTGTGTGTGTAGTGTATGCATGTAGAGACCTGAGGTCAAGACTGGGTTTTGTTCCCTGGGAACTACCCACCTTACTTTTGAAACAAGGAGCTCATCACATAAGCATATACTACCTCACCCGGTTTTCATATGGATTTTGGGAGAAAACGAGGGGCCTCACCTTGCAAGCAAGCACTTTACTGAGTCAGCTCCCTAGACTCTCTTCAGCCCTTCAATGCAGCATTGAATCCCCTAGAACTGGAGTTACAGATAATTGTGAGCCATCTATGGGTGCTGAGAACCAAACCCAGGTCCTCTGGAAAAGCAGCCAATGACAAGCATTATATTCACGGCACACGTATATGTTTGTGTGTGTGTGTGTGTGTTATACAGACATGTCATGGGATGCGTACACATGAGTATTCAGGCCAGAAGTTAATGCCAGGTGTTTGGGGCATTGTAGAGAATGAGAGGCTATCCCTCACTGAACCTGGACCTCACTGATTGGCTAGTCAATGAGCTCCAGGGTCCTGCCTGTCTCTACCCCCCATATTCCAGCATTAAGGTTACAGCTAGATGCTGCCACACCCAGCTTCTGCATGGGTGCCAGGGTCTGAACTCAGGTCCTTGTACTGGCACAGCAGGAACTTTACCTCCCAGTCCTTCTTTTTTTTTTTTTTTTTTGCTTTATCAAGACAGGGTTTCTCTGTAGCCTGTCCCGGAACTAGCTCTTGTAGACCAGGCTGGCCTCGAACTCACAGAGATCCGCCTGCCTCTGCCTCCTGAGTGCTGGGATTAAAGGTGTGTGCCACCACCGCCCAGCTGTGCCATGATTCTTGTTTGGAGGTTATACACAGGGGCTTGGAACTCTTCCACCCAAAACTTCCTTTGTGATGTCTCTCCTTCCTGTTGCAGAGTCCCAAAACGTGCATGGCCTTGATGGGAAGTGTCTTCCCACTTTTGGGAGGGAGGTTTCTTTTTCCTTTTTAATCGCCTGTCTCTTCCCTTGCATGTGTTCACAGAATCCTTTGTGTCCTGCCTTTCTGCTGCTGCAGGAGGGGAAGGTTTGTAGGCACAGGTCCCTTTCCAGGTTTGTTTCCACAAGGACTTTGGAGACCAAATAAACCAGTTGTGGTGAGGAAAGGGGAAACATTGCCCTCTCTCCCCCTCCTCTCTCTCCCTCTCTCTCTCTCTCTCTCTCTATCTCTCTCTCTCTCTCTCTCTCTCTCTCTCTCTCTCTCACACACACACACACACACACACACACACACACCAGGCAAGTACTCTACTGCTGAGCCACAGCTGCATTCTTTACATTTACTTCAGGCTGTCAAATGAAGCCTCTCCCCTGGGCTAGTCTTGCAGAGGACCTGAGTTTGGTTCCCAGCACCACATCCAGGGTCTCACAAGCACCTGTAATACCAGCTCCAGGCCTTTGATGCCTTCTTCTGCCCTCCAAGGGCACCACATGAATGTACCATCACCTACACAGACACAGACACACACACACACATACACATGTATACACACACAAATATATGTGTAAATAGAAAATAAAATATTGCTGGGTGGTGGTGGCACATGCCTTTAATCCCAGCACTTGGGAGGCAGAGACAGGCAGATCTCAGTGAGTCGGAGGCCAGCCTGGCCTACAAAGAGAGTTCCAGGACAGCCAGGACTGTTACACAGAGAAACCCTGTCTCAAAAAACCATAATAAATAAATAAATAAATAAATAAATAAATAAATAAATAAATAAATAAATAAATAAATAAATAAATAAATACTTGGGTTGGAGAGATGGCTCAGTGGTTAAGGGCCCTTGCTTCTCTTGTGGTGAACCCGGGTTCAGTTCCCAGTACCCACATGGTCACTCACAACCATTTGTAACTACAGTTCTGTGGGATCTAATGCTCTCTTCTGTACTCTTCTGGCAAATAGCACACATGTGGTGCACATATATACATAGACAAAACAAACACATGATGACCTTTTCATGTCAGTGGCCTTCCCATAAGCATGAGGAGTACTCAGTACCCACAGTGAGTGCTGGATTGAATGCTTGCCCACTGACTCAGACTGGGTGACCTGTGGAGGAAACCCAGCCTCCCTCGTTGGCACGTCTGGTCCTCCACAC
Organism: Ondatra zibethicus; assembly: GCA_004026605.1. Classification (NCBI taxonomy): domain Eukaryota; kingdom Metazoa; phylum Chordata; class Mammalia; order Rodentia; family Cricetidae; genus Ondatra; species Ondatra zibethicus. The sequence continues at coordinate 174,669 of PVIU01001279.1, read as the reverse complement.
CCGTCACTGTCTTCCCCATGGGGACACCACAGGAGCATACTCCACCAGGACTTGATCCTGTCAGCCCAACCGGAGCTGCTGTGTCAGCTGTTGGCAACTGAGTCCCTGTGCCTCAGCCCCAAGGGCAGGGTTCTGATTGCTTTGGGCAACAGCTCTCGAGTGGCTATCTTCACGAACCTGGGTTACAGGGCTTTCCCCCGTCCTACTGACATCCATGTCCCTTCATCTCAGGGCGCAGAGTGGTTGCTTGTTTTGTTGGTTTTGTTTTGAGAACGGGTTTCACATGCTAGTCCAAACTGGCCTAGAACTCACTATGTGGCCCAATGTGGCATCAAAATTTGAGCAATCCTCCTGTCTCCACCTCCCCAGTGCTGGGGTTTAGATCTCCGAGCTGCCACACACCACACCTCCTTTTTTTTCTTTTTTGTTTTTTTTTTGGGGGGGGTTGTTGTTTTGTTTTGTTTTGTTTTTCAAGACAGGGTTTTGCTGTGTAACCCTAGCTGTTCTGGAACTCACTCTGCAGATAAGGCTGGCCTTGAACTCACAGAGATCCTCCTGCCTCTACACCTCCCAAGTACTGGAATTAAAAGTGTGCACCACCAGGCCCAACTTTAAAAAAAAAATTAATACAGTGTGCTTGCTAGTTTTATGCCAACTTGACACAAGCTAGAAACATATCTGGGAAGAGGGAATCTTAACTGAGAAACGCCTCCATAAAAATTGGCCTGTAGGCAAGTCGGTAATGCATTTTCTGGGTGGGTGAACTGATGTGAGCGAGCCCTAACTGTTGTGAGCGGTGCCATCCCTGGGTGCTATAAGAAAGTCTCTCCCCACCCCATTCATCCATAACCACCTATTCTATTTCCCCTTCTTAGGAAAATCTCCTCCTGCTCAGTCCCTTACTCTACACCTAACCTCTGTGTTTAGACATACTTATTGAAGAGGTAAGAGCTGACATTCACATGTAAGAGAATACATACCATATTTGTCTTTTGGGATCAGGGTTACCTCACTCAAGATAATTTTTTTTATAGCTCCATCAATTTACCTGTGAATTTCATGGTTTTTTCCCTAACAGTTGAGTAATATTCCACGTGTAAATGTGCACATTGTCTACCCAAACATCCATCGATGGCCATCTAGGCTGTTTCTAATTCTGGCTATTACGAATAGAGCAGCAATGAACATGGTTGAGCAAGTGTCTCTGTAGTAGGGTGTAGAGCCCTTTGGCTATACGCTCAAGAGTGGTGTAGCTGGATCTTGAGGTAAGTCTATTCCCAGCTTCCTGAGGAACCACCACACTGATTTATATAGTGACTGTACAGGTTTGCACTCCCACCAGCAGAGGATGAGTGTTCTTACTCCATCCTCTCCAGCACAAGCTGTCACATGGGTTATTGACCTAAGTCATTCTGACAAGTGAAAGATGAAATCGCAAGCCAAGCATGGTGGCACACGCCTTTAATTCCAGCACTCCAGAGCAGAGGCTAGTGAATCTCTGAGTTTGAAGCCAGGTTGGTCTACAGAGCAAGTACCAGGATGGCGATGGCTACACAAAGAAATCCTGTCTCAAAAAAAAAAAAATTAAATCTGGAAGTAGTTTTGATTTACATTTCCCTGATCCTGATTACTAAGTATGTTGAACATTTCTTTGTGTTTCTCAACCACTTGTGTTCCAACTTCTTTTATACTTTTTTTTTTTTTTTTGGTTTTTCCAGACAGGGTTTCTCTGTGGCTTTGGAGCCTGTCCTGGAACTAGCTCTGTAGACCAGGCTGGTCTCAAACTCACAGAGATCCGCTTGCCTCTGCCTCCGAGTGCTGGGATTAAAGGCGTGAGCCACCATCGCCCGGCTACATTTTTTCTTTATAGTTATTGAGCTCTACATTTTTCTCTGCTCCCCTCCCTCCCTCTCCCCTCCCCCCTTCAACCCTCCCCCAAGGTCCCCATGCTCCCAATTTACTCAGGAGATCTTATTGTTTTATACTTTCTACTTGCCATGTAGATTAGATCTATGTAAGTCTCTGTTAGTGTCTGTATTGTTGTCTAAATTCTCTGGGATTATGGTTTGTAGGCTGGTTTTCTTTGCTTTATGTTTAAAAAGCACCTATGAGTGAGTACATGTGATAATTGTCTTTCTGTGTTTGGGTTACATCACTCAATATTATGTTTTCTAGCTCCACCCATTTTCCTGCAAAATTCAAGCTGTCATTATTTTTTTCTGCTGTGTAGTACTCCATTGTGTAAATGTACCACATTTTCCTTAGCCATTCTTCAATCAAGGGGCATTTAGGTTGTTTCCAGGTTCTGGCTATGACAAACAAAGCTGCTATGAACACAGTTGAGTGCATGTCCTTGTGGCACAATTGAGCATCCTTTGGATATATATCCAAAAGTGGTATTACTGGGTCTTGAGGAAGGTTGTTTCCTAATTTTCTGAGATATCGCCACACTGACATCCATAGGGGTTGTACCAGCTTGCATTCCCACCAGCAATGCAGAAGTGTTCCCTTTTCCCCACAACCTCTCCAGCATAAGTTGTCATCAGTGTTTTTGATCTTGGCCATTCTTAGAGGGGTAAAATGGAATCTCAGAGTTGTTTTGATTTGCATTTCTCTGATGACTAAGGATGTTAAACATTTCCTTAACTGTCTTCAGCCATTTTAGATTCCTCTGTTGAGAGTTCTCTGTTTAGGTCTGCACTCCATTTTTTTTATTGGATTACGTGATCTCTTGGTGTCCAATTTCTTGAGTTCTTTATATATTTTGGAGATCAGACCTCTGTCTGATGTGGGGTTGGTGAAGATCTTTTCCCATTCTGTAGGCTGTCGTTTTATCTTGTTGACCATGTCCTTTGCTTTACAGAAGCTTTTCAGTTTCAGGAGGTCCCATTTATTAATTGCTTCTCTCAATGTCTGTGCTGCTGGAGTTCTATTTAGGAAGTGGTTCCCTGTGCTAATGCGTTCAAGTGTACTTCCCACATTCTCTTCTATAAGGTTCAGTGTGGCTGGCTTTATGTTGAGGTCTTTGATCCATATGGACTTGAGTTTTGTTCATGGAGATAGATATGGGTCTATTTTCATTTTTCTACATGTTGATATCCAGTTATGCCAGCACCATTTGTTAAATATGCTTTCTTTTTTCCATTTGATATTTTTTGCTTCTTTGTCAAAAATCAGGTGTTTGAAGATGTGTGGATTGATCTCCGGGTCTTCTATTCAGTTCCATTGGTCCTCCTGTCTGTTTTTATGCCAGTACCAGACTGTTTTCAGTACTGTAGCTCTGTAGTAGAGTTTCAAGTCAAGGATTGTGATGCCTCCAGATGTTCTTTTGTTGCCCAGGATTGTTTTGGCTATCCTGGGTTTTTTGCTTTTCCATGTGAAGTTGATTACCGTTCTTTCGAGGTCTTTGAAGAATTTTTCTGGGATTTTGATGGGCATTGCATTGAATCTGTAGATTGCTTTTGGTAAGATTGCCATTTTTACTATATTAATTCTGCCTACCCAAGAGCCTGGGCAATCTTTCCACTTTCTGATGTCTTCTTCGATTTCTTTCTTCAAAGATTTAAAGTTCTTGTCATACAAGTCTTCCACTTGTTTGGTTAGAGTTACTCCAAGTTATTTTATGCTATTTGTGACTATTCAGAAGGGTGTTGATTCTCTGATTTCTTCCCCAGCCCTTTTATTATCTGTGTACAGGAGGGCTACTGATCTTTTTGAGTTAATCTTGTATCCTACTACATTGCTGAAAGTGTTTATGAGTTGTAGAAGTTCCTTGGTAGAATTTTTGGGATCACTTATGTAAACTATCATATCATCAGCAAACAGTGAGAGTTTGACTTCTTCTTTTCCAATTTGTATCTCCTTGATCTCCCTTTGGTGTCTTATTGCTCTAGCTAGGACCTCAAGAACTATATTGAATAGATATGGAGAGTCTTGTTCCTGATTTCAGTGGAATCGCTGGGAGTTTCTCTCCATTTAGTTTGATGTTGGCTGTTGGCTTGCTGTATATTGCCTTAATTATGTTTAGGTATGTTCCTTGTATCCCTGCTCTCTCCAAGACCTTTATCATGAAGGGATGTTGTATTTTATCAAATGCTTCTTCAGCATCTAATGAGATGATCATGTGGTTTTTATTGTTCAGCTTGTTTATATGGTGGATTACGTTGACAGATTTTTGTCTGTTGAACCATCCCTGCATCTGTGGGATGAAGCAGACTGGGTCATGGTGGATGATGGTTCTGATGTGTTCTTGGATTCGATTTGCTAGTATTTTATTTAGTATTTTTGCATCAATGTTCATGAGTGAGATTGGTCTGTAATTTTCTTTCTTAGTAATGTCTTTCTGTGGTTTGGGTATCAGGGTAATTGTAGCCTCATAAAAAGAGTTTGGCAATGTTCCCTCTGTTTCTTTTGTGTGGAATAATTTTTTTTAATATTTATTTATTTATTATGTATACAATATTCTGTCTGTGTGTATGCCTGCAGGCCAGAAGAGGGCACCAGACCTCATTACAGATGGTTGTGAGCCACCATGTGGTTGTCAGGAATTGAATTTAGGACCTTTGGAAGAGCAGGCAATGCTCTTAACCACTGAGCCATCTCTCCAGCCCCCTGTGTGGAATAATTTGAGGAGTATTGGTATTAGTTCTTCTTTGAAAGTCTTGTAGAATTCTGAGCTGAAACCATCTGGTCCTGGACTTTTTTTTGGGGGGGGGAGACTTTTGATGACTGTTTCTATTTCTTCAGCAGTTATATGTCTGTTTAATTTGCTTATCTGGTCTTGATTTAATTTTGGTAAGTGATATTTATCCAGAAAGTTGTCCATTTCCTTTAAGTTTTCCAATTTTGTGGAGTACAGGTTTTCAAAATATGACCTGATGATCCTCTGTATTTCCTCCGTGTCTGTTGTTATGTCCCCCTTTTCATTTTTGATTTTGTTAATTTGGATATTCTCTCTCTAGCTTTTGGTTAGTTTGGATAAAGGTTTGTCTATTTTGTTGATTTTTCTCAAAGAACGAACTCTTTGTCTCATTAATTCTTTGTATTGTTTTCTTTGTTTCTATTTTGTTGATTTCAGCTCTCAATTTGATTACTTCCTTCCGTCTAGTTCTCTTAGGTGAGTTTGCTTCTTTTTGTTCTAAAGTTTTCAATTGTTCTGTTAATTCACTAGTGTGGGATTTTCCCCGCTTTTTAGGTAGGCATTTAGTGCTATGAACTTGCCTCAACACTGCTTTCATTGTGTCCCATAAATTTGGGTATGTTGTGTGGTCATTTTCATTGAATTTTAGGAAGTCTTTAATTTCCCCCTTTATTTCTTCCTTGACCCATTGATGATTCAGGTGAGTATTGTTTAATTTCCATGGGTTTGTGGGTTTTCTGGAATTAGTATTGCTGTTGACTTCTAGTTTTAAAGCATGGTGATCTGATAAGGTACATTGGGTTATTCCAATTTTTGTATTTGTTGAGGTTTGTTTTGTTACCAAGTATGTGGTCAATTTTTGAGAAGGTTCCATGAGGTGCTGAAAAGAAGGTATATTCTTTTCTGTTTGAATGGAATATTCTATAGATGTCTGTTAAGTTCATTTGAGTCATAACATCTGTTAGTTCTGTTATTTCTCTGTTCATTTTTTGTCTGATTGACCTGTCCAGTGGTGAGAGGGGAGTGTTGAAGTCTCCCACTAGTAGTGTGTGGGGTTTAATATATGATTTAAGCTTTAGAACTGTTTCTTTGACATATGAGGGTGCCCATGTATTTGGGGCATAGATGTTCAGTATCAAAATTTCCTCTTGATGTATTTTTCCTGTGACTAATATGAAATGTCCTTCTTTGTCTCTTTTGACTGATTTTAGCTTGAAGACTATTTTGTTAGATACTAGGATAGCTATACCCGCTTATTTCTTAGGACCATTTGATTGGTATATTTTTTCCCAACCCTTTATTCTGAGACAATGTCTGTCTTTGAGGTTTAAATGTGTTTCTTGCATGCAGCAGAAGGATGGATTCTGTTTTCATATCCAATCTGTTAGCCTGTTCCTTTTTATAGGTGAGTTGAGTCCATTTACATTAAGGGATATTAATGACCAGTGATTGCTATATCCTGTTAATTTAGTTTTCATCGCTGGTGATGTTAATTTATGCATTTTTTCTTCTTCGGGATTTGCTGTAATGAGATCATCAATTGTCTGTGTTTTTGTTGGTGTAGCCATCTTACTTGGGTTGGAGTATTTTGTGTAGGGCTGGGTTTGTGGCTAGGTATTGGTGAAAACTAGATTTGTCATGGAATATCTTGTTTTGTCCTTCTATGGTGATCGACAGTGTTCCAACTTTTGAGTTGAGATAAAACTGTCTAGTTCTGTGCCTCATTTTAAATTGAGTTATTTGTTTTTTGTTTTGGTTTGTTTTTTGTTGTTGTTGTTTACTTGTTTTCTTGATGTCCAGATTCTTTTAAGATCTTTACATGTTTTCGATATTAGCCCTCTATAAAATGTGTAATTGGTGAAAATCTTTTACTATTCTGTAGCAGCCGCTTTGTGCAAATGATGGTGTCCTTTGCCATATAGAAGCTTTCCATGAGTTCCCATTTATTAATAGTTTTTGTTACCTGTGCTATCAATGTTCTGTTCAGAAAGTCCTTTTCTGTGACAGTGAGTTCAAGACACTCACTCTCCACTTTTTCTTTTACCAGATTCAGGATATTTGACCTCATGTTAATGTCTTTGATCCGTTTGGAGTTGAGTTTTGGGCAGGGTACTAAGTATGAATCTATCTAGATTCTTCTACATCTGTTCAATTTGAACAACTCCATTTGTGGAGGATACTTTTTTATGTATTTATTTCTGGTTTCTTTATATAAAGAAAAAATCAGGTGTCTATAGGTGTGTGGACTTATGGTTGGGTCTTCAATTCAATTCCATTGATCAACGTGTCTGTTTTTATGACAATACCTACCAATCTGTTTTTATTACTATAGCTCTGTAGTACAGTTTGGGAATGGAGATGGTGATCCTTAGGTCTTTGTGTTTCCACATGAAGCTGAAAATTGTCCTTTCAATTTCTGTGAAGAATTGTGTTGGGGTTTTGATAGATATTGCACCAAACATGCAGATTTCTTTTTTTTTATTAAGATTTATTTATTTATTCTGTATACAGTGTTCTGTCTGCATGTGTGCCTACAGACCAGAAGAGGGCGCCAGATCTGATCTCATTATAGATGGTTGTGAGCCACCATGTGGTTGCTGAGAATTGAACTCAAGACCTCTGGAAGAAAAGTCAGTGCCCTTAATCTCTGAGCCATCTCTCCAGCCCCCAGATTGCTTTTATTAGGGTGGCCAGGTTCACTATGTTAACTCTACCAATCCATGAGCATGGGAGATCTTTCCATCTTCTGAGATCTTCTTCAATGTCTTAAAGTTTTTATATATTATACAAGTCTTTTACTTGCTTGTTTAAAGTTATCCCTAAGATATTTTATTTTATAATTTGACCAACATGACCACTCCATGGTATGGTTAAAGGAAGGTGTTTATTGTAGATATGAGAGACAGAGCAGCCAGAGGCACTGGGAAGAGTCCAGAGCAGAAAGAGAAAGAATTAGTCTGAGTATGAGTAGCCTGGGGGAGAGAAGCCTGTGAGCTGCAGGGGTTCAGGGTGAGTTCAGCTCCGAGAACCCAGGTAATGAAGGAGGGACGTCTTCTGAACATTGACCTCCACACTCACATCATGGCACATGCACCAACACACAGCACGTTAAATATATATGTGTAAAACTAGGGCGCTGCTCTTTTAGAAGACTCTGATTCAATTCCCAGCACCCATATTGTGGTTTACAATCATCTGTAACTCCAGTTCCAGGAGTTCTGACACCATCCTCTGGCCTCCATGGATATCAGGCATGCACATGGTACACAGAAATACTGCAGGCAAAACACCCACACACACGAATTTAAAATAAAAACGTAAAACAGATGCTGCCAATTCCTGCTGGCTCCTGGCTCCTTGTTGTGCTGACTTCTGTATTAGTTACTCTTCTCATGGCTGTGACCAAATACCTGGCAGGAAGCAACTTAAAGGACAAAGGGCTTGTTGTGGCTCGCAGTTTGAGGGGACACAGGCCAGCACAGCAGAAAGGCATGGTGGTCGGCAGCTGCACGGTGGCAGTAGCATGTGGTGGCTAGTCACATTGCTTTTAAAGTCAAGAAGCAGAAATGGGCTATAAAATCCCCAGACTTTCCCCTTGTGACTACTTCGTGCAGTGTGGCTCCATCCCCTACAGGTTCCACAGCCTTCCCAGGTAGCATCAACAACTAGGGACAAGTGCTCAAACACAGGCGTCCACATAGGACATTTCATGTTCAAACATCAGCTTCCCATGACGGTGACAAAATGCCTGAGAAAATCAACTTAAAGGAGCAGCATTTTATTTGGATCCAGTACTTCGGAAGCTTCAGCCCACGGTCATTTGTTTCTGTGGCCCGCAGTGAAGCAGAACATGGTGTTAGAAGATGCTCACAGCAGCCAGGAAGCAAAAGAGCCTGTACAGAAGGGGCTAGGGACAAAACAGATCCCTGGTGGCCTAGTTACATAGCTAGCTCAAGGCCAGCCAGGGATATATAGTGAGACGCTATCTCAAAAGAAAAAAAAAACCTAGCAAACAAACAAAACAACCCTGTTTTCCTTACCTTGCTTCTACCAGATGTTTTGTGGCAGCAGGGAGAAAAGTGACCAGTACACACGAGACACTTCCCTGAGGTCTTTGAGGGAGATGCCCACCATTACTTGTTTTAGATTTATTTTTAATTATGTATATCTGGGGCTGGAGAGATGTCTCAGTGGTTAAGAGCACTGGCTGCTCTTCCAGAGGTCCTGAGTTCAATTCCCAGCAACTACATGGTGGCTCACAACCATCTGTAATGAGATCTGGCGCCCTCTTCTGGCGTGCGGGTATACATCGAGGCAGAATGTTGTATACATAATAAATAAATAAATAAATTTTTAAAAAATCATGTATATCTGATATCTTTCTGTGGGTCTATGCTCATGTGCATAGGTGCCCTGGGACGGCAGAGGTATCAGATGCCCTGCTAGAGCTGTAGTTACGGGCTGTTGTGAGCCCCTGAGGCTTGGGAGAGCAACTGGGCCATCTCTTAGCCCCTCAGCATGTTTTGAAATGCCCTATAAGACAGGGACACAGGGTAGCTGTGGTCTGGACTGAAATGTCCCCCAAAAGTCATGTACTGGGGATGTGGTTCTCAGTGCAACAGCATTCGATGCTTGGGTCCTGGGAAGTGACTGGGCCACAGAGCCCTGGCCCCATCAATAGAACAACCCATATGCTCCTCATTCAGAGCACACTGAGCTACGGGGACGTGGTGGGAAATAGAGGATGTGGTGCTATCATTTAGGGGGCAAGAAAGGGTTTAATGTCTTTACCAATTAAATAGTTTAAAGGCAATAACAGTAAAAAGAAATGTGTATTCCACCAGGCAGTGGTGGTGCACACCTTTAATCCCAGTACTCAGGAGGCAGAGAACTCAGGAGGATCTCTGAGTTCGAGGCCAGCCAGGTCTACAGAGTTCCAGGAAAGGCTCCAAAGCTACAGAGAAACACTGTGGGGAAAAAAAAGAAAAAGAAAAAGAAAGAGAAGAGAAAGAAAGAAAAAAGAGAGCCGGGTGGTGGTGGCGCACCTTTAATCCCAGCACTCGGGAGGCAGAAGCAGGTGGATCTCGGTGAGTTTGAGGCCAGCCTGGTCTACAAGAGCTAATTCCAGGACTGGCTCTAAAACTCCTATCTCGAAAAAACCAAAAAAAAAAAAAAAAAAGAAAAAAGAAAAAGAGAAAAAGAAATGTGAATTCTAAAAATAATAATAACTAAAAGGCAACAAAGAAGTTTTGCAAAGTCAAATTTTCTCCCAATGGAGGTTAGAGAGAAAGTAGACTCTTCATGCCAGGCATGTAGCATCATACCCAGCTTGCTTCTGGCCTTACAAACAAGCACCAGTGGAGTAAAGGACCTGCTCACACTGGTAATTTCCCTTTCTAAACCTTTTTTATTTTTTAAGCATTTTAAATTTATTTTTATTTATGTGCTTCTGTCTGTGTCTGTGTGAGTTTATGTGCACCACATGTGTGCTGGTGCCCATGGAGGTCAGGGGTCAGATCCCTTGGAGCTGTAGTTATAGGCAGTTGTGAGCTGTCCACTGTGGGTTCTGGAAACTGATTCTAGGTCCTCTGCAAGAGCAGTCAGTGCACACATCTGTCTTAGTCACAGTTTCTATTGCTGTGATAAACACCTTGACCAAGCCTGGTGGTGATGGTGCACACCTTTAATCCTAGCACTCGGGAGACAGAGGAGGGCAGATCTCTGAGTTCAAAGCTGGCCTGGTCTACAGAGTGAGTTCCAGGAGAGACAAGGAGACAAAGAGAAACTCTGTCTTTTTTTTTTTTTTTTTTTTTTTGGTTTTTCGAAACAGAGTTTCTCTGCAGCAGCTTTGAAGCCAGTCCTGGAACTAGCTCTTGTAGACCCGGTCTGGAACTCACAGAGACCCGCCTGCCTCTGCCTCCCGAGTGCTGGGATTAAAGGCGTGCGCCACCACCGCCCGACTAGAAACTCTGTCTTGAACAAAAGAAAAGAGAGAAAAGAAAAAAGGAAGAGAAAAAAAGAAAGACCACGACCAAAAGCACTTTAGGGAGGAAAGGCCTTATTTGGCCTACACTTCCACACCACTGTTCATCATGGAAGTCAGGACAGGAACCTGGAGGCAGAAGTTGACCCAGAGGCTATGGAGGAGTGCTGCTTACTGGCTTGCTCTCTTCCTTTGCTTGCTCAGCCTGCTTTCTTATAGAACTCAGAACCACCAGCCAAGGAATGGTCCCACCCACACAGTGGGCTGGGCCCTCCCGCATCAATCACTAATTAAGAAAATACCCTATAGGCTTGCCTATGGCGGATCTTCTGGAGACAATTTTTTAAACGATGTTCCCTCCTCTCTGATGAATCTAACTTATGTCAAGTTGATATAAACTAAACAACGCAGCATCTCTCCAGTACCTTGTCTTTTTTTTTTAAAGAATGTGAAAACATTTTTCGGAGGACACAAGCATGTGGGTGTACCACTTCACGGGTGTAGAGGTCTCTCCTTCCTGCTGTGGAATCATCTTTTTGTACACTACGAAGATGTGCCTCTGCCAAGGCACCTTCTGATTGGCTTAATAAAGAGCTGAATGGCCAATAGCTAGGCAGGAAAAGGCTAGGCAGGACTTTAAGGCAAAGAGAAAAGAAGAGTTGCTGAATCTAGGCAGGAGAGATGCTAGACGAGACGGAGGGGAAGCAGGACACATACGAGGAGAGGTAAAAACCACGAGCTACATGGTAGCACACAGATCAATAGAAATGAGTTAATTTAAACTGTAAGAGCTAGTTAGAAATAAGTCTAAGCTAAGGCTGAGTTTTCATAATACTAAGTCTCTGTATCATGATTTGGGGGCTGGCGCTCCAAGAAAGCCTTCTACACCTTCCACCATGTGGATTCCAGGAATCAAACTCAGATGGTCAGGTTTGCATCCTGGAGACTGAGTCTCCTCGCCATCCTCTCTCATCTTCTGTCAGTTACATCTGCATCCAGTGACAGAAGTTCTCACAGAAGCAACCTAAGGGAGAAACTGGCTGACTTGGCTCACTGTTCAGTCTTCAAAAGGCTGAGTGTGGTGGCGCACGCCTTTAATCCTAGCACTTAGAGGCAGAGGCAGGCGGATCGCTTATGAGTTTGAGACCAGTCTGGTCTGCATAGTAAGTTTCAGGTCAGGCAGGGCTACAAAGTAAAAGCCTGTGTCGAAAAAATAAAATAAAAGGCTTCCATACTGAAGTAGCTGATGTGCTGAGTGTTCCTGATTACCATAATTTCTTGCAGAACTCGGGTCCCAGGAAGGGGCTCTTCAGGCCAAACTCTTCCTATTGGTCCCCCATCCACAAGAAACAGCAGTTACTGGGTAGGGTGGTGCTCGCCTTTAATCCTAGCACTTGGGAGGCAAAGGCGGGTGGATTCCAGGACAATCAGGGCTACATAGAGAGATCCTGTCTCAAACAACAAAAACCAAACAACAAAAAAGAAATGGCAAGTCAACAACTCCACCTCATCCTCTCTTGGAACTAATTTACATGTCAAACTGGAGGCTAACATGGATGATGCTACTCAAATCTCCCTATTTTTTTTTTTTTTTTGGCTTTTTCAAGACAAGGTTTCTCTGAAGGTTTTTGGAACCTGTCCTGGAACTAGCTCTTGTAGACCAGGCTGGCCTCAAACCCCCAGAGATCTGCCTGCCTCTGCCTCCCGAGTGCTGGGATTAAAAGCATGTGTCACCACCACCTGGCAAATCTCCCCTTTCTTATAACTCTGCCTTTACAGCAAGTTCCTCCTGGGCCACCATCTGAGCTTCAGATGCATTTCTCACTACACATAGCAGCAGCCAGGCAACCCTCAGATTGCAAATTTTTCTTCTATACTTTTAACTGTTCTCAGGGAATCCCAATATGCATGAGGTGGACTTCACTCACTAAACAGGCAGCATACTATCCCATAATACTGATGATATGACTGCTTTATGATCTAGTAAGGGGAAGGGTTTATTGTAGTTATGAGAGAGAGAGAGAGAGAGAGAGAGAGAGAGAGAGAGGGAGGAAGGGAGGGAGACTGGCTAGAGGCATCTGGAAGAGTCCAGAGCAGAGAGAGAAACAAGAAGATTGGACATGGCCAGCAGACTGAACCTGACCATGAGAGAAGCAGGGACAGAGCAGAAAGAGAGAAACAGAGAAACAGAGAGGTAGAGAGAGTGGGAGACCAGAGAGAGAGGGAGGGAGACTGAGAGAGAGAGAGAGCATAGCTGAAATAGCAGGGTTATAAGGAGAACGAGTAGCTAGGGTTAGGGAAGCCTGTTAGCTAGGATGCTAACATGGACATGTGTAACAGGCTCTTGTGGTACTGGGGGAGCCCAGAGCCTGGCATGCACTTTGATATGCTCCTAGTCACCAGGCATTTGTTCCTTTTGCCTTTTGGAATTTGGGGAAACGGAATTTCCCTTGGACCTGACAAATATCACATAGACAAAGACTGCCATCCTGGAATTCCTTCCACAAATACTCCAACTGGTGATGGCTCTGCCTTAGCCGCACATCTCCCTACCCATAGCAAGAACCATGCAACTGGGGCTGTAGCAGAAAAGCACACTGACACACCACTGGCGTTTTGTTATCTCCTCCTCCGATGCTCCCATCAGGCCTCAGTTGCATGCATGGATAACCATAGCCAGAATCACGCAGTCACTCCTCCCAACTCTTCTGTGGATCTATTTGCCCCTGTTTCACTGCCAAGTGTGTCATAGACTTTTTCTGGAAAGATAGGGCATAAACAAATCTGCCAACCCGAAAAGAGAACCCACAAAAGACCAAAGTAATGACCTGGTAAACAAACGAGTTTCTACCACGGTTACAAACAGGAGAATGGGTCAGGGTTACTTAGGAGGAACAGGGATGACTCAAAAGCAGGTCTGAGAATCTCTTCTTACAGCTGGTTGCCAGTCCCGTCCCCCAGCAGTGACTCCTTTTCTAAAGCTAAGGGGACTTCAAGAATCTCCCATGTTTCTGGCCTTTTGTTTTTAACAGGCCTGGCAGAAATGAAGATATTCTGGAGAGGCTCCTGTGTCTCTCAGTCAATCAGACTGAAAATAATGGACCCCAAAGAAACAGGAATTTCCCCGGGAATCTCACGCTGGACAAGGGAAAGGGCCCCAGCCAGAGGAAAAACTGGAGATTTCACACAGTTCTAACAACTTGTCAGACTGCTGAGATTTAAGCCCAGGCAGAGATGGGTCAGTGGTGGGCGGAGCTGCACCTTGACCCGGACTGTTGCTTAGACGTACACATCCCTGTCCCTTTAACTTTGACCTCACTTCAGGACTTGGGTGGTTCCTTCCCTGAATCTCTGTCCCTTTTCCCAAAGTGCCAACATTGAATAAATCTCCTTTTGCTTTCTAATTTTTTTTAAAAAGATTTACGTATTTATTTTACCTGTATGGATGTTTTGACTGCATGTATGTATGTGTACCACATGCATGCCTAGAGGTCTACGGAGATACCTCTAACGCTCCTTCCCTCAGACCTTCACCTTCCTGGTAAACCAGCACTTTTTTTTTTTGAGACAAAGTCTCACTGTGTACCCCTGACTGGCCTTTGATTAGAGCCAGACTACCTGCCTCTGGTGCCAGAATGTTGCGAGTAAAGGCATCCGCCACCACGCCTGGCCATGAATGTAATTTCTTTTTAATTCCTAAATAAATAGCCGGTGCTGTACAACACACGGTAATCCCACTACTTGGAGAGCACAAGTTGTGTCAGAAGTTCAGAGTTATCCTCAGAGCAATATAATGAATTCCTGGCCAACCTGGGCTAAAAAGAAAAGACAAAACAGTCTCAAAAATCAATTAATCAAAGCTTTAAAATGACGAATCAGCTTCTGAAAACGCAGCCGCCAGGTTAGCACTTCCTGGAGGGAGGGGCCAGGCAGCCCATCTCAGAGCCGCCCCTCCGGGTGGGCGGGGATTTTCCAGCTAGACGGCTCTGCATTGGTCTGCCAGCGAGAATCTTAGCCAATGAAGATGGCGAAAGTACCTGGCCCCGCCTCGCGCAGGCGTCTTCGCTCCGCGGAGGCGGGCTCTCCGCGTTCTCGGCGCCGGGTGTGCTTCCGGGCTGGTGGCGGCGTGACGTCAGGAGGAGGGCAGGTAGGTACGGGGTGCGGAGCGGTCCGCGGCGACGGGGGTGGCAGGACATCAATTCCACCCCTGCGGCTTGGCGCGGGAGACGCGAGACCTGCGGACTCCAGCGGGTTCCCAGGGCCCAGCAGTCGTTCCCCGCCGAAGGCGCCCCTAGCCGTCTTCATGCAGAAGATGAGCCCTCCAAGCCCGAGTGTGGAACATGGTGCTTAGGAACAGTAGCTTGAGGGTCGGCGAGGTGGCTTCGCCGGCAGTGACGCTTGCGGCCGAGCCTAACGGCTTGAGTCCGACCCTGAGCATGGTGAAAAAAAAAAAAGATCCATTTCTGTGGGGTGTTCTCTGACCTACACACACTTCGTGGCACACTCCCCCAACACACGGAAAACATGTCATTTTTAAGTAGCTGCAGAGATGGCTTACCGGTTAAAGCCTGTGCTGCTTTGCAGAGGGGTTCAAGTCCCAGAGCTCACAGCTGCCTGTAGCTCCAGCGAATCAACCCTCTTACCCTCTCGAGCACCAGCACTCACTTGTGCATAAATACACACACATGCACATAACTTAATCATTTTTAAAATTGTTAGTAGTCCCATGCTTTCTTCTCAATGCTTAACACCTGCCACGACTCCCAGCCTCAGCCTTGGCAGCTCCATCCTGTAGAAAACTCCTTTTTTTCCACCTAATTTCGGAAACTGAGGCCCAGTGCAGCTGGCTGGGAGTCAGGCAGCTAGGAGGCAGCAGAGAGACCGGTAGGCGGTTGTTTGTGCAGGCAGGTGAGGCTCTGATGGCCTACCTCATTGCTGAGCATCCGCTGAGCAGCCTGTGTGTGTGTAACCTGCCTGTGGTACTCCCGATGGTGATGAACCACCTTAAGGCTTCAAAAGCTGACACTGGAGGATCTGGAGTACAGGGCCAGCCTGGACTCCATAGAGGGGCGTGTCTCCAAAACAAACTTGTTAAATATTCTAAAATAGACCCAAGACACCTGCTGACTCAACAAGCTGGGTAACTACACTATAGGCAGTCCCCATATACTTATTTCATTACAACAAGCTCCAAATTCATTACTCGTGTCAATACCCCCATTTTCAACTTTTGTTTGTTTCATTTTTGCTTTTTGAGGTAGGGTCTCACTGTGTAGTTCTGGCTGGCCTGGACTTGCTGTGTAGAGCACATTGTCCTGTGCCCCTGGTTCTGTGTGTGAGGCATGCGATGTCATGCCCTGGACCTTGTTCCCTCCTGACTGGTGAAGTGGGAGCTCCAGGAAAGTCAGAGACCCAGGACACTGTGACCCCAAACCTGGGCAGGCAATTAAGTATTTGGCCATTTTAAGTATTTGGGTGAGGGGACAGCAAGATGGCTCAGTAGGTGAGGACACTTGCTGCCAAACCTGACAACCTGTGTTCCATCTCTGGACCCACATGGTGGAAGGAGAGAACTGCCTCCTCCAAGTTGCCCTCTGACCTGCACACACCGACACGTCTGTACCTGGACACACACAATGATTTTTTTTTTTAAACTTAGGGATCAGCAATTAAGAGACATACTGCTCTTCTGAAGGCTCCGAGTTCAGTTCCCAGTACCATATCAGGTGACTGACTCACTATGGCCTGTAGCTCCAACTCCAGGGAATCTGACATCCTCTCTTAGACTCTGTGGCTGTGCGTGCACACACACAATTTAAAAATAAATCTTCTCGCCGGGCGGTGGTGGTGCACACCTTTAATCCCAGCACTCAGGAGGCAGAGGCAGGTGGATCTCTTTGAGTTCGAGGCCACCCTGGTCTACAGAGCTAGTTCCAGAACAGGCTCAGAGAAAAGCTACAGAGAAACCCTATCTCAAAAAACCAAAAAATAAATAAATAAATACATAAATCTTTTATGAAAAAATTCTCAAATTGGGCAGTGGTGGCACACACCTTTAGTACCAGCACTCCAGAGGCAGAGAATCTTTAAGTTTGAGACCAGTAAGGGCTACAAAGTGAGTTCCAGGACAGCCAGCACTCTTACACAGAGAAACCCATCTTGAAAAACCAAAACAAGAAAGAAAACTGTTTTTGTTTTACATTTCATTTATTCATTTTGTGTACATTCATGTGTGTGGATGTCATGGCACACGTGGAGATCAAGTCTGTTCTCTCCTTCCACCATGTGGGCCCCAGTTCTCAAGTTTTAAGTGGTTGGGAACCACATCTGAGCCTTCTGGTAAAGATCAATTGTAAATCATTGAGACTATCAGAAGACAGGTTACACCTATGTGTAATTCAAACTTACCAATAAAAATAAAATTGGGGCCAGAATGGTGGCTCAGTGTGTCACAGCACCTGCCACACAATCCTGGAAACCCAAAACCCACGTAAATTTGAAGGAACACAAAACTGCCTATGGTCTGCACTTACACATGTGCATACACAATAATAGGGTTTTGTTTTGTTTTTTTAATTGATTTTCCCAAAGTAAGTCTTGTACCTGCTATCCATCCTTTTAGCCGAGGGCAGTTGAACAGGGATTTCAGTGGTAAGAAGACAGAAGTGTGTGTTGCCCATCATGTCACAGCAGGTTTACCTGCCTGTGCTTACTCTGGAACCCCTTCTCCCCTGACAGGGCTGTCCCCTCCTCCCAGCATGACTGTTCTTTAACGTACATGAGTCTCTGTTGCCCATCCAGTCAGCATTTATCTCACGGCAGGGTCTCCTGTTGCACAGGCTGGCTTTGAACTCGGTCCTCCTGCTTCCACCTTCTGAGTGCTGAGCATGTGCCACCACAGCCGTTGATGTAATCGGTAGAACTCGGGACGTCCTGCATGCTAAACAGTCACAGTCACTATACTAACTAAGCCATATCTCTATCCTTTTTATCTTATTTATTTATTTATTTATTGGTTTGGCTCTTCTTTTTTTTTAAGTTATTTATTTATATTTTATGTATAAGTGCACTGCATGTACACCTGCAGGCCAGAAGAGGGCGCCAGATCTCATTACAGATGGTTGTGAGCCACCATGTGGGTGTTGGGAACCGAACTCAGATCCTCTGGAAGAGCAGCCAGTGCTCTTAACCACTAAGCCATCTCTCCAGCCCTGGTTTGGCTTTTCAAGACAGGGTTTTTCTGTGTAACAGTCCTGGCTGTCCTGGAACTCGCTCTGAGGACAAGACTACCTCTTCCTCCCAAGTGCTGGGACTAAAGGCATGCACCATCACTCCCCAGCTCTTACTTTTATTTTTAATTAACTTATTCATTTATTTTTCAGCACTGGGGATGGATCCCAGGATCTTCTGTGCTTGGCAGGCACAGCCCCATGAGCTCCATCTCCAAACTGTTTTAGTTTTATTTTGACATTGCCTCTACTGGTTTCAAATGTGGACTCTTCCTATCTCAATCCTGTTGTTCTTGGTAGCTGAGATTATAATAATTAACACCTGGCTCCAAGAAGTGACTTTAGATTGGGTGATTGGATGAGGCCTCTGGCGTTCAAGAGAAACAACAAAAGCTACATCTTTGGACCTAGGGCTGTAGCCCAGTGCTGGGCCCCTGCCTAGAATCCCCGAGTGAGAGGCAGGGAAGTGGGGCTCAGGGATGGAGTACTGTCTTAGCCTTTGTGAGGCTCTCAGTCCATCCCAGTAGTTTAGGAACAGTCCAGCTGCCTGGCTTCTGCAGATAGCCAGAAAGTCAGCTAGACCAGAACAGAGAAAGGAGAGGGGTGGGTGATCTCAAAGAGCAAAGGCTGGGAGGCAGTGGGCTCTGTAGGTTTGGTTACCAACTAGACTGAGAGCTTCTGGAGGCCAAGGGACCATGACATGCTAGTACATATTATAGGAGACCAAGGGACCATGACATGCTAGTACATATTATAGGAGGCCAAGGGACCATGACATGCT
>PVIU01001279.1:0-146441 GCA_004026605.1 Ondatra zibethicus | reverse complement strand
CTGAAGTCAGGGATTGTGATGCCTCCAGAAGTTCTTTTGTTGCCCAGGATTGTTTTGGCTATCCTGGGTTTTTTTTCTTTTCCAAATGAAGTTGAGTTCTGTTCTTTCAAGGTCCTTGAAGAATTTTGTTGGGATTTTGATGGGCATTGCGTTGAATCTGTGATTGCTTTCGGTAGGATTGCCATTTTTACTATATTAATTCTGCCTACACAAGAGCATTTTTACTATATTAATTCTGCCTACCCAAGACCTTTTTTAAAGCCATCACCTCTTATGTGGTCACTCTTCGCTGGCACGTGTCCATCATCACATCAGCCCTTCTCAAGCTGATTGTCACATGTCCGTCATCGCATCAGCCTCTTCCAGAGCAGGTTGTCTTACTCCACTGGCCAGCATCATCCCCCGCTGCTGGCACCAGCCTGGAACAGAGTAGCCAATAGGGGGAGGGTGGAAGGATGCCCAGGTGGGTGACATGTTGAGTAGGAGAGTGACTAGATAGAGGATGGATAAATGGATGAATGATTGGTGGGTGGATCTATAGATGGATCCATAGATGAACCAATGGGCAGGTAAGTGGATGGGTGGATTAGTAGGTAGATGGGCAAACATGTAGATGGATAAATGAATGTATAGGTGGGTGGATAAGTAGGCAAGGAATGAGCAAATGAAGGAAAGAGCCAGCTTTAGTGTCTGGGTGTTTGGTTGTAGGTGGAGAGTCTTACTGTGTAGCCTAGGGAGCACTGGGGTCACAAGTGGGTGCCACCACGCCTAGCATTAAATGTTGGGTTTTTGTCACACTGTGGGTGAAAACCAACACTGGAGCATGCTGAGCAGGTCCTGTACTTTGGACCCCCAACCCCATCCTCAGTCTCTTGGTTGCTCTTCTGAATGCAAGCCTGCATATCTTTCCAGGGTTCTCCCAGCTCTGAGTTGGGTGCGGTGGGTGCTCAGTGATTCCCTGAAGAGTGTGGTATACTAAAGGAAGTGGACAGTGGTTCTGGGGTCTCAGGATAGCATCACTGCATCCTAACTCCAGGTCCTTTGTAGGTTCCGAATGAAATGCCACCTCTGCGTCAACTACATCGAGATGCAAACAGACCCTGCCAACTGTGACTATGTCATCGTGAGTGGTGCCAGCCGCAAGGAGGAGCGCTGGGATATGGAAGACAATGAGCAGGTGCTGACCACAGGTGAGCACCATATGCTTGCCCACCCCACGTGACCCTAGGTGGCTTCCCCAGAGTCATGCTTACATGGTCCTTGCAGAGCATGAGAAGAAAGAGAAACTGGAGACGGATGCCATGTTCCGCCTGGAGCATGGTGAGGCCGACCGCAGCACACTGAAGAAGGCCCTCCCTACACTCAGCCACATCCAGGAGGCACAGAATGCCTGGAAGGACGACTTCGCTCTGAATAGCATGCTGCGCAGGCGCTTCCGGGTGAGCGAACCCCACAGTGGACATCAGCCGGCTCAGAGCTAGGAGACTGTGGTTCAGACCTGTGTCCCCTCATCCCACTTGCAAGCTGGTCATTTCCTCTCTGAGCCCCAGGCTCCCTGTATGCAGCACAGAGTCAAGCCCCTGCCTAATCTCTTCCTGCTGCTCTAACAAACATACCACAGACTGGGAAGTCTAGATACTGAGATGGATTAGTCACTGCTATACAAACTGGAAGTCTAGCATTGAGGCATCTACAAATTCACTGTGTACAGAGTGCCTGGTTGGGTTCCTTGGAACTTCCTGCTGGATCCTCAAGGGACAGACAGGACACACAGGCACCCTGTGGACTCCTGTGTAAGGCACTACCCCTGTTCTTTAGGGAGAGCCCTTACAACCTGGTCGCCTGCCTAAAGCCTTGTGTTGTCAGCCATTGCACAGGGAGCCAGTCTGGGTGATGTCTTTCTGTGCTTCCAGCCACTGCGGGACTCAAATGGGAGGCTCACCAGAGCCCAGGAGCCAGAGTCCAACCTCAAAAACAGAAAGCTGGGCCTGGCAGCTCGTGCTTATAACCACAATGCTCAGGAAGCTGAGGCGGGAACTATTTCAAGTTCCAGGTCCATCTGGGTTGCAAAGGGAGACTGTGCCCCCCCACCCCAAAAAGTGGGGGAAGCAGAAAAAAATTGTAGGACCTCAGAATTGCAATATGGCTCAATCTTAAGTGTGGTCTTAAATTCTCCATCCCCTGCCTGGACCTGTTGGGATTCCAGGCGTGGGCCACCATACCTTCTTTTATCACATCTTAGATTTATCTGGTGGGTCACACCTGCAGCCCATCATTGGTCAGAGTGTAGCACACGGTCATCTTTTTTGACATTGAGGGCTTGGAGGACTGAATGCAGGACACTGCCATGAGCCCTGCACGTGGGGCCTCTTTTGCATCACAGGTACTGTATGGGCCTTTCTCTTCCTTCAGTGTCAAGGGAGAAGCAGACCTAGTGGCTGGAGTGAGACCCATGCGTCTCAAGGAGGCAAGGTTCTGATGTCTCTCCCTGTGTGCCACACCCACCCACAGGAAAAGAAGAAAGCCATGCAGGAGGAGGAAGAGAAGGACCAGGCACTGCAGGCGAAGGCCAGCCTAGCCATCCCTCTTGTGCCAGAGTCAGAGGGCGACCGCAGACTGGCTGCCCTGCTAAGGCTGCACACCCTGGACTGTGAGTGCTGGCCTGGGCCAGGAGGTTCATGGGAGGCAGAGGTCGCACGCAGGGTTTGGGGGCACCTGGTCCCTAGGGGACCTTGTTGCTTACAGTGATGGGGAGAAAACTCAAGGGGTATGCACATGCTATGCACACTCTGCCCCTGAACCTCGGACCCTCGCACGATACCTTTTCTTCCCACAGCCTATGAGGACAAACAGAAACTGAAGCGCACAGAGATCATCCACCGCTCTTGGTTCCCCTCGGCCCAGGGACCCAGTGCTAGCAGCAGCAAAGCTAGCAGTGTCCTGAAGAAGCTGTGCCAGGGCCGCAGACCACCCCCCAGCACCACAGGCACAGTGGGGGACCTGGGCATAGTGAGGAGAAGGTCTCAAGAAGTTCCAGAAAGTTCCCAGTGTGCAGCAAACAGTCCCTTGTCAGCAGAACCAAGAGGACCACCAGGAACCACCCTGGACAGACCTCAAGAGACAGCAGAATCCACGAGGAACTGTAGAGACCAGGCCTTACCTCTAGGTTCCTCCCAGGAGGACCTGCTGCGCCCCAGCAACCCCAGTGCCTCCCTGGTGGCTGACTACTCAGACTCAGAGAGCGAGTAAGGGAGTCAGAATTCCAGGAACCAGAAGCCATGACTCGTCCAGACCTTACGGACTGCAGGCCTCATTGCTGCCGGCCCAGCCACAGACTTCTCTCCCTATAGAGATCATTATTTATTTAGTTTTGCTGAGGATGTCTGTGCCTTAGTAGAACCCCTGACACCATAACATTAAAGCCCCGTTCTTTGTCCCTGCCTTGGGTTGCTAAAGTCACCTAGTAGCTGTCCTTCCTTCATTTCCACCCAACTAAGCAGATGCTGCTGCAGCCACTATTATGACAGCAATGCCCCCACACAGCAGGATGAGGGCTTTGAGATACTGGATCAAAATTGGCCATGGCCTGTGGTGGCCTCCTGTATGAGGTGTTGGGGACTACACAGGAAGGCTGAAAGAGGGTCAGGCTGCTGGAGCCACAGAATAACACTGGAGTTGGGCAGGAAGGACACCCAGGCTGCACGCCATAGGCTGGGGTCAGCCACTCATGATGACCCAGCTAGTAGGGGTGCTTGTGAAACAGCTGTCCAAAACACCCTCATCCAGACAGTGCTGAACACACCCCTGTTATCCTGGCAGTCCAACCTGAGCTACAAAGAGAAATTCCTTTGGGTGTGTGGCTTTGTTTTGTGGTTTGTTTGTTTTTTAAAGATAGGGTTTCTCTGTTCCTGGCTGCCCTGGAACTCACTATGTAGACTAGGGGAACCCAGACTCACAGAGCTCTGCCTCCCAAGTGCTGAGATTAAGGTCTGAGGTTTATTTTTGCGTTTGCATGTACAAGTATGTTGTCCCACTGAGGTCGGAAGGGGCCCCTGTAACGAGGTAGAGGCAGACATGAAGCCATCTGGGAACCGAACTCTGGTCTTCTGCAAGAGCAGTATGCACTCTTAAACCACTCAGCAATCTCTTCAGTCCCTGTCTTCATTGTACTTGCTTTTGGTTTTCGAGGCAGCGTTTCTCTGTGTAACAGCCCTAGCTGTCCTTGGAACTAGCTCTTTTAGACCAGGCTGGCCTCGAACTCTGAGAGATCCGTTTGCCTCTGCCTCCCTAGTGCTGGAATTAAAGGCTTGCGCCACCATCGCCTGACGTGTACTTTTAAAGAAATGGGGCTAAAAGTGGTTCAAGGAAGGTCGTTTGACTCAGTGATTAAGCACCGGGTGTCTGTGAACTGCAGACCAGCAAAGCTGAGACTGCCGAATTATCGCTTCAGTAACCGATGAACAGTTCTGGGCGAAAATAAGCCCACTAAGCACCCTCGCGCAAGTCGCTGCGACACCGGAAGAAGCTAATCGCTGGGCTGCGTGCGTGCCTGCGCAAGCGCCAGCAACAGGCCGTGGCTCCGCCCCGCAGCCTGTGCGAGCTGCAGTGTGGCTCAACGTGCCAAGCACCATGCGTTTGGAAGCAATTCGCTACTCGCCCGGCTCGCTGCAGATCCTCGACCAGCTGCAGCTGCCTGAGCACTGCCGCTACGAGGCACTGGGTTCGGTGCAGCAGGCCAGGGATGCCATCCGCGCAATGAAGGTGCGCGGCGCCCCCGCCATCGCGCTGGTGGGCTGCCTCAGCCTGGCGGTGGAGTTGCGGGCTGGCGCCGGCGGTCCCGGACTTGCCGCTCTGGTGGCCTTCGTGCAAGATAAGCTGCGCCTCCTCGTCGCCGCCAGGCCCACTGCTGTCAACATGGCCCGTGCCGCCCGCGATCTCGCTCGCGTGGCAGCTCGGGAGGCGGAGCGGGAAGGCGCCACCGAGGAGACCGTGCGGGAAAGGTACGGGATCCTGGACCAGGCAGTGCAAACAGAAGCTGCTGACCCCCTTTTCCCCTTCTACATATACCAGGAAGAAGGCGTGTGCCGTGTCTAGGGCCCACTGGTAGGACTGGAAGTCCATCCCTGAGCCGTGTTCTCCAGGTCCTTGAACTCAGCCCCTTAGCAGCTTCACGTCAGCTTTATGACACCCGTCCTGTTAGGTTTTACCATGAGGTCTTCTATGCTCTGTTCTGCTTTCCTCTCAACGTTTCTCTTTCCCTTCCCACTTCCGGTCAAGCCACTTCGTTCTCAGTGTTCTGTTGAACCTGTCGGGCTCCTGCTGCCTCCTCTCCCCTTCTGTAATAACACCTTGTCCCTAACTCTGCCTTCACGTCCTTCATTTTACCAGGTTAATCGACTGCCTCTCCCACCTCTCTGTCATCACCGCAGAGGCAGAGGGTTTGTTGTGTTTGCTACTGTGCCCCACCCCCAGCATCTGGCTCCCATACCCGGGTTTAGTGAGTGGCAAGTGTATCCCCAGAGAAGGTCCCAGGAGAGCCCCACAACTTTGAGGGGTGAAGAGCAGCCAGCCAGGTCCTTTCCAACACTGCTAAGAGCTCCTATTCTCCCCAGAGTCATCCGCTTCGCCGAGGATATGTTGGAAAAGGACCTTAGAGATAACCGGAACATCGGGGACTTGGGAGCCCGCCACCTCCTGGAGCACACCAACCCCAGCGGTGGCAAGGTGACCGTGATGACCCACTGTAACACTGGCGCTCTGGCTACTGCTGGCTATGGTACAGCCCTAGGTGAGGCGGCATCGTCAATTGTTAGGGCATAGGAGGGTCTTTTGGGGTGCAAGGCAAAGCACCTTGAGCTTGGGGGTGTTGCTCAATGGCAAGAGTACCTGCTTAGCTGGGGCTGGCTCAGCAGTTAAGAGTTGGACTGCTGAGCCAGGTGGTGGTGGCGCAGGCCTTTAATCCCAGCACTCGGGAGGCAGAGGCAGGCAGATCTCTGAGTTCCGGGCCAGCATGGTCTATAGAGTGAGTTCCAGGATAGGCTCCAAAGCTACAGAGAAACTGAAAGAACTTTAGTTCTCAACACCCGAGCGGAGCAGCTCATAGCCACCTGCAATGCCAGCTGCAGAGGACCCAACACCTTCTGACCTCCATGGACACCCGCACTCACATGTATATATGCGCACATAATTAAAATAAGTTCTTTGTCTGGGCAGTGGTGCCACACGCCTTTAATCCCAGCACTCGTGAGGCAGAGGCAGGCGGATCTCTGTGAGTTCAAGACCAGCATGGTTTACACAGCAAATTCCAGGGCAGGCTCCAAAGTTACAGAGAAACCCTGTACTCATTTCAGCCACAGAAATATGGATTTTGGTTTGGTTTTTTTTTTAATACTGTTTTTGTGTGTATGTGTACCACACATGTGCCTGGTGCCCAGGAAGGACAAAAGATGGTGTTGGATCCTCTGAAGCTGGAGTTAAAGATGGTCACGAGCCTCCGTGTGGATGTTAGGAACCAAGTCAGGCCCTCTGTAAGAGCCGCAAGTGCTCTTAACACTGAGCCGTCTCCAGCCCAAGATATTAGTTTGTTGTTATTGTTTTCCCTGCCCCTGTATATTAGTTTCTGTACAGAAACACTTGGGAAGTTGTTTGCAGGGGTGGGTATATCAAGGAGTTGAGCCAATGGCATCAGGACACTATTCCTCGTTTGCCCATGGATTGAAGTAGTTCTGCTATCAGAAACTGGAAATTTCCCTGGCTCACCTGCCTGACTTCAGCCGCATGCCTGGAGAAGGGGCATGGTGTTGACTCCCAGAGGACTGGGGACAGAGAGACATACCCTGTGTAAGACTGGGGAAGCTGTGACCAGGACAAGGAAATAGGGTTTTGGGAATCAAGGCAACAGAGTGGCCCTTGGCTGTCCAGGAAGCTCTCCTGTCTGCCTAAATCTAGCAATGGATCTTGGGAACCCAGATCTTAAGAACAAGGCTCATGTGTCCCATTCATTGACTCCACCAGCATTCACCAAGCAACTGCTAACTTCCAGGGAGTGGAAACACAGCTGTGAACTGTGGAAGAGATGCCAGGCATCTGCAGCCTTGAGTACAAAGGAATGACAAAGGACTTAGAGGTAGAGGTCAGTAGTGGGGCACTGCTGAGAATCCTCCATTAAGGAGCTGGGTGTGTGGCTCAGCTGTGAGCACCTGCTGCCCAAATGCAATGCCATGGGTTCCATCCATCCCCAACACCACAGAACAAACAAAAAATAAATAAATTATTAGAAGGTACTAAAAGACCAGGCAGTGGTGGCGCACACCTTTAATCCCAGCACTCGGGAGGCAGAGGCAGGCGGATCTCTGTGAGTTCGAGACCAGCGTGGTCTACAAGAGCTAGATCCAGGACAGGCTCCAAAGCTACAGAGAAACCCTGTCTCAAAATAACCAAAAAAAAAAAAAGAAGAAGGTACTAAAAGCCCCTCAGCAGGCTGGGGCAAGAAGATCATATTTGAAGGGTTAATCAGAGTCACATAGCAAGACCCTGTCTCAACAGTGTTGAACATTCTAAATGACAAGGACAGGGCAGGGACTAAAGAGTGGTGGGGCTGCTATGTGAGACTGAGGAATCTTAGGGTATCAGAAAGTAGATATAAAGATGATATGAGTCAGGCCCAGGGAATAGCTACAGCAAAGGCTGGGAGGCATATGAGCCTCAGCATTTGCAGCCCAGTCTCAGGGCCACCCTGCTTGTCTTCTGGTGTGCCCCGCAGGTGTGATCCGCTCCCTACATGAGATGGGCCGATTGGAGCATACCTTCTGCACAGAGACCCGGCCCTACAACCAGGGAGCCCGGCTGACAGCCTTCGAACTGGTGTATGAGCAGATTCCTGCTACTCTCATCACGGACAGCATGGCCGCCGCTGCCATGGCTCACCAGGGTGTATCAGGTCAGTGGGCTGGGCACAGTGGGGCGGGTAGTGCTGTGGCGCCCGAAGCCAGGTATGCAACTTTTCCAACTCTCCCCCCACTCCCTCAGCTGTGGTAGTGGGAGCTGACCGTGTCGTTGCCAATGGAGACACAGCCAACAAAATAGGCACGTACCAGCTGGCCATTGTCGCCAAGCACCACGGTATCCCCTTCTATGTGGCTGCCCCCAGCTCATCCTGTGACCTCCATCTGGAGACTGGCAAGGAGATTGTCATAGAGGAACGCCCTAGCCAGGAGCTGACTGACCTGAATGGAATCAGGATTGCAGCACAGGGTAAGGTGTGGGTGTGGCACTCGGTATCGTGGGCTTCAGTGGCCTGAGCTGCTTTGCTCATTCAAGCTCCTCAGTGGGATTCCAATGGTGGAGGTTAAATTCAAAGTCAGACTTTGTAAATAGTGCTTGGTGGCTGGAAATGGGGCTCAGTAGGTAGAGTGTTGGGGTGGGGACTTAAGTTTGGTGCCAAGAACCAACTTTTTAAAGACAACTGTGGTTGTCTTTTTTTTTGTTCGTTTGTTTTTGTTTTTATTTATTTATTGAGACAGGGTTTCTCTGTGTAGATAGCCTTGACTGTTCTGAAACTTGCTCTGTAGACCAGAATAACCTTGAACTCACAGATCCGTCTGCCTCTGCCTCTGTCTCCCAAATCCTGAGATTAAAGTGACTCTCCACCACCACCCAGCATGGCACAGGTTTGTTGGTTTGTTTGTTTATTGGTTTTTCAAGACAGGGTTTCTCTGTGTATCTTTGGCTGTCCTGGAACTCACTCTGTAGACCAGGCTGGCCTCAAACTCACAGAGATCCACCTACCTCTGCCTCCGGGTGCTGGGATTAAAGGCATGTGAAACCACGCCCAATTTATGGCACAGGTTTATAATCCCAGTGCTGGGAAGAAAGAGAAGGCAGATCCCTGGAGCTTCTAGCCAGCCGAGTTTAATCAGCCAGTCCCAGGTTCAGTGAGAGACCCTGTCTCAAACAATAAACTGGATGGTTCCCGAGGAACCAAAACTGAGGTTGGTTGCTAATCTCTATAGGCAAGAGCACATGCATACACACAAACAGTGCTGGAGTGGTAGTGTAACCTGTAAGCCCAGCATTCCGGAAGCCCAGGCAAGAGAGCCGCACAAGTTCAAGCAAAGTGAATTTCAGGCTAGTATGTTCTGCCAAGTAAGGCGCTGTCTGAAACACCACAATCAGAAAAGCATAAAACCAGCAAGTCTCTGCCTGAACAAACATCTACATAGACAGCCAGGGATGATGGGACATAGCAGGGCTCCCAGCATTGGACTGAGGCAGGAGGGCTGCTGAGAGTTCAGGATTATCCTGGGCTACATAGTGAGACCCTATCTCAAAAAACAGAAAGAGCCAAGTAGTGGTGGCGCACACCTTTGATCCCAGCACTCAGGAGGCAGAGGCAGGCGAATCTCTGAGTTTGAGGCCAGCCTGGTGTACAGAGCGAATTCCAGGACAGGCTCCGAAGCTACAGGGACCAAGGATGTGGCTAAGCCATGGAACACTTGCCAGAACGCACGAGGCCTGAGATTCCAATATACATCAAAAACTTCTTACATTGAAAATAATCAAAACACATTGTATACACATAAGAAAGTCTTAAAGAATAAACAAGATATTTTCACGTCATTTGCTGATCTCAGTGGTACACACCTGATGAACCTAGGAGGTAGAGGCAGGAAGACAAGGATTTCAAAACCAGCCTCAGCTACATAGAAAATTTGAGGCCAGCCCAAGCTACGTGCATGACCCTGTGTTAGACAAGTAATAACATATTTTTAAAATTGACTTTCAAAACATCTCTGAAAGGCTCAGAGCCCCAAAACACAGATATAACAGAAAATCACACCCACATTTGAGTCAGTGTAAAAGCCCTGGGGTAGATTCTGAAATTCTTAAAATCTTTGGAGCCTGCAAGATTGGGGACTGTAAGGCTGAGGCCTTCTTGAGCAGCAGGAACCGTGGCTGTGTTACTAGCCTCAGTACCTGCACCGTTATGAACTATTTGGTATGTGTGAACACTTAGATTCTCAAGGACTTTCTAACCCCAAGAATTGCTGTGGTGAGAGCCGGGTGGTGGTGACACACATCTTTAATCCCAGCACTCAGGAGACAGAGGCAGGTGGACCTCTGTGAGTTCGAGGCCAGCCTGGTCTACAGAGTGAGTTCCAGGACAGGCCCCAAAGCTACACAGAAACCCTGTCTCGAAAAACAAACAAAAAGAATTGCTGTGGTGAGGACAGGCGACAGCAGCCAGGGTGTTCTCGGGGCCAGCCCACCTTACGTGCCCTCCCTCTCTCCCTGCAGGAATCCGGGTTTGGAATCCTGCCTTTGATGTCACCCCCCATGAACTCATCACTGGTGGCATCATCACTGAGCTGGGTGTCTTTGCCCCTGAGGAGCTCCAAGCAGCCCTAAGTGCCTCCATCTTCTCAGAGGGACAGACCCTAGATAGTCCCCAGATGTGACTCCCCGACCTTCCCTGGTTCCTCTGGTTTTGTAATAAAGTTTTCAAATGGCTACCCCAAAGCTCATCCTCACCCATACCCCTCCTCCAGCTGCTAGAGCAGACTGGATTTACCCGGCTCTGCAAAGGCCCAGCATCCACAACAAAGCTGCTCATGTTCACATTCCAGCTCCATCCTTTGTATGACCGATGCCAAGGCAGGTGTCAGGGAGGTACGCCTGTAATCCCAGCTCCTGGGAAGCTGAGGCTGGAGGATTTCTTTGTGTTTTAGGCTACTCTGGGCTATGGATTGAAAAAAACAAAACAGAAAACCAATGTAGGGATAATCAGAATGATTTTAGCTGTCTTTGAGCTATTTGTTTGTTTTGATTTTTTTCAAGACAAGATTTTTTGGGGGGGGGGCGTTTCAAGACAGGGTTTCTCTGTAGTTTTGGAGCCTGTCCTGGAACTAGCTTTTGTAGACCAGGCTGGTCTCGAACTCACAGAGATCCACCTGCCTCTGCCTCCCGAGTGCTGGGATTAAAGGTGGCGTGCACCTTTAATCCCAGCTAACAAGATTTTTCTAAGTGACCTTGGATGTCCTAGAACTCATGGACCAGGCTGGCCTTGAACTCACAGAGATCCTCCTGCCTCTGCCTCCTGAGTCCTGAGATTAAAGGCATGCACCACCACCACCTGGTCATTTATTTTATGTGTGAGTGCTTTACATGCAAGTAAGTGCCTGGTGACCTCCAAAGCCAAAAAAAGACAATGGATCCTCTGGGCCTGGAGTTACTGATGGTTGTAAGCTGCCATGTGGGTGCTGGGAACAGAACCCAGGTCCTCACTGCAAGAGCAACAAATGCTCTAAAAGAGGACACCAAAGTTCAGTAGTCAAGATAAATGTCTTTTCAAGACAGCATCTCTGTGTATCCCTGGCTGTCCTGGAACTCCC
This sequence comes from Ondatra zibethicus, assembly GCA_004026605.1. Classification (NCBI taxonomy): domain Eukaryota; kingdom Metazoa; phylum Chordata; class Mammalia; order Rodentia; family Cricetidae; genus Ondatra; species Ondatra zibethicus. Next base: position 135,051 of record PVIU01001279.1, on the reverse strand, counting down.
AGAGATCCTCCTGCCTCTGCCTCCTGAGCAAAGGGTCAAAAGTGTGAGCCACTACAACCTGTTTTGCTTTAATTTTTTGAGAGGATCTGAACCTGGAACTCAACAATTAAGCGAGGCTACAGGGACTCTCCTGTCTTCAGCCTCCTCAGCGCTGGGATCAAGGTATGTGCACGGTCACTCATTGAGGATGGAACTCAGGTCCTCACGCATGAACAGTAAGCACTTTACCTGCTGAGTGATAATCCCAACCACCAGACATATTTTAAATCTTTTAATATTGAGGGGCTGGAGAGATGGCTCAGTGGTTAAGAGCACTGGCTGCTCTTCCAAAGGTCCTGAGTTCAATTCTCGGCAACCACATGGTGGCTCACAACCATCTGTAATGAGTTCTGGTGCCCTCTTCTGGCCTGCAGACATACACATAGAATATTGTATACATAATAAATAAATGTTTAAAAAAAATCTTTTAATATTGAAAAGAAGCTGGGTGGTGGTGGCGCGTGCCTTTAATCCCAGCACTCAGGAGGCAGAGGCAGGGGGTCTCTGAGTGCGAGGCCCGCCTGCCTGGTCTACAAAGTGAGTTCTAGACAGTTAGGTCTTACACAGAGAAACCCTGTCTCAGAAACCCAGATATAAGCCAGGGGTGGGAGGGAGCAGTGGTGGCACTCCTTTAATCCCAGCACTGAGGAGGCAGAGGCAGGCAGATCTCTGAGTTCGGGGCCAGCCTGGTCTACAAAAGCTAGTTCCAGGACAGGCTCCAAAGCTACAGAGAAACCCACTCTTGGAAAACAAACAAAACCCAAATATATATAATTACTGAAAAGAACTTAGCTGATGCTGTGACTATGACAGCTTTTGTGCTGCAAGTGTGAGGCTAAGTGCCATCCCAGCACAAGTGCAAAATTAATGTATCATGATAACCTAAGGGTTTAGTGTCATGTTTATTTATTATGTGTGTGAATGTGGTTAAAAAACAATCTGAAGGAGTCAGTTTTCTGACTGATTAAGCAAATGCACCACCACCCAGGATTTAACCGAAGTTATTTGAGAAGTTATTTGACACGGCAGCAAGCACCTTCACCCCTAGGGTCATCTCTGAAGTTTTTTTGGCACTCCCTTAATTTTCCACCTTGCTGCCTCACCCCAAGCCTAATTTGAATTTTTATATATAAGAAGCACAAACCATCATATTTTATAATACATAAGTGTCCTGACCCCTGAAGATAGTAACATAATTTTCTTTTGAATTTTTGGACAGCGGCTCCTCTAAGAGTGTCGCTCTGGGTCCACTGAGGCCTCAAGGACCCACTGTAGCCAGTGACGTCATGCGAGTTCCGGCTCTCCTTCACGTCGCCCCGCCTCTTCCGGCTCGTGGTACAACATGGCGCAGGGACAGCGCAAGTTCCAGGCGCAGAAACCTAAAAGCAAGGCGGCGGCTGCGGAGCGGAGCCGAGGGCCGAGGAAAGGCGGTGAGGAACCGGGTGGGGAGGAGGGCGCAAGGGCGGCGGAGCTCGGGGAGGGCGGCCGAGGCTCACTGGCTGGTGTCACTCCGCAGGTCGAGTCATCGCTCCCAAGAAGGCGCGCGTCGTGCAGCAGCAAAAGCTGAAGAAGGTGAGTGGAGCGCAACGGTGGGTGACCCGGGATGGGAGCGGGCGGAGGGGACTCCGGGTTCCGAGTCTGTGTCCTTCCTTGTTCGGTGGATCCAGACCCGCACTTAGCTTCTGAGGGGTTGAGATGTGTGTTAAGGACTGTCAGCCGGTAGCCTCGGGTTTTGTGTTTATTTTTTTATGTGTATTAGTGTTTTACCTGTGTGTGTCTGTCTGTGTGTGCGTGCATCAAGTGTGTGCCTGGTATCCGAAGAGACCGGAAGAGGATGTCCAGTCCCCCAGAACTAGACTTACTGACGATTTTGAGCCTTCATGTATGTTCTGGGAACTGAACGTTGGTCTTAGGGAACACAAGTGCTGAAGGCGGGCGTGGTAGCGCACGCCTTTGATCTTAACACTCTCTGGCAGATCCGGGCTGATCTCTGAATTCAAGGCCAGCCTAGTCTACACGTTTTAATTATACGTACGTGGGTGGGTGTATGCCCATGCCCAGAGAGGCCAGAAAGAAGTACTGGCTGCTTTTCCACCGGATCTCAATTGAGTCGGTTTCTAGCACCCACGTGGCAGCTCACAACCGCCTGTAACAGTCCCAGGGTATCTCCAATGCCATATTCTACAGGCACTGCATGTATGTGGTACACAGATATACATGTGAGCAAAACACTCGTACATATAAATAAAAAATTAATTACGAAAATTAGAGGCTCTAATCTGGCTTAATCTTGAGTAGATCCTTCTGTCTCCCCAGATATCTCCTAGGCAGGTTACCCAGAAGCCTACTCTGCTCCATGAGGTACCCACTCTCGGGTCCTTAAGTGAGTTCCTTCCACAGTCTGCCACAGGACCACTTTGCCTTTGCCTTCCCGTGTTCAGAGGTCATCCTTGAACCCTTACCCAGTCTAGTCCCTTTAGCATACATCCAGAATCCACCTACTTCTGCCACCTCTCATCACCTTCCAGGTTGGACCCTAGTCGGCTTTATCCTCTCCTGCTATGGCTGCTGAGGCATCTGCCTCTGCCCATAACCCTCCATGGCTGCTTCCTGCTCAGCAAAAGCCCAAGTCCTTTGTCTCCATCCTCATTGCCTTCATCCTTTCTTCTGTCTGTCTGGCCTTACTGGCCCTTTAAGGATTCTTTGTCCTGCTACTAGACATGTTCTTTTCACCTGAGCATGGTAGCACACAGGCCCGTAGTGGTAATTCAAGGCAAGGGAAGCTTGAATCTGAAGCCATTCTCAAAGAACAAAAGGAATGGGGGGGGTGTTTGTTCGAACTGGGGAGAATGAGTGCTTGCTCTGTGTCCCCCACAGAGCCTGGAAGTGGGGATCCGGAAGAAGATTGAGCATGACGTAGTGATGAAGGCCAACTCCAGCCTGCCTAAGAAGCTCACACTGCTGAAGGGTGCATCAAAGAAGACAGGGGCCACCACTTCCAACAAGACACCATCCTAAAGGCACTGGGACTTTGCAGGCTGGCCGGACTTGAAGAGGACCCTGTTCCAGTTCTGATGGCACCTGGGACAGCAATGGGCAGGTGATGATAAAGCTGGACCCCAGCTTCCTGGTACTGAAGAGGCACTCGACTTCCTGTAGGTGACACATTGTAATGACCTGGCTCTGTTGTCCCGCCAGCTCCCAAACAGTTCAATGGAGAGGCCATTTGGAGGCTAGATGAGCCTCACTGGTCTCCACAAGAAACTTCTCCCGCCATGCAGTGCCCTTGACAGCCACAGACCCAAGAACGAGTGATGACATCTGAACCTGTAGCTGGCAACTGGGAATTGTCTCTTCCCCAGGTCACTCCAGTCACCTAGTGGTAGTTGTCACTGTCCTGTACATAAAGAAAGGTTCCGTATCTTCAGTGAAGTGCCACCTCATCCTGTCACACTTGGGGATGCTTCAGTGTTACCCAGTAAAGCTGTGCTCACAGAGGCTGTGTACCGTTCTTGTGCTTTCCTGCACGTCTTGGGCATGCTACCTGCTGACACTCTGGAACCAGGACCTGGTCAGCTCAGCCACCCTTCTCCATAGCATAGCTCTGCTTCTGTCCAGTGAGGGGCTCACACCCCTGGTAGTCACTCAGACCTGTTGGACCAGATGTTGAAATGTTCTATGCAGGATGCTGGATATGGTGCCCTGTCCTTTGGTGTGACCCTGGGACAAGCGATGAGTACACTGGTGGCCTATTCCTTTATGCCCAGCCATTTCGCCTACTGAGGAAGCAGAAAAGTGTGGGTTCCCTAGTGACTGCCCCAAGCCCTGACTGGGTGAATTTGTTCCCAGACAGTTGGAATTTAAGGTTAAGACTGTCTAATGGTCCCATGTTGGCTTCTGGCTCACTGTGGCTGCTAGGGACCAGATCTGCTTATGTGTGCTTAGCAAGCTCTCTGAGCCACACCCTAGTCTAAGCTCCCAATGCACTTGCAGGGTGAGGAAGGACCTGCTGGATTTTAGTCCTGCCAGGACACAGTTGCTCTGCTGTGAGCATGGAGGGCACCTTTAGAGGCTGTGGCTTACTTCAAGGCTGGACCTTAAAGGGCTTGTTAGTGCCTCTGGCTTGTGGTGAAGCACCTCACCACGTCTACCTTTTGGTACCCTCACCACAGATCCTGAAAAATGGGTCCATCCCATTGTGGATACAGACCCAGAACCATGAGGTCATCAGTGGCCTTCCTTGGATTTAGTTTGGTTTTCTGAGACGGGGTCTCCCTGTGTAGCCCTATGTGCACATGTGTCTGGGTGTCTGAGGAGGCCAGAGGCAGCCTGTCCTCTGAAGCTGGAATCGGGCAGCTGTGAGCCACCCTGCATGGGTGTAAGGGGTGGAATTGGGCGGCTGTGAGCCACCCTACATGGGTGTAAGGGGTGGAATCGGGCAACTGTGAGCCACCCTACATGGGTGTAAGGAGTGGAAGCTGTTAGCTGCTGAGCTTGCGCTCTGGCCCTGCAGGTGCTTTGTAGTGGTGAGACTAAGATGGCTGGGTTTAGTGGCATGCGCCTTTAATCCCAACACTCAGTAGGTAGAGGCAGTTAGTCCTCTGAGTTCAAGACCAGCCAGGGGAGGAGGTGTCCAAGCTATCTAGGGCTGCATAGACCCTGTCTCAGAAAACCAAGAGAAAAACAAGGGATAGATGGACTTCATGGTCGACTGGCCTAGTGGACAGTAGCTCTTTGTATCTGGCTGGCATTTGCAGCAGAATGATGCAGGAGACAGTGCTGGCTAATGGCCACCCTGACTGAGCTGCACCATGGAAGTCAGGGACGGTGGAAGATCCTGTCCCAGTATGTGAACCCCCCTGAGGTGCCTGCCACCACCAAACTCCAGTCCAAGCCTTCCCATGTGCCCCAGGCGGCAGCAACACTCCAGGGAGCTTCCTGGTGACTTGAGCAGCTGCTGAGTTCTCAGACTCTGGCGTTGAGGTGACTACACTGAGAGACTACTTATCTGCTGTCATGTAAGCTAATCCAGTAAATGTCCCTTCATGTTATATTCCGTTGGTTCCCCCAAAGCACCCTGCAGAGCAAACTTTCCATGGGTGCTTGTACCAGTGTTGATAGAACGCTTTACACTAGCACAGAGGCAGAAACAGCCTGCCTTTGCAGTAATGACTGAGGAAGAATCTGCTCCGGCCACAGAGGAATATTATTCAGCCATAAAAATGGGATGGTGCCAGGCAGTGGTGGCCTTTAATCCCAGCACTTGGGAGGAAGAGGCAGGCGGATCTCTGTAAATGGAGGCTGCACTTCGTTTCCCAGCTACCCAGACCCTAATAATCACACAGAAACTATGATTGCAACACTGTTTGGCCAATGGCTCAGATGTATTTCTAACTAGCTCTTACATCTTAAATTAACTCATTTCTATTAGTCTATGTATTGCCACGTAGCAGTGGCATACCTCATTTTCTAAATGTCTTGTTTCCTCAGAGGCTGACTGGTTTTTTTGTTTGTTTGTTTTTTGAAAAAGGGTTTCTCTTTGTAGCTTTGGGGTCTGTCCTAGAACTAGCTCTTATAGACCAGGCTGACCTCAAACTCACAGAGATCCTCAGAGGCTGACTGGTATCTACCTGACTCTACCTTCTTTCTCCTCTATCTCTGCTTGGATTTCCCGCCTTGCTGTATTCTGCCCTGCCATAGGCCAAAGCAGTTCTTTATTAACCAATGGTAATAAAACATTCACAGCATACAGAGGGGAATCCCACATCAGATCTCTGTGAGTTCAAGGCCAACCTGGTCTACAGAGTGAAGTCCAGGACAGGCTCCAAAGCTACAGAGAAACCCTGTCTCAAAAGACAAAAAAAAGGGGGGCCTCAGAGGTTAAGAGTACTGACTGCTCTTCCAGAGGTCCTGAGTTCAATTCCCAGCAACCACATGGTGGCTCACAACCATCTGTAAAGAGATCTGGTGCCCTCTTCTGGCCAGCAAGCATACAGACAACACTGTATACATAATTAAATAAATCTTTAGAAAAAAGAAACAACTGGGGCCTGCAAGATGGCGCAACAGGTAAAGGGGCTTGCTGCCAAGTCTGATAACCTGAGCTTGATTCCCAGAACCTACATGGTGAAAGGCAAGAACTGATCCCCACAGGTTCCTCTCTGACCACCACATACATGCAATGGCACTTGTGCACATACAAAAAGAATTGTTTAGTTATTTTGTTTAAGAAAAGAGAATCTGGCTGGGTGGTGATGGAAAGCAGAAGCAGGCGGATCTCTGTGAGTTCGGGGCCAGCCTGGTCTACAAGAGCTAGTTCTAGGACAGGCTCCAGAGCTACAGCAAAACCCTGTTTCAAAAAAAAAAAAGAAAGAATTTATGAAAAAGATAGATTCTTCATACTGTGCTAGATCTTGAATCTTGCTAATGATTCCTTTAGTTCTCTCATTTCCTGACTCCTGAAACCAACTGGCACCTGCTTAGGAAAAAGGTAAGTGTGCTGTAATGACCTAGTGTCTTACAGAGAGAGCAGAAAGCAGGACAACTCCCAGCCCCAGCGACCTGCCCTTCCCACCGCCATTCTCATTTCTGCACTCTTTCTCAGGTTCCACCTCTGCCTGTGATCAGTCAGCCCTGGCCCTAGCAGGACCATTTGATCACCACTCCTTTGTAGGGCTTTAGGGGGTTTTATCTGAGACAGAGTAGGATTTCTCTGTGTAGCCCTGGCTGCCTGAAACCCACTAACACACAGCTCCAACTGCCTCTGCCTCCCAAATGCTGAGATTTAAAAGATTCCACTGCTGGGCTACCACCAAACCTTGTTTGTGTTTGGTTTAGTGTGGGGATGGAACTGCTGAGAGCTAGCCCTCTTCCTTCCCTGCTTTGTGTGTTTTGTTGCTGTTTTAGTTCAGGACTTTCCCATCTGAACCTGTACACAGAGGGTGGCCTGCCAGCTGGTGTGTAGAGTAGAACTGGGGACGGAGGGTTTCCTCCAAGAGAGAGAGTCTGGTGTTTGGGGCGCTGCGCTGCCCTCTCCAGCCCTGCTGCTGCCGAGGGAGCCACTGCCCCCCAGGAGTGAGGAGAGAGGAGGCTGTCATCTTCCACACTTCCACACCTTGCCCCTTTGAGCTACTGCCCACCCCACTCAGCAAGCACAGGCACATTCTTAGATGCTTACATAGCATGCTCTTTTTAAAAAACAGTTTCTACTGGGCAGTGGTGGCGCACACCTTTAATCCCAGCACCTAGGAGGCAGAGGCAGGCAGACCTTTGAGTTCAAGGCCAGCCTAGTCTACTTGAGTGAGTTCCTGGGATAGCCAGAGCTAAACAGAAACCCTGTCTTGAAAAACCAAAAATAAATAAATAGAAATAAGTTTCAACCTATTTATGTGTGTGTTTTGCCTGCATGCATGTCTGTGCACCACCACATGTGTGCCTGGTACCCACTGAAGCCAGAAGGATTTGGATCCCTCGGAACTATGTTATAGGTATCTGTCAGCCACCATATGGGTGCTGGGGACCCATTAGCCTTCTGCAGGCAAACCAAGAAGCCCTGAGAATAGCTGCCCTGTGGCTCTGATGCCAGTCCTCTTCAAAAGGACAGTGGCTAGGGACTGGGAATGATGGCACACCTGTCCCTTAGGCCTCCTTGACAGCCTCCTCTCTCCTCACTTCCTTCCCCGGTGATACCAATAGTTCCTGCACCTTAAATTCTACATGGCAATGCTTTGTTTTTGTGTTCTTTTTTGGTTTTTCTTTTTTTGTTTTGTTTTTCAAGACAGGGTTTTTCTGTAGCTTTGGAGCCTGTCCTAGGGTCAGACTGGCCTCGAACTCACAGAGATCCCCCTGTCTCTGCCTCCTGAGTGCTGGATTAAAGGCATGCGCCACCCCCACCCAGCTCTTTTTTGGTTTTTCAAGACAGGGTTTTTCTGTGTAACAGTCCTGGCTGTCCTGGAACTCGCTTGTAAACCAGGCTGGCCTTGAACTCACTGAGATCCACCCGTCTCTGCCTCCCAAGTCCTGGGAGTAAAGGTGTGCACCACCACTGCCTGGCTCATTCTCGTGTTCTAAGACAGATCTGTGTAGCTCAGACTGGCCTCAAACTTGACATACTCCTGCCTTGGCCTGGAATGACCTGCAGGCCCAACCATGTCTGTCAATCTTTGCCGGGTTCTTCTTCCTCCTGACTGTGTGCGAGACTGCTAGCTAGTCTTTTAACCTCTCTGACCCACCATGGCCTCATCTATTTAAAATGGAGTCCCAGCATCCTACCCTAGTTGGGCAGAGCAGGAGCCTAGAGTACTTGGGGCTCTTTAGCGTTGTCGTGAACTGTCATTAGAGACTCTTTCTCTGGGGCCAGGTGACCATCAAATGTGATTTCAGACTCAGTTTTCCCCTGTCTGGAATGTCACTTTCCCTGGCAACACTCCCTGTGAGCTCGTGTTCCCAAAAGGAAGCAGAGTCACAAAGTGGAAGCGGCCAGCAGAGCTGCGGGGTTGAGGTGTGACCACAAGCAAGACTGCATGCGTCAGCTGGCTGCTGCTGGCAGTGCCAGGTGAACAGGGACCCTCAGAAAGTCAGGGTGGACATGTTTCCTCCTTCATCTGAGCCCATAGGGCAGCCTACTTCACCTGTGGGTCGGGAGCTCTTGGGTTTGGGGTTAGGTGTCTAGATGGTGAGCTCACCTCACCATATAGGTGGAGTAGACATGGCTGGTGCTTCCTGAAGCCAGAACCTCTGTGCTCCAGCAGAGGAAGGCACCAGTGGCTGGAACAATACCCCTACCATCTCCTTTCCTAAAAGTATTGCTTTCAAGAGGGTATGCTCGAAATAAGTGCTGAGAATTCAGGGGTCACCCTAAACCTTCCTAACTCTATTCCGACACCCGGATTTTACCAAGATCTCTGTGTGACTGTGGGCAGCTTCCTGACCTCACTGGACCTCACTTCCTCATCTGTCCTGTTTCCTGAACTCAGATCCAGACCCCAGTCAGCTTTTCTGTTCCCAGCTGTCTCACTTGTGAAATGGGATGTTGTCAATATTTACATCAACTATGACAGAATAAAGGAAATAAGCAGCCAGGCATTCTAGAATAAACCTGTCATCTCAGCCCTTGGGAAACTGGGGTAGGAGCATCAGGAGTTCAAGGCTAGCCTTAGCTACATAGCAAATTCCAGGCCAGATAGGGTCACATAGTAAGACCTTGTCTCAAAAAATAAAGTTTGGGCCTGGAGGGATGGCTCAGCCGTTAAAGGCTAGGCTCACAACCAAAAATATAAGAGTTCAGTTCCCAGCACCCACAGCTGTCCCTCCAGGTACCAAGAAGAAGAAAAAAAATAAAGTTTAGTTGGCAGGGCACTTGCTGGGAGCGTGAATACCTGGGATGGATCCCTAACACCAATAAACACCATGTTTTGGCACAGGCCTGACCATCTTGACACTGCAGATGTGAAGATGAGAGAATCAGAAATTGAAGGTCATTCTCAGCAATACAGAGAGTTCAAGGTCAGCCTGGTCCTCTGAGACCCTGTGCCAAACGAAATAAAATATAAAAGTTGTCCTCAACCTGAGTTGAGTGATGTTCAGGACACTTGATGACTACACCCAGGAGCATGATCAGCCTCTGACTAGTCCCCTGGGCAGCCAATCCCTGAGGCCCACTCAGAAGGGGACCCTAAGTCCCCCATCCTAGGATCTTCCCTTCACCCTGGTCACTTCCTCCCATGGGTCTGTCTTTGTCCCAGCATGCTCAGCATGGAGCTATCCTAACCTGCAAACTGTAAGTTAAGAATAAAGATAGATACCCAGTAACCAGGTTTGCAGGCCTTCCAGGCACCTCCCCCTGCTGGGTGACCTCAGGCAAGTGGCTCTTCTCTCTAAGTCTCAGTTTCCTCAACTGAGAAATGGAAGGCGGTTGTCACTGTCGTTGTGGCTAGGCTTTGAGGGTTTCATTCTTTCCTTTCCCCTCCCCCTCCTTCATCCTTCTCCTCTTTCTGTTACTGAACCCTGGGCCTAGCAAGCAAAGCCAGCCCTCTATCACAGAGCCACACCCCAGCCAAGACAGTGACTCCTATTTATGTTACTGCTCATTCTGTGTCTGTGTGTACATATGTGTGCACACGCCACAGTGTGCCTGAGGAAGTCCGATGACAACTTGTAGGATTCAGTCCTCTCCTTTAACCCTTTGGGTTGGGGGGCAAACTCAGGCAGTCGGGCTTGGTGACAGGCCGTCTTGCTGGCCCCAAGGCAGTAGCTTCTTAAGGCCAGCTAAATCCACCAAAAATGCAACATGAGTTTAGCAGGTGAAGAGCCCTGCTGTTAAGCGGGTCCAACGCCTCTTCTGGCCCCTATGGGCACTTCATGGTGCACAGATATCCATGCAGACAAAACATCCAAACATATAAAACAGAAATAAGTAAAATCTCGAAACCCTTTTCTTAATAATATGAAAGGAGGACTGGTGAATGACTTGCTTCGAGGCAGAGGCACTTTCGGAGCACACCTGGAGGCCAGAGTCTGCCTCTGGTAACCCACGTAAAGCGAAGGAACTGACCCACTGTCCCCGGCTCTCTTCATATGCTTCCACACACAATGAGCAATTTTTAAAAATAACATGAAAGGAAGATGATTATGATGAAAATAGTAATATGCTTGGGTTAAAAGCACTATGATAGGCTTGTTGTGTTTTTGTGGTTGTTTGGAATTTGTTTTTATTTTGTGTGTATGGGTGGTTTGCCTGAACATATGTCTGTGCGTCATGTGTGTGTCTGGTGCTCCTGGAGACCAGAAGAGAGTGTGATATCACAATTGTGAACTGCCGCGTGGAACTGGGAGTTCAGTGGGGGGTCCTCTGGAAGAGCATGGTGCTCTTAACTGCCATCTCTCCCAGCTCCTCTTGGGTTTTGTTTGGTTTTGAAACAGGATCTCAGTATGGATCTCAGGCTGCCCTCAAACTCATGATGCTGTGCCCGAGCTGTTTGAGCACCAGGATGGCAGGCTTCTACCACCGTACCTGACTTTCTAAAAATGCTTTAAAGGTTTTTATTTATTGTGGCGGTAGGGGCATGCATGTGCCACGGCACATGCCGGAGGACACAGTAGGGGCATGTATGTGCCACGGCACACATCAGAGGACACAGTAGGGGCATGTATGTGCCATGGCACACGTCGGAGGACACAGTAGGGGCATGTGTGTGCCACGGTACACACCGGAGGAACCTGCAGGAGTCAGTCCTCTCCTTCCATCATGTGGGGCTCAGGGATTGAACTCAGGGCCTCAGGGTTGGTGGCCACCACCTTTACCCACTAAGCCTGCGGATCTCAACCTGTGGGTCGCAACCCCCTTGGCAACACTCTAGCTCCCAAAATATTTACATTATGATTCATAACAGTAGCAAAATTACAGCTATGAAATAGCAACAAAAATAGCTTTATGGTTGCTGGGGGTTACCACAACATGAGGAACTGTATTAAAGAGTCTAGGATCAGTAAGGTTGAGAACCATTGAGCTAGCCATCTTATTTTACCCTAAAAGTCTTTTTTTGTTGTTGTTCTTTTTTTTTTTTTTTTCAAACATCTGTACCTGACCCTAAAAGTCTTTAAAAAAATTTTTTCAGATTGGGTGTGGTGGTGCACACCTCTAATTGGGAGGCAGAGGAAGGTAGGTCTCTTGAGCTCAAGGCCAGACGGGTCTACATAGTGAGTTTCAGGACTATGTAGAGAGATCCTGTCTCAAAAACCTAATAGAGATTTCTTTGTTTGTGCTGGTTAGGTTTTTTTCTATTTTACTTATTTTTATTTTTTGTCAACTTGACAAAAGCTAGAGTCACCTGGGAAATAGAAACAACTGAGGAAATGCCTCCATCATCTTGTCTCATAAGCAAGTCTGTGGGGCATCTCTTCACTAATGACGGACCAGCCCACTGTGAACAGAGCTATCCCTGGGCAAGTTGTCGTGGGTTAGTTATATAAGAAAACAGTCTGTGCTGGGTGGTAGTGGTTGTGGCACACGTTTAATCCCAGCACTCGGGAGGCAGAGGCAGATGGATCTCGAGGCCATCCTGGTCTACAGAGTGAGTTCCAGGACAACCAGGGCCATACAGAAAAACCCTGTTGGTGGGAGGGGGTGGTTAGGGATAGCTAGGATAGCTACTGCTGCTGTTGTTATTGAGACAGGGTCCCACCGAGGATGTAAGATCCCCTGGAGCTGAGATCAGGGCACTATGAGCCACTGTTGGTTCTGGGACTCGAACCCAAGTTTCTGGGTTGGAAGATTAACCACTGCTCTTAATCCCGGAGCCATCTCTCCAGTTCCTCCAATGTGTTCTTTACTGACCCACTTGAGCCAGCCCTGTTTGAGGGGTTCACAGACCCCTAGCGGCTATTGGTTGCCATCGTGGGGAAGGGTAGGTCCAGAAGGAAACAGTGGACCAGTGCCCCATAGTGCAGTTGTGAGGCCCGGAGGGGAAACAGAGTTCCTAGCCGGCTTCTGGGGGTCAGTTTGGATTTTTCCTGCTTTCAGGATCGTGTCAACTAAACGGAATCACAGCATAAAGTGGCTGGGTCAACAGGTCCAGGATGGAGGAGTGTCTACTGTATGCTGGGCGCTGCTCCGTGTCCCCCCAGGGCATACCGACGGCTCAGCGGAACTCAGAGCCCAGATTACCCCAGCACAAACCTGGCGTCCCAGCATTCTGGAGGATGAGGCAGGAGGTTCTCCAATCATAATTCTAGCCCTGGTTACATAATGAGACCTTGCTGAGAGAAGGGAGCAGGGGAGCTAGATATAGTGAGAGGAGGGTGGAGTGTGATACTGGACAGGATGAATAAATGATGGTGGAGAGGCCGCGAGGGTAGGAAAACGCAGGGTTCTCTTATGTCATGGGGCAGGGTGAAGAAGACGGTGGCTGGCTTCCCGATTCGAGGTGGGGGATTTGACACGCATTAAGTCGAACTAACGAAACTGCCATTCTCATGGGTCGAAATGGTCGCAATAGGCAATTTCAGGTCTCGGATGTAGAAAGTGTGTCTTTGCTCGCAGCTCAAGAGGAACCCGTAAGTGACGAGCCCTCGGCACTGCTAGAAAGGCCGTGCCGGCCGCAGCCGGCTCCTAAGGCATCCACACTGTAACGGTCGCCCAGAGAAGCTGCGTGAGTTTCTGGGGTCACACAGCGCCGAGAGCGTCAGCGGGGACCCCTCGGCGCCCGGAAGCGACCCTCCGTAAACAAAGCCGTGTGTAGGCGCAGCCCCAGCCTCCGGGCTCGTAGGCCGGCCCATGGGGGCGGGGGAGGAATGTTGTGAATGAACGTGGGGCCGCCCCGAAACTCCTCAAAAGGCCGAGCCGTGGAGTTCCGTCGCTTTGATTGGTTCATCCCGCTCCGTGATGGACAGCGCCTCGCCCTGCGACCTTTTATTGGATGGCTTCGGAAAGACGGACGTGGCGTATACCGAATGAACAGAGGTTCCTGGGAGGCGGGTCTTCCTAGACAACCAATGGTGAGGGAGAGGTAGGGCGGTGGGGGCGGGGCTTCGGCTGAGGAGGCAGCGGCTGCGGAGACGGCTTCATTGTTGTGAAGAGTCTTAAAGGGGCCGCGTCGCCCGGCCGGCCCGGCCGGATGGAGCCCCCGGCGGCCAAGCGCAGCCGGGGCTGCCCCGCGGGGGACGAGCCTGGGACCGGGGCCCGTCGCGGCCGCCCCGAGCCGCTGCTGGACCTCAGCGCCAAGCGGGTGGCCGAGAGTTGGGCCTTCGAGCAGGTGAGGCCCCGGCCTGCCCCAGGCCTCACACCTCGCCCCCTCCCCAGCAGGCAGCCCCACCCCCCGCGCCCCCCGCCTCTCCGCCCGCGGCCCACCCGGTCCCCATTCAGGCCGCTTCTCTCCTGAGAGGGACACCTGCCCAGAGACTCGCACTGCTCCATTCCTGCCTTCCGTGTCCCTGTTCCGCCCTCCAGGGAGACGACCCCAGTCTCTGCAGGGCCTACCCAAGACGCCCCTGTATCCCCGGGCTCCAGCCTCCAGACCCACCTGGCCTCCCCAGATCCCCCCACTGTGGGACAAGAGGCAGGGTCACTGAGAGGAGGACTCTGTGCCCCTCCTCCCTCCCCTCCTCCCCCTCCCTCCAGTCATTCGGGAGCCAAGATTGGGGTACCTGGGCCGGAACACCTGGAACCCCCTACTCTGTGACTTGTGGGTGGAACCCCGCAAACCCCCTCCCCCCTGTCCTAGTGTCCCCCAAGGAGATGGGAGGGTACGGGCGTCAGTCCCAAACCGGCGTCTTCTAGTCAGACTTTGAGGGTGTTCTGTGCTCGGTAACTCTTCCTGAGTTAGGACGGGTGGGTTTCGGCTGACTGTGGATTGAACGGGCTGATTCACGACCGGGAAATCCCTCCTTAGTCATCTGCCAACTGTCAGCAGCCCAGTCACTGACTCCCCCTTCTCCTGGAAACCTGGGTAGGGCTTCTGTGCTGTTCACCCTGTGTGACACGCTCAGAATAACCCTAAAACCATTGTCAGGGCGCCCACAGATCTGCCGTGGCTCAGCCAGGTGCTGAGAGAACTCTGCAGAGCTTCGGGAACCCTTTGGGACCTGCTCTCACATTGAGGAAACTGGGGCACAGAGAGGTTGAGAAACTTGTCCAAGGGCGCCCAGTCGGTGACTAGCCAGCTCAGATCGGAACACAGCCTCAAACAGCTGGTTCTGTTCCTTGGAGCCCACAGGAGACATCAGGACAGCCCTTCCCTCCTAGGGGCTTTTCTCAGGGAAGAGGCAGGGGGAGAAACCCCAGGGGGTACCTGGTCTTGGGAGCTGAAGCTCCTTGGCTTAGAGAGCCTGAAGAGATGAGTTTGCCTGGTCTGCAGAGCCAGTTCCAGGACAGCTCCAGAACTACACAGAGAAACCCTGAAGCTGTGACAATGACCCTGTGCTGTGCTTTCAGCATCTTGTGTCCCTGTGAGGATAAGAAGCCATCTGTAAGGGCTGAACAGAGAGAACGCTAGGACTTCATGTCCTTGATTATTCTTACACTTGTATCTAACTTCTTGTCCCCTACAATGCCCAAGCTATAGAAGGGCTTTAACCCCAGACCCCTGGGAAACTGGCTGTAAATGCTTGTAGAATGCTAACCATGAGCCAGGCACTATTGTAAGTAATACTATTGTATTGAAAGCTATTTTGTTGCTGGCCTTGAACTACTTGGCCCAAGCGCAGCCTCCTAAGTAGTTGGGATTTCAAGGTGTGCCACCATTTCAAGGACTCACTGGTACATGTTTAGTCTCCCCAGTCTCTGTAGGATGTTTGGTTTTCACATTCCTGTTTTACACGTGGGAAAACAGAGACTCAGAGAGGTCAGGGGGCTTGTAAACAGCACGGCCAGGATTCCAGCCCAGGTTCCTGACCCACCAGCTCTTCCCACAGGTGGAGGAGCGGTTCTCCCGGGTGCCAGAGCCAGTTCAGAAGCGCATTGTGTTCTGGTCTTTTCCACGAAGTGAGCGTGAGATCTGTATGTACTCATCACTAGGCTACCAGCCCCCAGAAGGCGAGCAGGACACCCGGGTGCCATTTACCCGTGGGCTGCACCTGCTGCAGAGTGGGGCTGTGGACCGAGTGCTACAAGTGGGTGAGTGGGCATCTCTATCCTGGAGGAGGCAGGGGGTCAGGGTGGATGGAGGAGGGAGCTCCCAATTCACCTGCTTCAAGGCCCAGATGTGCTTGGGTGAGACACTGTGGCATTCTTCAGGCACAGCACTGGGCAGGCTGAGGCTAGTGGTGGAGAGGGAGGCCTGAGCTGCACAGTAAGAGCCTAGTTTAATGGGGGGGTACTAAACACCTACTATATAAAGCTAGGTATAGTAGATGTCAGAGATCAGTCAGAACTTCGGGAGACTCGGGGAGAGGAAGGTGAACTAGAAAGTGGGGTAGAGAAGGAACAGACATTGACAGGAGGGCCCAGGTAAGGAGGGCAGGTGGAGTTGGTCTTGGATCTCAGAGGGGCCTGCTAGAGGGATTGAAACATGATGACAGTTGGAGAACTTGGGCTTCACGCCGGCCTTGGAGACAGGATTATGCGCTGCAGGGGAAAGGTGGACCTTAAACAGCTGAGCTGAGGAATAGAAGAGGTGAAAAAAGAAAGAAGAAGTAGGGTCCCAGGAAGGGCCAGAGGACTAATCCCAAGGAAGAGCCAGTTCCCGACCTCAGACAGAGCATCTGTGTTGCATGGCACAAATGATGCTAAGGCTAGACATGGTGGTACACACTTGTAACCCCAGTGCTCAGAAGGCTGGGACCGGAAGGTCTCAAGATCATGACCACCCTGGACAAAACAGTGAAACTCTGCTTCAAAAACCAAAATGGTCCCAGTGTGATAGCACATGCCTAAAGCAGAAATAGACAGATATCTATGACTTCCAGGCCAGCTAAGGCTTCATAGTGAGATCCTGTCTCAATGCTAAACAGGATGATCATACGCCTCAGTGGCTGGACCCAGGGAGAAGCCAGTCACACAAATTCGGTGTCAGAGAGTTTGAGGTTAGGCAGCTGTGTCCTGGGAGAGATTGTGATCAAAGGTTTGCAGCCACATGTAGAACAGTAAAGTGACTATAGTTGACAAAAATTTATTGTGTATTTTATAAAGAACTAAAAGGAAGAAGTTGGAAGCTTCCAAACACAGAGAAATAATCACTGTTGAAGGAGCAGGAAAAGCCAGTTACCCCGATCTGAGCACCATGCATTGTATATCCTATTGAGTTACCACATCGTATATCATGAATGTGCACAACTATTATGTGGTGATGGAGAAAATGACAAGGCTAAGACCATGAGAATGGACTCAGACCTCAGGCAGTGGGCCCAAGCGGTTCTGTAGCAGAAGGAAAGAAAATGAGCAGAGAAGACTGGGTTTGGGGAAACAGGGAGGAAGATGAGGGGAAAAGGCCTTAGACCTAGCATCAAGCTTAGAAGAGGACTAGTAGTGATTGAGCTAAAAAAATGAATAAGACTGTTCTTGGCTTCCCATGGTAGCAGGTCATGGCTTAGCCATGGTGACCCTGCCTGGCAGCCTTGTACCCCTTTGCCTGGGCATAACCTAGCCACAGGCCCCATAGCTACCCCTGGTATGAGGAAGCCATGCCTTGCATGACGCAGGTTGCATCAGGCTGCCCAACCAGTCGGATGAGCCTGACAGACACTCAGGACTGCCCAGAACTTGCTCCATCATCTCATTGCCCTCAAGTGCCACGGCCTTTGGCATCTTCTCAGGAAGTTCAGAGCTTCTAAAGCTCAGTTGTAACCATAGCAATCCAAGGGCTTTCAACCCAAAGCATTTCAAACATTGTGTCTACATTGATAATACTATTTAGTGATCATTAGAAAAAGGACAAAGGAACAGGGGAGAGGACTCATTTGGTTAAATGCCTGCTGCTCAAGCAAGAGGACCTAAGTTCAGGTGCTCAGCATCCGAGTAAAAGCAAGGCACAGTGTTGCATGCCTGTACCCCAGCACTAAGACAGAGACAAGAGGATCTCCATGGCTAGCCTAGTCAAAGGGGCTAGCTTCATGTTCAAGGAGAACCTGTCTCGAAAATAAGGCGGAAACCAGTATAGCTGTGCACGCCTTTAGTCCTGGCACTCAGGAGGCAAGCACATCTCTGTGAGTTTGCAGCCAGTTTGGTCTATATAGCAGTTCTGTAAGAAACAGAGCTATATAGACAAACCTGTCTCAAAAAAAAAAAAAAAAAAAGATAAACAAGGCAAAGAACAACTGAGCCCCCCCCCCAAGAAAATAGGGATTTATTTGAGACTTAACTTTATGTCAAGTCATTCTAAATGCTTATTATAAGTAACTCATTCATTTATTAGAACCGCACAAGGAGATCGTTGTCGCTGCATAGGGGCAGATGATAAAACTGAGGCATGGATGGGTTAGATGGTTTGCACTAAATTTCTCAGCAGGGCTGTGTCCGGGTCTTGGGGTGATCCGGTCTCCACAGTGTGTGTTTTTTTAGGGTTCCACCTCAGTGGGAACATCCGAGAATTGGGGGCCCCAGGAGAGCCAGAGCACCTTTACCACGTCTCCATCAGCTTTGACCGCTGCAAGATCACATCTGTGAGCTGTGGCTGTGACAACCGAGACCTCTTCTACTGTGCGCATGTGGTGGCCTTGTCACTGTACCGCATCCGTCATGCACACCAGGTGGAGCTGCGGCTGCCCATCTCTGAGACCCTCTCACAAATGAACCGTGATCAGCTTCAGAAGTTCGTCCAGTATCTCATCAGTGCACACCACACTGAGGTCCTACCCACTGCCCAGCGCCTTGCTGATGAGATCCTCCTTCTGGGCTCTGAGATCAACCTGGTTCATGGTGAGTGGGGAGAAGGAGGGGCCGTGATGCAGAGGCCGGCAGAGTGGGTACCATCATGTCCTGCTTTAGGTAATGTCACACACCTAGAGAGAGGCACATCTGGAGGTGTTTGACCATATGGCACCTGAAATAGGGCATAGGCCTGTTATCTCAGGACTGAGAAGGCTGAGGTAGCTTGAAATGTAGTGACATGCTCAAGTCAAGCAGTGTGCAAAGGCAAGAGGGTTCAATCCTAGTGTGAGGTGCCCCACAGAGGGTGGGGTATCTCAGAATTCCAGGGTAAAGGCTGAAAGGTGAGTGTCATAGCGAGGTATGGATGGATCTAGGAGGTGTTGGGGAGGATCTGCTGCCTGTTTGCTTATAGTGATAGGAAGATAGCAGGTAGATGAGTAGTGGGTGGGTGCTATAGTAGGTCATGGGGTCATGTAGGTTCTAGGAGGTTATGATTCATCACCGGGGGAACTGATGTTATGGAAGAACATGGGGGATGAACAGATGGGTAGCTGAGTGCAATGGCAGGTGAGTGGGACTGACCTTTGGAGCTACAGAGGGGGGCCCTGTCTTAAAAAACAAAAAGAAACAAGACAGTAGTGGTGCACACCTTTAATCCCAGCACTCTGAGGCAGTGGCAGGTGGGTCTCTGTGAGTTCAATACCAGCCTGGTCTACAGAGCTAGTTCTAGGACAACCAAGGATATACAGAGAAACCCTGTCTTGAAAACTCAAAAGAAGAAAAAAGGGAAGGAAGGAAGGAAGACAGGTGCATACACCAGGGAATGATGGGTAGGTATTTGGGAGGAACATATGAATTTGAGGGAAGCATATGTGTGAACTGGAGTCGTTTGGTGGGTGGACAACGTGGCTGATTGACGGATGAATGAGGTGGGTATTTTGAGTGGTCAAACTAGGCTGTGGGCATGGAGGAACTGGTGTGGACAGGAAGAGATGCATAGAAACTGGCTAGTATGGATGGGCAGTGTTCTAGGTGAGAGGATGGAGGAGTGGCTGGTGGTTTGTGAAGATGAGTAAACAAGTGGATACAAACAGTTTCTACAGATGAATGGAGGGGCTTGTAGTGTTTGGTACAATTAGGCGAATGGACAGATGGATGAACCAATGGGCAGATTTAGTTTTGGTTTTTTGAGACAGGGTTTCACTGTGTAACAGCCCTGGCTGTCATGGAACTCCCTTTGTAGATCAGGCTGGCCTTGAACTCACTGGGATCCATCTACCTCTGCCTCCTGAGTGCTGGTATTAAAAGCGGTCGCCACCACCACCCTTCTAAGATACATTCATGAACAGTTATATGGATGGATGGGATGATGGATGAAGGGTGAATGAGTGAGTGGAGTGGTAAGTGGACTGGTGGTGAGTTAATAGGTGGATGGCCGGTGTGACCAGGCAGAAGCCCTGGTGGGGTCGCTTCTGGAAGGACAGAGTATTATTTTGGAGGAATGGACAGAGGGAGGCTTGACACCCTCTCTCCTACTCTACACTTGTTTTTTCACCCCAGGTGCTCCAGATCCCACGGCGGGTGCGGGCACAGAAGATGCCAACTGCTGGCATCTAGATGAGGAGCAGATCCAGGAGCAGGTGAAGCAGCTGCTGTCCAATGGTGGCCACTATGGGGCCAGCCAGCAGCTGCGCTCCATGTTCAGCAAGGTGCCAAGGCTGGGGGTGGACATGGCAGAGGTTCTGTTGTGTCCTTCCCTTTCTTACCACCTGCTACTCTGCACAGGTGCGGGAGATGCTGCGGGCAAGGGACTCTAATGGGGCACGCATGCTAATCCTCATGACTGAGCAGTTCCTGCAGGACCCTCGCCTGGCCCTATGGCGGCAACAGGGTGCTGGCATGACAGACAAGTGCCGGCAGCTGTGGGATGAGCTGGGTAAGGCCTAGACCCTGTGGTGAAACCCACACCCTGGCTCCCACTCATATTAGCATCTGTACCCAAATCTTCCCTCCACTTAACACTCCTAAGACCTCCAGCATGCTGGCACCCAACTGGGTCCTGGAACTCCCAGAGAGAACAAGACACAAAATCTGGCTCTTGGCTCTTCTAGGAGTAGTATTACATGGTTAGAGCTGGAGATATAACTCAGTTGTAGCAGGCTTGTTTAGCATGTATGAGGCCATGAATTCCATCTTCAGCAAGTCTAGATAGATACATGCATGGATGGGTGGGTAGATGGGAGGATGCATCCATGCATGGATGTTTAAGTACTGTACAGTTTTGTCCCTTGATGTCCTTTGAAGATTGGTCCCAAATCCTCTAAGACACATTTGGAATGCTCAAGCCCCATATAAAACCATACAGTGTCTACAGAGAGTCTATATATTTCCTTTCTGTACAGTTTTGTTTTGTTTTTGATAAAGGGTCTCAGTGTAACCCAGGCTGACCTCAGGCTCACAGTACTGCCAAGGATGACCCTGAGTTCTTGGTCTTTTCCTTGTCCACCTCCCAGGTGCTGGGGCCTTTGTAGTGACCACTATCGCTGTGCCCTGTGAGATGATAGCAGGCCATGTGGGAAGTGGGAAAGAAGCCACACTAAACTCACCCGGGCTTGAGCCCTGACTTAATGTGTGTGACCCAGGACAAGTGCAGTTTGTTTCCATACTTCAGTTTCTCTCTCTTTCTCTTACTTTCTTTTTATGTAACTGTTCTGTCTGCATGTGTGCCTGCAGGCCGGAAGAGGGCGCCAGATCTCATTACAGATGGCTGTGAGCCACCATGTGGTTGCTGGGAATTGAACTCAGGGCCTCTGGAAGAGCAGCCAGTGCTCTTAACTGCTGAGCCATCTCTCCAGCCCTCTTTCTCTTTTTAAAAGTTACATTTATTTATATTTGTGTGTATATGTGTGGGCATATCATAGTACACACATGGAGGTCAAAGGACAACTTTGTGGGCTTAGTTTTCTCCTTCCATATGTGGGTCCGAGGGACTGAACTCAGATCATTATTCTTGGTTACAAGCACTTTTCCCCTCTTTGGCCATATTCTATTTTATTTATTTCCTTACCATAATGTGAGGAGACACTGAGTTGCAGTCCATGTTCAGGGTGGGACGTGTGCCTAGGCTGCAGCAGTTGCTTCTTAGCCTGTGTTCATGATGTTGACCTAGATGCTGAGCCTCTTTCTGCTCTTCAGGGGCTTTGTGGGTCTGCGTCATTCTGAGCCCCCACTGCAAACCAGATGAGCGGTCAGGCTGGCTGCAGCTGCTTGGCGCATGGGACAAGCTAGATGTGTGCCCACTGGAAGAGGGCAACTATTCCTTTGACATCCCTGGCCTACAGCCTACGTTGACCTCCAGGACAGGTAGGAGAAGGGCCCTACCACCTGTTTCTGACAAAACCATCACAGCTCACTACAGCTCAACCTTCTGTCACGCTTACCATGTCCCAGGAGAGAGAGGGTAGGAGATATGAAAGGGCCCACTGGTTTTCCTTCCAGTCAAAGGGAGCAAGTGGATAGGAAAAGACAGGAACCCAACAGCGGTGGGATGGGGAGGGGCCAGTGATGTGGGTGTGGGCAAGACAAGTGAAGACGGAGATGAAGAAAAACAGAAGAGAAAAAAAAAAGAAAAACAGAAGAGAGATTAGAAGCAAAGAGACTGAGGAGAGACGGAACAAGAATGGCTAGCAGGAGGAAAGAGATGCCTGTAACCTGTGTGCCAGTGCTGTGACAGATGCCAGCCCCACTCTCCCTTTGAAGATTTGCTTCAAGAATTCATATCCATCAGCTGCCTAGGGTAGAACCCTGAGTTGGCACCTGGTGGGAGAAGCTGGCTACAGTTTGTTCACCAGCACCACCATTACTACATTGGGTACCCTCCTGCAGGCTCAGAGGATGAAGAGGAGGAGGTGACAGCCACCAGTCCCCGTCGTACAGTGTTCAGCCGAGCACTGCAGGCTGGGGAGTTGCACTGGAATGACAGCCACCTGCAGAGGATCCTGGCCAGTGATTCCTGTGGCCCAAGTCTCACTGGCAATATGGGAGGTGACAAACCAGCCTTTGACCCTCAGGGCCACCCCATCTGGCTGGGTGAACCCTTCCCTACTGCCTGTGCACGGGTGGATACTTTGCGTGCCCATGGTTATCCCCACAAGGCTCTGCGGCTAGCATGTGCCATAGTCAACACTCTGCGGCTGCAGCGGCGACACCAGCTTGAGAACTACAAGCAGCAAAAAAAAGGTGAGTGAGGACACAGGCTCTAGGACCCAGGTGCCCAAGACACAGGCTAGCCCATGAGAGATGGCAAAGAAGGCCTGAGTGCCACCCCAGCTCCCACTCTCTGTATCATAGACAGAAAGGATTTTATCATAAAAAGTGCTGGTTGAAACTGAAGCACTGTGTGGTGGGAGAATTCTATGGGTCAGGTGCAGTTACATGGTAGAAGCCTTGCCGGGCATTGGTGGCGTATGCCTTTAATCCCAGCATTCGGGGGGGGGGGGGCAGAGGCAGGCGGATCTTTGTGAGTTCGAGGCCAGCTTGGTCTACAGAGTGAGTTCCAGGACAGCCAGGGCTACACAGAGAAACCCTATCTTGAAAAACAAAACAAAAACAAAAAACCATGGTAGAAGCATCTTATTAATTAATGCCTGAGGCCTTGGGTCTCAGTCCCAGCAACAAAAGAAAAAGGACAGAAAAGAGTAAGAATTAGGTCAAACTGCTAACAGGTATGTGCAGCTCTTGAGCCAGTTCCCAAGAAGACACCACAACTGGCCACCAGAACCTCATCGTGCGCATTGCCTTGGCCACCACTATTCACACACAGGGCAGCTGCCACAGAGTAATGGTAGCATTCCCATTGTTTATCCACTTTTCATGCAAGGGAGGCTGGGAAATGTAGACGCTTCCAGACCATGTAGTAGGCAGGTTTCCACAGCATGACCCTCAAGAATATGGTTGTAGGGTGGAAAGAGAAGCCTGAAGAATAGACTAGTTGATGTAGAATTTGCTCACTTTTAAACACGGGCAACAAATTGAGTTGTGTTTCAAATATAACAAACATTTGAAACATAACAAGGGCTATGGGTGTGGCTCATTTGGTGGAGTGCCTACCTAGCATATATTTTATACCTTAGCACTTTATAAGTCAGGTATGGTGGCCCATGCCTCTAACCCTAGCACTCAGGAAGGGGAAACAAGAGAGTCAGAACTTCAAGGTCAGAGGTCAAGGCCCACCTAGACCACCTGAGAACCTGTCTCAAATACAATAAAATAAAAAAGCAGGGCCAAGAAGTGGCTCAGTAGGTAAGGTGCTGGTTAGTTGTGCTTCATGAGAATCTGAGGGTCTGAGTTTGTATACCCTTTACCCATATAAAAGCTGGGCATGTCGCTGTCTCCCAGGGCTGGGAGTTGAAGGCAGGCAGATCGTAAGGTCTTGCTGGCAGCCATTTTAGCTGAGAAGGTGGGCTCCGGGACCGCAGGTTCACCAAAGAGCTCCTGTTGCAAAAGATAGAGCTGGCTGGAAGAAGGCTCCCAACCAGAACTTTATCCTCAGTATATCTGTGGGGCGTGCACACACATGTGCACATGCATATACCACATGCACACAAGCACCCTGAACAAAAGGAAAGATGCTATGTCTAAATCTTGGGACAGAAGGAAGCCACTGTCTGAGTTCTTGGCAGTGAAGCTGATAAAATTGAAGAGTGTAAGGAAGAAATGGGCTCAGTAATGGGGGTGTCAGACCTAATCTCCAGATGACTTAGGGAACAGCACGGGCGGAGCTCAGAGGCAAGGGGTCATTATTCCAAGATCAGGGGAGGTCAGTGAATGAGCGGCCTTACGGTGTCTATTGTAGAAGAATGTCATACTGCCCCTTGAGGGGCCTCCAAGGTGTTTGAACTTGGCTGCAGAGACGGGAAGAGGGTAAGGCTAGGAGAAGAGAGTACTGCTTTGCATGTTTCAGGAAGAGGGGCTAACTCACAGAGTGGCAGATAGCACAAAGAGTTGGCTTGGGGTTGGAGAAAAAGCCTCCAGAGTTGAGTGGGTGGCTGCATAGAGCCCACCTCTTCCCATACAGAACTGCTCCAAAAAGGTGCTACTTGCCTCACAAGCACTGAAGGTTGGGTGGGCCATCCCCTGGATCCCATTGGCTGCCTCTGCAGGGCACTGCTGGAGGCCTGTCGACTGGAGGAGGAGCCTCACTCTCTTTACCCAGGTACCCACCCGAAGGACCCCAGCAGGAGAACCAATACCCACTCTGTTGGCCAGATATTGTCACGTAGCAAGCCTAGCTTTGGCTGTGTGTCCTCCCAAGGCCAGGAGCCAGTAAGATTAGCCTTCTCAAAATGAGGAGGCCGTGGCTGGGGCTAAGAGAGTTGGGACTCTCCCTAAACCTCTCTCCACTTCTGTCACCCAGCTTGGGGCCGAAGGGTGGGAGAGTATCTAAACCTCAGCGACCTTGGACGCATCTCCCCTAGACTTGGCCACAGAGAAGCGGAAGCTGTCCTACCAGCATGTGCCAGTGCCAGGGAGCCCTGGAGAGTCCTACCTGGCTCTGGCACTGGAAGTGGCACTGCTGGGGCTAGGGCAGCAGCGGGCCCTTCCGGAGGGGTTGTATGCTCAGGACAAAGTGGTACGCAACGAAGAGCAGCTGCTGGCCCTGCTGGAGGAGGTGGAGCTGGATGAGCGGCTGGTGCAAGTTCTGCGCAAGCAGGCTGGGCTGCTGTTGGAAGGTGAGTCCAGTCTCGGCCAGCACTCATAGCCCTATAGGATTAGGTGTGAGGTCGTGCCTCATGGTCTTGGTTTGCTCCTCCACGATCCAAAGAAAAAGCCTACTCTGATGCTAAGACCTGTCAACCCACCACATTGTAAAGCCCGCCCCATATTCTAGCCCTGCCCATGCTCTGACCCTATTGGTTCCTTGCTAAGTCCTCTCCTCTTATTGCTGCTGCTGGGGCTGGCGGGCCTCCTCATCCTATAGCCTCATTCTTCACCAGGCAGTGTTGCCTAGAGACCCCTCTTTTCTTATGCTCCTCTAAATGTATCTGGAACGCAGGGACAGTGGAGACTGAGGTCACCTTGTCCCTGTAGGAGGCCCTTTCAGTGGCTTCGGTGAAGTGATTTTCCGGGAGAGCGTACCCATGCACACCTGTGCCCGATACTTGTTCGCTGCGCTGCTGCCCCACGACCCAGATCTGGCCTTTCGCCTGGCACTCCGAGCCATGAGGTAAGGGCAGGAGAAGGGAGTGAGGAGCTACGAGCCCCACCTCCAAGCTGGGCCTCAGTCTGGTTAGTGAGGTCCGCGGCCCATGCAACAGAGTGTTTGTCTGTTAAATGGAAATGTATAATATGGTGAACTTGAGAATGATGCACAGCTACAGAGCTCACGCGTGCTCAATGTGCAGACCTTTTCTAGGAGGATTGTATCAGCCTACCTGAGGCTCAGTGGAGATTTGGGTAGCTAGTTTCCTGCACTGGGGTCATGACATAGCAGTACCCTGCTGGCCTGGGTGTTCTAAGGTTGAGGTCAGTGCCCAGCATTGCACATATGACATGTATGTTTTTCTTGCAGTTAATATTTCTGTTCATATTTAAAATATGTATAGGTTAGTGGCAACATTAAGTCATTCAACAAATGCTTGTGCCATAACTGTGGACCAAATAGTGGTTGTAATTGCAGCATCAGCAAAACAATCAGTGCATTCTGCCTTGTGCAGATGGTGTTCCAGGAGATGGGAGACGAGAGCAAAAAGAGGGAGGACTTGGACAGAAAGCTGCAGTTTCATATGCAGGGTTTCAAGGGAACCTGGCAGAAAGATGCTCAAGACAGTGGAAGGGAGCTTAGAAGGGCTGTGTAGGAGGCGTGTTCCAGGCAGTGGCCTGGGCTGCCTGGTGGAACCTCTGTTGACTCTCTGTGGGCACACTGGCTCCCAGAGCATTTGCAGGAGTGATGTCATCACTTTCTCTTCTGTGATAACTCATATAAAGGAAATGTACCTTCTGAGCTCCCAGTGTGGTGGGAGCCAGCAAGAGGAGGGAATGATACAGGGGTGTATACACATAGCTCCTTCCTGTCACAAATTGGTGGATTCCCAGGGCATCTAAACAATGTCTGGTCCTCTGATGGGGTTTGTTTTTGTTTTGAAGCAGAGTCATATAGCCTAGGCTGGCTTCAAACTTTCTATGTAGCCAAGGCTGGCCTTGAACTCTTGATCCTTCTCCATCCCCCTGGGATTATAGACATGTACTACCACTCTTGGCTAAATACATTCTTTTGTTTGGTTGATTTTGTTTTTGTTTTTCAAGACAGGGTTTCTCTATGTAACCTTGACTGTCCTGGAACTCACTTTGTAGACCAAGCTGTCCTTAAATTCACAGAGATCTGCCTGCCTCTGCCTCTGGAGTGCTGGGACTAATGATGTGCACCACCATACCCATCTTAAATGCATTTTCTTAGCAGCCAGGTGTGAATGATGACAAGAGGTCTGTAATCCCAGCACATTGAGTCTGAGTTGGGATCTCAAGTCCCATACCTGGTTGGGCTACATAACAAGACTGGATCTCAAAACCTAGGTAGTTGATACATGGTGAGAGAGAAAGAGAAGGGATGGTAGTGGGGAATGTGTGGACAATTAGAGTTAGATAGATGATAAAGACATACATGTATTTTGTCACCTTATGATACAACTTTTCCCAACCCCCCCATCAGAAGCTCCAACATAATTTCTATTCATCCCTTCTAGGATATCACCTGTTATTTGTTTTTATTTTTCTTTCTTTCTTTCTCTCTCTCTCTCTCTTTTTGGGGGGTGGGGTTTTTCTGTGAACTTGCTTTGTAGACCAGGCTGGCCTTGAACTCATAGAGATCTACCTGTCTCTGCCTCCTGAGTGCTGGATTAAAGGCATGCACCACCACCACCTGGCTAAGACTTTTTTTTTAAGTACTTTCTTTTTTAAAAGTAATTTATTTATTTTTATTTTGTGTATTGGTGTTTTGCCTTCATGTAGTCTGTGTGAAGGTGTTGGATCCCCTGAAGCTGGAGTTACAGATAGTTGTGGGTGCTGGGAATTGAACCTGGGTCCTCTGTAAGAGCAGCCAGTGCTCTCAACTGCTGAGCCATCTCTCCAGGCCCTGGCCTAAGACTTTCAACCTTCTTGCCTTAGCCTCTGGAGTGTTCCCAGGGCATGTTTGGGCCACCATGGCTGGCCTGTTTATCTGCCCTAGCTCCTGTTCATGTCTGAAGTGGTGTGGTGTTCCTCCCTGGGCCTGACTTATTTCAGTGAATGTAATGCCATCCTGTTCCAGACTGCAAGTGGTGGTGGTGCATTCTTTTTTATGACTGAATAGTATTCCTTTGTAGGTAGGTGTTACATTTTCTGTAGCTGTTTATCGTGTTCATGCGTGTTCACTATCACATGTGGCCATTGTGAATTGTGGTAACATCTTGTCTCTTTGGCATACTATTTACTGTGGACATGTGCCCAGCAATGAGATTGCTGGGTTATATGGTAGTTCTGTTTTTAGTTTCCGCAGGAACTTCTGCTTTCTATGATGGTTATACTAATTCACATGGCAACTGTAGATAAGCTTCTGTTTTGTTTTTTTTGTTGTTGTTTTTAGAGCAGAGGACCAGATGCAGGTTGTGCTTACTAGGCAACTGTTCTAATACTGAGCTCAGACCCCAGCACTGCAACAAGTTCCCCTTTCTCCCCATCCTTGCCAGTGTGTGTGTGTGTGTGTGTGTGTGTGTGTGTGTGTGTGTGTGTGTGTGTGTGTCTTCTCTGTATGTAGTAGCCATTAAAATTCTAGGCATTTTTTGCTACAGTGCTGGGCATGGAGCCCAAAGTCTTTAGCAGATTTACCAACTGAGCCTTGGTCCACCCCCCCTCCAATGCCTCACTGAAGATTCTAGGCAGGGACAGAATGAAGAAGTGGCAGCCCCAGCTCACCCTGTGCTTGCTTTTCCCGTCCCAGGCTGCCTGTACTCGAGACAACGTTCCCAGCTGGAGAAGCTCACCCTAACCCACTGGACTCCATCATGAGCAACCGCTTCCCCCGTTGGTTCATCCTCGGCCACCTGGAGACCCGCCAGTGTGAACTGGCTTCCACCATGCTGACTGCTGCCAAGGGTAAGGACAGTGACAGCCATCCTTCTGGTGTCCTGGTGTTCCCCTGACCTCCTCTCGTTCTTGTTCCTCTTCAATTTCTTCCCCTCTTATCCTCCATTTCTGTGTTGTTTTTAATTTTCTTTCTTTATTTTTAGATTTCACTTATTTTTTATGTGTATGAATGTTTACCTGAATATATGTCTGTACATCATGTGTGTGCTTTGCCCATGGAGGGCATCTGAGTTATAGACAGTTGTGAGCTGCCATGTGGGTGCTAGGCATGGCTAGGAATCAAACTCTGGTCCTCTGCAAGAGTAGCCAGTGCTCTTAACCTCTGAGCTGTCTCTCCAGCCCATTTTTGTTTTGTTTTGTTTTTTTAAAGATTTATTTATTATGTATACAGTGTTCTGTCTGTCTGTATGCTTGCTGGTCAGAAGAGGGCACCAGATCTCACTACAGATTGCTGTGAGCCACCATGTGGTTGCTGGGAATTGAACTCAGGACCTCTGGAAGAGCAGTCAGTGCTCTTAACCTCTGAGCCATCTCTCCAGCCCCCCATTTTTGTTTTAAGATGTGGTCTCACGATGAATTCTAAGCTGGCCTGGAACGCACTGTGTAGCTCACAGTGGCCGTGAATTATGATCTTCTACCCTTAGTCTCATGTCCTACCATACCTGTCTTTTACCAGACTACTTTTTCCACTGCTGCTTGCACATCCTCTGTAAAGAACAAGCAGTGTCTTTGCTCAATGCCGGGAGGTGGCAGCCAACAAAATTAAGTCCTATGCTCTGTGAAGATGTATAATCAACTGGCCAGGCCCTGGAGCTCAGTTGTAGAGACCCTCCTTAACATGTGTGAAGTCCTGAGCCTCCCCAGCACCACAAACAAACAAATGAGCCAGGGAAATGACAGCTCATATGGTAAAGCATTTACCACACAAGCATGAGGGAGCATCTAAGTTTAGTCCTCAGAGCCCATATAGAGATGGGCCTAAGGCTAGGTACACCTGCCTTTATTCCCTGCACTTGGGAGGTAAACGCAGAGGCAGGTGTAGTTCAGTGCATTTGAGGCCATCGTGGTCTGCACAGTAAGTTCCAGGCTGGCCAGAGCTACATACTAAAGTAAAATAAAAAAGGCTGGGTGCGATGGCATACACTTCTCAGTCCAGCACTGGGGAAGGGGAGACAGAGGATCCCCAGCATCTACCATCTGGCCATCCTTGATCTAATTGTGAGCTCCCTGCCAGTGAAAAACCCTATTTCAGCTGGGCAGTGGTGGTGCACACCTTAATCCCAGCACTCAGGAGGCAGAGGCAGGTGAAGCTCTGTGAATTCGAGACCAGCCTAGTCTACAAGAGCTAGTTCCAGGACAGGTTACAAAACTACAGAGAAGGGGCTGGAGAGATGGCTCAGAGGTTAAGAGCACTGACTGCTCTTCCAGAGGTCCTGAGTTCAATTCCCAGCAACCACATGGTGGCTCACAGCCATCTGTAATGAGATCTGGTGCCCTCTTCTGGCCAGCAAGCATACAGACAGATAGAACACTGTATACATAATA
This sequence comes from Ondatra zibethicus, assembly GCA_004026605.1. Taxonomy (NCBI): domain Eukaryota; kingdom Metazoa; phylum Chordata; class Mammalia; order Rodentia; family Cricetidae; genus Ondatra; species Ondatra zibethicus. The sequence goes on along the minus strand of PVIU01001279.1, from coordinate 105,047 downwards.
AATAAGTAAATCTTTAAAAAAAAAAATACAGAGGAACCCTGTCTCAAAAAGAAAAAAAAAAAGCCCCATTTCAAAAAAATGTTGGGAGAAAAAGGCAGGAGAAGTGTCTCAGTGCTTAAGAGCACTGTCTGCTCCTGCAGACGACCAGAGTTCAATTCTCACCAACTATGTATTGACTCACAACTATCTGTAACTCCAGTTCCAGGGGATCTAACACATTTTTCTGGCCTCTGCAGGCACCAGACAAACAACCCATACACGATGATAATAATAATAATAATATAGTTTTAAAAATGTGGACAGTGCCTGAGGAATGACACTCAAGCTTGATATATAGCCTCCACATAAATGCATATATGTGTGTTCACACCCACATGAACACACAAAACTGGCAGACAATAATCAGAGATCACCATACACAAAGAAGGTACTGGTGTCACATAGGACACTAAAGCAGGCAGCCTTGTCTTTTTCCTATGCTACTTGAGGTGGGATCCAGGCCTTGTACAAGCTAGGCCAAGCACTCTGCCACTGAACCACACTCCCACCTCAACCTGCTGGATGCTTAAATGCAGATCCACAGGAGACACAGGCCCCACCCTTCTGACCTCATCTCACCCAGCTGCCCATCCCATCCGGGCTTCTCAGCACAGGAATTTGGAAGGAGATTAATCCCCATCGTCTTTCAAGAGCATTCGAGGCAGAGGGCTGTAGCCAGAGCAGAAGCCCTAAGGCTGGGTTCCACCTGTGGTGTCTGAGGAACAAGAGGTCAGAGATTGGGAGTGAAGCTCAGTTGTAGAGCTCCTGCCTGGAATCCCCCAGTGATGGGCTGGGAGTGTTGTGACTCAGTGGTGGGTGCTGACCTAGCCTGTGCGATGCCCTGGGTTCCATCCCCAACACTGCAGAGTTACACTAGTGCAAACAGACTGGTATGACCAGGGCAGAGTGATGGGAGTGTGGAATTAGACAGTGGTGAGGGTTCTGGTAAGGGCAGCACTGAGCTATGGAGATAGCTCCTGAGTAGAGTATGTGGTTAGCACACATAGCCTTGCAAAACAGAGAAAACAGCATCTTGGAGCTTCCCCTTCACAGAAGCGTGGCCGGTTCCCTGCCATACACACGAGGTCCTGTGTGGAGGATTGCTGTGACAGGTCATTCAGCTCCATTCGTGCTGGTGTTCCAACTGTGGCCTCTATTACTCCTTCCACCCAGGAGACACCACGTGGCTGCATGCAGTCCTGGGCTCCGTCCAGCAGAACATCCACTCACCAGCCCTGCTCTTCAAGCTGGCACAGGATGCCTGCAAGACAGCCACACCAGCCAGCGTGCCACCAGACACCATGCTGCTGGGCATCGCACTGGAGCTTGGGCTGCAGGTACTCCAGCTAACATCACCAGGAGGGCGCTGTGGGCCTGGAGTAGATGAGTGGGAACCCTGCTCCTGGGCAAAGGCTGACGCAGGAGTCACACCTCTGAGGGTGGAGCTATAGACCAAACTTGAGTGGTGGGAGATCACTCTAGGTTTGAGGCTGAGTAGGAGCCCATCTCCAGGACTGTGGTTAAAGACGGAGAGGGTCCAGGTGGGCAGGGCAGGGCGGGGTCTGCAGGCCAGGGGATGGGCCCAAGAGGGGACAGAAGAGGGCCAGAGAGTGCTGCTAGAATGCTTGCCTAATGTGCATGAAGCCCTGGGTTTCAGCCTCAGCACCACATAAGCCAGGTGTGTTGGTGAATACCTGTAATTCTAGCATTCAGGAGGTATAGACAGGCTCAGAAGTTCAGGGTCAACCCTGGCTATGTAGAGATTTGGAGGCCTGGAGGTGTTATTTGAGACCCTGTCTCAAATAAATAAACCCATAAAAATCAAAACATGAACACATACCAGGTGCTGGGGGTGTGACTCCACAAGGCTGTAGTGGGTTTTACTATGTCCTGTATTCCATCCCCAGTATAAAAAATTTTTTAATCAGAAAAGAAAGAGAGGGAGCTGGAGAGATGGCTCAGAGGTTAAGAGAACTGACTGCTGTTCCGGAGGTCCTGAGTTCAGTTCCCAGCAACCACATGATGGCTCACACCCATCTATAATGAGATCTGGTGCCCAGAACACTATATATATAATAAATAAATTTAAAAAAAGAAAGAAAGAAAGAAAGAAAGAAATAGATCCTGAGGTTGCCTGTTGATGCTGTTGGTTAAAATAAAAACCATGAGCCTAGCAGTGGTGGCGCAAGCCTTTAATCCCAGCATTCAGGGAGGCAGAAGCAGGTGGATCTCTGAGTTCAAGGCCAGTCTGGTCTACAGAGTGAGTTCTAGGACAGCCAAAGATACACAGAGAAAGTATCTCAAAAAAAAAAAAGAAGAAAAGAAAAGAAAAAAAGAAAAACCGTGAGGCTAGAGAGATGTCTCAACAGTTAAACTGATTGCTCTTCCAAAAGACCCATGTCCACTTCCCAACACCTGCATGGCTGTTTACGACAGTCTTTTCTGGCCTCTGCTGTCACTACACAGACATGGACAGACATGGAGGCAAAACACCAATACACACTAAATAAATAAAATGAAGACCATGAATAGGGCAGAGTCAGCCAATAAGGAACACCCTTGGGAGTGATGTATACAGAGTAATGCTAGCTGGGGGTTTGCAGCTTCAAAGAGGGATTTTCCTGGGGTTGAGCTCTGTCAGCAAGGCCTCTAGCTGAATATCACTGTCCTGCCATGGCAAGGACTAGGCCAGCCTGCATGACGCCTGTGGGTAGTAACCAGTAAAGAACATGGATATCTGGGGCCTTAGGGTGGCTAGAAACTGAAGGGATAGACAGGTATGAGCCTGGTTATGGGGCCCCAGATAGTTGCAGGGACAGAGTATGTGAAAAATAGCTTTATGTGGTGACACATACCTTCCATCCTAGCACTGGGGAGACAGAGCAGGAGGATCTGAATTTGCAGACAGTCGGACCACAGACCCAACCTCAAAAATTACCAGACAAAGAACCTAAGAGTGGTTCTCAAGATGGCTCAGTCAATAAAGTGCTTGTTTGGAAAATTAGGTCCCCAGAACCAAGAAAAAAAAACTTTAAAAAAGCTATAATCAGCTGGATATAGTAGCGCACACCTTTGATCCCAGCACGAGTTCAAGGCTAGCCTGGTCTACAGAGTGAGTTCTAGGACAGCCAGGGCTCTTACACAGAGAAACCCTGTCAAGAAAAGGAAGAGAGGGAGGGAGGGAGGAAGGGAGGGAGGGAGGGAGGGAGGGAAGAAGAGATGGAGGGAAGGAGGGAGGAGAGGGAAAGAAAACAAAAACAAAAATACTGTAATCAAGAAAGGAAGGGAAAGAAAGAGAGAGAGAGAGAGAGAGAGAGAAAACCCTGTAATCCTGCACTGGGGAGGTAGGGACAAGCAGATCCACCAATGCAGCCTAACAGGTGAGGCCAAGGTGGTGCTGGAGAGCCAGTTAAGAACTTCTCTTCCACCAGGCAGTGGTGGCGCACGCCTTTAATTCCAGCACTTGGGAGGCAGAGGCAGGTGGATCTCTGTGAGTTCGAGGCCAGCCTGGTCTACAAGAGCTAGTTCCAGGACAGGCTCTAAAACTACAGTGAAACCCTGTCTCGGAAAAAACAAACAAACAGAAAAAGAACTTCTCTTCCAAAGGACCCAAGTTCAGTTCCCATCACCTACATCTAGCAGACACTACTACCTGTAACTCCAGTTCTAAGGGATCCAACTCCTCTAGCCTCTAAGGGAGCCTGCACTAACATGCACACACACATACACATAATTAAGAACAACTGACTGAGGGGGGAGTTTTAAGACAGGGTTTCTCTTATAGCCCTGGCTGTCCTGGAACTCACTCTGTAGACAAAGCTGACCTCAAACTCAGATCCACCTGCCTCTGCCTCTGCCTCCCATATGCTGGGATTAAAAGCGTGTGTCACCACCACTTAGCCAAAACCAAAAAAATTTAAAGACACTAACAAAGTGGACAGCTCCTGGGCGGCAGCACCCAAGGTTGCTCTCGACCTCCATGTGCATGTACTCTGTGGACGCGAGGCCTGCACACAACTGAAGAAACAACCTAGGACAGCTTACACTGTAGGACTTATCCTTCCCAGACCCTGATAGCTCTAGAGATTGGTGAGGGGGAGGACAGCACTGTGGAAGCTTACAGAGCTAGGGCCTCGGCGGGCAGATGGGTAAGAAGGTTCTTTAAGGTGGGACCCATAGAGGGCAGGTGCTTTGGGGCTGCAGGGAAAACATCTTCTGACTTAAGGTATGGAGCTTTCTAGAAAGAGGGGCTGGTTGGCTCCTTATAGTAGGATTTTGAGAGAGGCCATAAGGTCACAGCAGTGGTAGTCAGTATTACTGCAGAGGGCCTCAGCCATGTCATCTTGGTTTATTTTTACAGCACCACCATGCGGTGGATCCTCTTTAAAGATTTATCCTTATTTGCATATGTGTACTTGTGTGTTAGTATGCATGTGTACATGCAGGTGCCCATGAAGGCCAGAAAAGAGGGCATGCCTTGGAGCTGGAGTTGGGACATGAGTGCTGGGATCTGAACTCGAAGCAAGCATTTGAACCAGTGAGCCATCTCTCTAGCCCCTGATCTTTGTTTACATGGATATTGGGGATCAAACTCAGATTCTCATGCTGGCATGGCAAGTACTAACTGTAACTGAGCCATCTTCCCAATTCTTTTTTCCCCCCTTTGGTTTTTCAAGACAGTGTTTCTCTGTGTAGCCCTGGCTGTCCTGGAACTTGCTCTGTAGACCAGGCTGGCCTTGAACCCTGAACTGCCTGCCTCTGTTTCCTGAGTGCTAGGACTAAAGTGTGTTATCATGTCAGGTTCATTTTTTAAGAAAGATTTTATTTTTAATTATGTGTGAGTATGTGTGCATACATGTGCACAAAGAGTGTGCTATATGTGGATATGTGCATATGTGTGTTGGTGCATCAACACACATCAGAGGCATCAAATCCCCTGGATCTGGAGATAATAGTGGTTGTAAGCCACCTGCTATGGGTTCTGGAAACCAAACTCCCGCCCTTTGCAAGAGCAGCAAGTGTTCTTTACCACTGAGCACCTCTCCTAGCCCCTCCTAGTCTATATTTTTATCTCTGTTTTTTTAAATTTATCTTTATTTTACGTTCATTGGTGTTTTGCCTGCATGTATGTCTGTGTGAGGAAGGCAGATCCCCTGGAACTGGAGTTACAGACAGTTGTGAACCACCATGTGGTTGTTGGAAGGGTTCCAGGCCCTCTGGAAGAATAGTCAGTGCTCTTAACCACTGGGCAATCTCTCCTTTATCCCTACTCTATAGAGCCAGAAACTGAGGCCAGAGAGATGAGGGCTCTCACCCAGGTCGGCTGCAGTAGCTCTGGCAGTCTCCTTGGCCTAAGCCATCAGGCACAGCAGGGCTCTGAGGACCCACCCTCCTCTTTCCCTGTAGGTGATGCGGATGACACTGAATACAATGACTTGGCGGCGCAGAGAGATGGTGCGTTGGCTAGTTAGCTGTGCCACAGAGATTGGTGAGTACCTGGAGGGGCCACTGAGGAAAGCAGACAGGCCCCAGAAAAACTGGCCCTGACTGGAATGCTGTGCAGCCCTTTAACCCAAGCACTCAGGAGTAGAAGCAGGTAGATCTATGAATTTGAGGCTAGCCTGGGCTACATAGGGTGTTACAGGACAACTAAGGCTTCATAGTAAAACTCTGCCTCAAAGCAAATAAAACAAAGCAAAAAAGCAGGTCCTTCCCCATTGCCAGCTCTAGGCCAGCCTGGGAGGGAGCATCCCATGGGATAGATGGAGGTACACAGTCTGGTGGTTGGCCATACCGAAGTGGTTAGGAGTGGGGAGGAAGCTCCAGATGCTAGCCACCTCCATGGTTTTCTCTTAGTCCAGCCACTCCTGCTCCTTTGCAGAAGGGAAATTTTTCTCTGCAGACATAATGGTTCACCTGGAGCACTGAGGAGGTTGGATCAGGAGTCCCCATATTGTAGACAGCCTGGGCTCATAATGTGACCCTATCTCAAGACTCCATGGGTTAGAAGTGTGGCTCAGCGATAGGGTGATCACATGGCAGGGCAAGGTTCTTGGCTGCAGCTCCACGGCACCAGCAGAAAAGGGTTGTAGCTTATTTGATAGAGTGCAGGCCTTGCATGCACTGGGCCCTGTGTTCTCTGGACATGGTGGTGTATGTCTAGTCCAGCATGTGGGAGGTGGAGGCAGGAGGACCAGAAGTTGATCCTTAGCTACATAGCAAGTTTGAGGTAAGCCTGGACTGTAAGACCTTGTTTGTTCTTAATTAATTAATTAATTTTATGTGTATGAGTGTTTTGCCTGCATGTGTATCTGTGTGTCACATATGTACCTGGTATCTTTGAAGGCCAGAGGATTCCTTGGAGTGACCAGTGGTTGTGAGCTATCATGTGGGTGCTAGGCTCAAATCCAGGTCTTCTGGAAGGGCAGCCAGTGCTCTTAACTACTAAGCATCTCTCCAGTCCCATGAGAACAATTAGGCGTGATGGCCCATACCTGTTATCCTAGCATTTGGAAGGCACTGGCAGGTGGATCTCAGAGTTTAAGGCCAATTGAGGCTGCATAGTGAGACCACACACACACAAAAAAAGTTTTAGCATGGTGAAGCCAGGAAGATTTAGAGCTGGTGGTTGCAGGGTGGGAAAGGAAATGGCAGAGTCTTGCACACACACGCACACACACACACCCTGCTCCATTCCCTCTCCCCACGCCCAGGCCCACCAGCGCTGATGAGCATCATGAAGAACTGGTATTCCTTGTTCACCCCAGTGGAGGCAGTCACTATTGTGGCAGTGACAGGCACCACACATGCCACTCTGTTGCGACTGCAGCTAGACACAGCCGGGCGAGAGGAGCTCTGGGCATGTGCCCGCACCTTGGCATTGCAGTGTGCCATGAAGGACCCCCAGAACTGCGCCTTGCCAGCCCTGACCCTGTGTGAAAAGAATCATGCAGCCTTCGAGGCCGCCTATCAGATTGTGCTGGATGCCGCAGCTGGTGGCCTTGGCCATGCCCATCTGTTCACCGTGGCACGATACATGGAGCATCGAGGCCTACCTTTGCGGGCCTACAAGCTAGCCACACTAGCCTTGGCACAACTCAGCATTGCCTTCAACCAAGACAGCCACCCCGCGGTCAATGATGTGCTGTGGGCCTGCTCGCTCAGCCACTCGTTGGGGCGGCACGAGTTGTCAGCCATTGTCCCTCTCATCATCCGCAGCATCCACTGCGCACCTATGCTCTCAGACATCCTACGCCGCTGGACACTCTCAGCACCCGGTCTGGGCCCACTGGGGGCCCGCAGGGCTACCAAGCCACTAGGGACTGACAGGGCACCACTTTGCCAGCTCCTGGATGCTGCAGTAGCTGCCTACATCACCACCAGCCACTCACGCCTCACCCACATCAGCCCACGTCACTATGGTGACTTCATTGAGTTCCTGGGCAAAGCCCGAGAGACCTTCCTTCTGGCTCCAGACGGGCACCTCCAGTTCGCGCAGTTCTTAGAGAGCCTTAAGCAGACCTACAAGGGGAAGAAGAAGCTAATGCTGTTGGTTCGGGAGCGGTTTGGCTGAGTGGCTGCAGCTAGCTGGGGGCACGGGTATCCCCTGGCCTGCCTTCCTGAAGCAGGAGGCCCATGGCTACTTCAGGATCAAGTCTTGGAATGTGGGAGGCAGGTGGTGACACCATTCCAAGTGTGTGCCTAGGAGTGTGCAGACAAATGGGAGATCTGAGGGTCTGAAGCCATACTGCTAACTAGAGGCCTGCAGGGGTGTGCCTGGGCACCCCACAGTCAAGAGGCAAGCTCTGGCTCTCCCAAACTCACAGGGTTAGCCGGGGCTACCAGGAGAAGGGCTGGAGGCAGAACCTTCCAGAAATTAGTTCTTAAATTCAGTATAGCAGATCCTCCAGAGCCCACCCAGGTGCCTGGGGACATCACATCAGGGTATTAAATCCCTTGTGTTTTATCCCCTCTCCCACAGCTCAGGGGTCCTGTCCCACTGCCCTGCGCTCCCAGCCCAAGCCGCCAGCACAAGTCAATGCCTCACCCCCACTGAAGGAATCAAGAGGCTTTGGGCCTCTGCCACATACCTCACCCCCAAACACCCTGTCCAGCCAGGACCTGTCTTGTCTTGGGCACCAAGGTCACAGGGTAGGCTGGGGACCCCACCACTAGTAACTGGACACACAACTCAGGAACCAGGCTGCCCTCTACCCTGTGTGGGAGGCATAGGCAGACAGCCAGGGACCCCACCCTGTCTTCCTTTCGCTCTGTTTCCCCACTTCCTTTAGTTTAGCCATTTCTGCATCTCTCTCCCTCTTGAGTCCCGGCTGCTGATAGGGGCATCCCTTTACCCCAGGCCTTGGCCTGAGGAGGGGAGCGCCTCCACCCCAAATGAACCAGTCTTCTTTCTTGTATATTAAGGAAAAAGTTGGCATCGTTTTGTAACTTTTTTTCCTATTTATTGAGTCCTGTACTGTATTCCTTTCCTTTTTTAAAAAAAAAAAAAAGTTGAGCACAACTTCTTTTTGAGATTGAGTTACATTGCCCCACACATACCCAGGGCCAGGGCTGTTCCATTAACAACAACAACAAACAATTTCCATTTTGGTTTTTGGGCACAGCTTCAAGAGTGGGACAGGAGAGCTGCTGGCTTTCTCCAGTAGCATGTGTTGACACAAAGAGCAGTCTCTCCCTGGCAGCTTTGCTGCTTTACGGTCTACAAGTCACCACCTCTGAGTCAGACGCTTATAATGCCTCTAGCGAAGTGCACCCAGCTTGACGGCCCGGACGCTGCAAGAAATGACCACAAGGGGGCGCCTGGCTCCAGATAACGAGCTCTGGAGGTCGCGTTAGGTACAGAGTTCTGCTGGGGACGCGTGGAGCTCACGGGCGGGCGACTCCTGGGCCGGCGGCTGGGTGCCCGCCCATTGCGCACCTGGGCTGCGAATGAGCCTCCCAGTTCTCAGATGGAGTCATCCCGGGGATGTTGCCTTGGTTTTCTCATTCTTGGGTTCTTTGTATCTTTTAGCCACTGACAGACTCGGTCATGGTCGAGGATATTTGGGGGGGGGGCGCTGGCCGCTATGGGGCGCTACTGTAGCAGCGCGCGAGGTCGGGCACTACCGGAGCTGACCATGTCTAGGCTCATGGTGCGCCTTTGCTCAAGAGCCAATCGGAGTCAACCCCACCTAGCAGGTCCCTCAGTATTCAAGGTGCCTGAATCCCTGGCACAGTGTTGGCCGGTGCATCCTGGCGTATGCAGGTAACCTCGAAACTGCTTCAGCGTTCACAGTCGCACAATACTCCCTCATGGAACCGGGGTGTAGCACAGGTTTGCCATGTTGCACTGCTACGCCTAATGACTTCATATCACACCTCAAACCAAAGTTCCTTTCCACATTCATTCTCTCCTACACCCTAGGCCTAAATTATCCCTCCAGTTCAAGCCGTCCCCAGATGTCATCTGCCCAGGATCTTCAGGTTCCACATAGCACCCTCTGATCAGGACCCCTCTGACCACAGAAATAAACTTACACCTTCCTGGGAGCAGGTGGGACAGGGTTGGGGATAGATGAGGTCAGGAGCCAGGGTAGGGCATAGACGGGCATAGAGGTGCACCTAGGATCCCAAAACTCCAGGGAAGACTGACTCAGGTCAGCCTGGTCTACACACAGAGACGACATCTCAAAATATGAGGGGAAAAAAAGCCAGCAGTTCATAGTGGGAGGTAGGAATAAAGAGACATCAGACCTTAAAGAATGAAGCTGGGCAGTTTTTATTTAATTGGAAAACAGGCACAACATTCAATACACGCTTTGCCTCTCTGTTCTTCCACCTGAGCTTTCATTTACCCCCACCCCGGGTGGGGAAGGGACATTGACTGGGTGATATGGGAAGTAACTCAGCCCCGTGCCAACTCCAACAAGCCACAATACCCAGGGGAGAAGGAAGAGTCCGTCCATGTCCTTTGAGGGCCATATGGACCTTGCTCCCTGCATCACTGTCACCAGTGGAATGCTGCAGGCTTCATGGGATGCTAGGCACGCTGGATAGGGCCAGTGCCTTGTTGCGGAAGTTGAGAGTTGGCATTTAACGGTCAGAGGGCCTGAAGCAGCTTCCTCTTGGGTAACTGACTACAGAGAAGGTGTGTAAAGAAAGGGTGGTGCTTGGGCCCCACTGTGTTTAGGAGAGGAAGGGGCTGCAGGCCCTGAGGGGACACACTGACTTGCCTTTTTATGCAAGGACCACCCACTCATCCACCTGTTCTTTGTGGGAACTACAAAAATCTCAAAGTGTGGCCATGTGGGGTGGGTTACCCAGATGCAGGCTTAGAGGAAGGGCCTACAGCAGAGAGCTGGGCGCAGGCACAGCTGATCACCCCCACTCCATCCAGGTCTCCGATCATGCCAGGCATTCTGTAGGGTGCCAGCTCCTAGGGGGCTGGACTCCTGTTCCTGCTGAACTGAGCCAGTGCATTGGAACCAACTGTTTCAGCTCAGTAGGCACAGGAGGCAGAGCCCAGGGAGGAGGAGGCAGAGCAGGGTGGGCAGCAGCGTCTGAGGAGATGGGGCCCGGCGGGGCGGAACTTAGCCACTGTGAACACGACTTGCTGTGGACCTTGCTCACAAGCAGCTAAGCCCTGCTCCTCAGGCCAGTTGTCATCCTGGGCTCCTCTGTCACCCGGTACCCAGGACAGGCAGAGTCCCCAAGGCAGAGCACAGGGTCAGTTGGAAATCCCTGGCAATGTGATTTGTGACTGGCATCAAATCCCATCCCCAGGAACCCCAGCCGGCCGAGGCACATGAGGGGACAGCAGGTGGGATCGAAGTGGAGCAACCTATGGGGAGAAAGAGGAGAGAGAATGAGACCGGGAATAGTCCCACCTGCCGGCCTGTCTTTTGTTATCTACTTCACTACTGAGGCAGCTTCTGAGCTGGTGATTCTCCTGTCTCTACCTCTGGAGTCTAGGATTCCAGGCTCACCTCACCACACCTGGTTTACATGTGCTAGGGACAGAACCTAAGCTCTGCTTGCTGAACCACACCCCAGTCCTCCATCTGCTTCCAGGAAGGAAGGAGCCTCCCCACGGAGGAGCGTCAGCAGGGAGAATGGGTGAGTCCACAGGATGCTGGGCACAGGAGAGCCTCCAGCCCCAGCCCTGCGTGTCGGAGGTGCCCAGAAAGCCTAACAGGCCAAAGAGGGTGCAAAGCCTTCTCGCTCGTTTCCACCCAATTTCTTTCTCTCCCCACTCACAGCCCTGAGCCCAAAGCAGGCCAGATGGGGCCGTGGAGAGAGGAAGCTGAGGGAGGTGGGCGGTTGGGGGGAGGAAGTGACCTCACCCCAGCTGGCGCCACTTCCTAGAAGCCTGAAGGGTAGAGGGAACTCCAGCACCTCCTGCCTATGCCTCCACAGGCAGCTCAGTCACCCACCCCAGCACCCAAGCTGGGGGAAGCAGGCCTCTTCATCCCATTACCTCAACAAAGTTTAACTCCCTGCTCCTGGAGTTTCCCAGAGGCCTTCCAAGCCTCAGTTTCCCCATCTGTAAAGTAGACCAAGAACACTTGCAGTTGGTGGCTCAAGGTCATCTCTGCATTGAGGAGACTGAGGAAGGAAAGTTTCCAAGAACCAAAGGCCTACTTACGCTACATAATGAGTTTTAGGCCAAACTGGGCTACAGTCTGAGACCCTAGTCTTAAAGAACAAAACAAAACAAACACACACACACACACATACAAAAAACAAAAAAAAAAAAACAAGACCCTCTACCAGGTAGGCCAGGGTAAATTTACTAAGAAGAAGCTATTTGGCACTCAGCACCAGAGCAAGCCATAGACTCTAGCCCTACCCAATGTAGAATAGCTTCCTGCATGGCAATTAAAAATTTCAGGGGCCAGCAAGTAAACACACTGGCCATCAAGCCCAATGTCCCGAGCTCAGACCCCAAGAACCACATGGTAGAAAAACATACCCCTGCAAGTCACCCTCTGGCCTCTATACTTGTGACCACACATACATATGTACATACATACATACGTAAAAATTTAAAAAATGTTTTGAATTCAGGGTTAGAGAGACGGTTCAGGAGTTAAGAGCAGTTGCTATTCTAGCAGAGGGCCTATGTTGCCTTCCCAGAACCCACAAGACAATCACAGCTATCTATAACTCCAGTTCCAAGAGCTTTGATGCTCTCTTCTGTCCTCTGGGTACCAGACACACATACAGTGCACATACATACATGCAGGCAAGCACTCATACAATAAAAATAAACTGTCAGGAATGGTGGTGCACACCTTTAGTCCCAGCACTTGAAAGGCAAAGGCAATCAGATCTCTGTGAATCCAAGGCCAGGCTGGACTATGTAGGGAGTTTCAGACCAGCCAGAGCTGCACAGTAAGACTGTGTCTCAGATAAAGCATGGAGAGCTGACTCGGTGGTTAAGAGCAGGTATTGCTGTTGCAGAGGTCCTAAGTTTGATTCCCAGCACCCACATCAGGCAACTCACAACTGCTTGTAACTCCAGCTTCAGGGGATTTTGCTCCCTTTTCTAGTCTCTGAGGGCACAAGCATGCACAAACCCACACACAGACCAGACAACATACACACACACATCGTGACAAGATTTCAGGGTCTGAGGTGATAGGTCAGTCAATAAAGTGGTTGCCATGCAAACACAAGGCCCTGCATGATCCCCAGGCACAAAAGCTCACACTAGTAACCCCAGTGCTGGGGAGGTAGAGCCAGAAAAACCCCTAGGGCTCACAACCACTATTCTACAGCTCCAGGTCCCAGTGAGATAGCGGCTGAGAAACCAAGGTAAGAAGCTGGGAGATGGCGAGTAGTTAAGAGTGCCTGTTGCCACCGCCCCCCAACACATACACACACACACACATACACACAGGGTTTCTCTGTGTATCCCTGGCTGTTCTGGAACTCACTCTGTAGACTACGCTGACCTCAAACTTACAGAGATCCCCCTGCCTCTGTCTCCCAAGTGCTGGGATTACAGGCGTGTGCCACCACCATGCCTAGCAGCACTTGCTCTTAAAGACACAGTTCCTAGCATCCACACGATGCCTCACAACCATGTGTAACTCCAGCTCCAGGAGACCCAGTGTCTTTGACCTAGGACACCAGACACACACATTCCAGAGAAACTGCACTTGAGGCTGCACTCTGTATACACACATGCACACACTCTCTCTCCTCATGGGGAGGAGGGTAAGATTTTTCAGACAGCCCATGCCACACATCTGGACCAGGTCTTATAAAATCCTTACAGTGGCGCACACTGATTACAGCACTCAGGAGGCAGAGGCAGATCTCTGTGAGTTTGAGGCCAGCCTGGCCTACATGGTGTGACCCCCTCAAAAGGAAAAAGGAAAAGGAGTAGGGGAGGCCTTCAGCTAACTCAGTTCTGGAGCTTGTCTGCCTGCAGGTGAGCTGTGCAGCTTCTTTGCTAGTTGACATGGTCAAAGAAAACAGTTTCTCTGGGACAATTCTCTTCATCTGCAAAATAGCAATAATAAATTATCTCAGACCTTGGAATGATGGCATGGACTCGTAATCGCTGAATCCAGGAGGGATGGAGGGGGATCTCAACCCTAGAGACCAGCCTGGGCTATCAAATGAGACCGTTTCAAAAAAAAAAAATGGATCTAGAGAAATGACCCAGTGGTTAAGAGCACTGAGCACTGGGTACTCTTCCTGGGGTTCCAAGTTCGGTTCCCAGCACACACATGGTGTCTGACAACTGTCTGCAAACTCCGGAGTTTGACCCCTTCTTCTGGACTGTGCAGGTGCCAGATATGCATGCAGATGAAACACCGAGACAGGGTTTCTCCTGGCGGTCTTGGAACTGGCTCCATTGACCAGGCTAGCCTCGAACTCACAGAGATCCACCTGCCTCTGCCTCCCAAGAGCTGGGATTAAAGGTGTGTGCCACACCACCCAGCTAAATGATTTCAAATTAGGGGGGGGGGGAAGCAACTGAGGGTGAGGCCCAGTGGCACCTTGCTGGCCCAGCACACCAGGCCTGGCTCCATCCCCAGGACCGTATCAATGAGGTGTGATGGTACAAGCATGTTATCTCAGCATCCAGGAGGTGGAGACATCAGAAATTCCAAGTCATTCTTGGCTACAGGGCAAGCTGAAGACCAGCCTGGGATATGTGAAACTCTCAAAACGAAATCTTAGGGCTGGGAGGATGGCTCAGTGGTTTAGACTGCATATTGCTGAGAACCCAGCTCCAGCGGATTGGCCCCCTCTTCTGGCCTGTTAGCGCCTACACATACATGCACATACCCAACACATAGACAAAAATAAAAGTAAAATGAATCTTAAAAAAGAAAATCTCTACTTCGTACATAATTGGGAGAGTCCTTGGTGACATGGGACATCAGGACAGAAGGATTCCGTCATTATCATCAATGTCAGGCAAGACAATCTAGCTCCTAATGGCTAGATCTGGCATTACCTCTCTCTGAGGAATAAGGATTGACAGATATCCTGCCGTGTCTCCCTGAACACACACACACACACACACATACACACACGCACGCACGCACGCACGCACACATGCTGGCTATCCTCCGTCCCACCAGGCCCCAGTCCAGCTCTGTCCCTTTGGGGTCTGGGGGCAGCCCAGGGCCTCAGGCTGGCCAGCCTCCCCAGTCACCTCCGGAAGTGAGACAGCATATTCGTCCCTGGGACTAGAACGGGAAGGGCGGCCATTTGGCTAGGCTGGTTTCCTGTGGGGTTTCCCCTACAAAGAGGCCAAGGCTGCGGCCAAGGCCACTCCCACCCTCACACACCAGAGGTCTGTGTCTGGCGTGGAGGGGCATTACCACGCAGGTGTCCAGGAGTTGGGACATCCTGTACCAAAAAACTGTGCCTCTCTGTCTCATAGGAGGCAGGGACCCAAAGGGACAGAGGTGCTGGCGCTGGAGGCTTTGGGCAACAGGGCGGGTCTTGGACAGTGGCACCCCAGTCGGTCTTACACATAACCTACAGGCCCCCAGCATCTCTGGAGGACCCATAGTGGACCCCAAGAACGAACCAGGGCAGAGGCCCTGCGGCCGTCCCCAAGCTTGATCCTCAAATACTTTCCACCCTCGCAGAGCAGAGCGAGGATCGGAAAATACCGAGGGCTGCAGGCCCCGCCCCGCCCCCGCCCGGGTCACCAGCGCTCGCTAATGGCCCAGACTCTTCCCAGGAGCTTGGCGGCTGGGCCAGGGCCAGCCCGACCTGCGGCGCAGATGCCTGCCCTCCACGCCCGTCCCCGCGCAGGGACAGACAATCCGCTCGGGTTGGGGGGCAGGGCATGAGCAAGTGGGTGGGCCCGGTGCCTACCCGGGAGTAGAGGGGGTGCAGGAAGGGGTGAGGGAGGACTGAATCACTTGGTATAAATAGGGAAAGACGACAGCCACGTCCCACCCTCGCTGCCTGCCAGCCACACAGTCCAACCAAATCCCCTACTCCATTTCTTAAAATTCCTTTTGCGGTGCTGAAGACGGACCCAGCGCCTGGCATACACCAGACTAGTGCTCTACCACTGAGTCACATCCCCAACTCTTAAGTTTCCCTCAAGCCAATCAGAGTCACTGGGGGAAGTTCATCCCAGGCCCTGGCCTGGCCTGGGATAGGAGATGGGAGCAGGGACCTCCATCACTAGTCTGAAAGACCCTGGATCACTCCCTTAACACTCCAAAACTCCAGGAACCAGCCAGGTACTGTGAGGCATGGCTGTAGTTCTACCATCCAGGAGGCTGAAGCAGGAGGATTGCCATGTGTTCAAGACCATGGTAAGCTATGAAATGAGATTGTCTCAACCCCCAAAACTGACTGGGGTACAGTGTTGCTACTTTGCAGGAGGCACAGCGGGTTCCATTCTGCGTAACAGTGTATGCAGGTAATCCTAGCACTCAGGAGGTGGAGGCAGAAGGACCAGGAGTTCAAGGCCAGCCTGGGCTACTTCAGTTCCAGGCCAACATGGGCTACATAAGGCCATGCCTCAAAAAAGTTTTGCTAAACAGGATTAATAATTACCATTCCAAGGCCCAAGGCTTAGGGTTCCTGAGCCCTGAAAACGTTTGTGGCTGGATGACCCCCAGTCCTGGAAGGCCACTCTAGAGACCAAAGGGAGTTACCAAGGAATATCCCAAATTTGTTCCCCCAGCCCCTCAAGGCCCAAGTGCCCATCCTGGCCACCCAACCCCGTTCTGCCCAGGGCCACAGCTCAGTGGCCACACCCAGGGTGGCGCCAGCTCCAGCAGCCTGAGGCAAGGCGCCGCTAGAGTGACTCAACCATGCCCGGCATGGCGCTGTCCTTCCCTGCCCAAGAATTCTCACGCCCACACCACCACCCTCAATCCTTCCCCATGACACGCCTCCACGTCCACTCAGGACCAGAGGGAGACTAGAGGGGAGAGATGTACGCTGTCACACTGCCTCTCCAAATACTCCCATTCACAGATGGGGAAACAGGTGGAGTTAGTCTCGGCACTGTCTACAGTCCCTCCATAAGGAAGCCTGAGCTAGGGTCGGTGGTCCACGTCCAGCATCCTTGAGAGATGCGGGCAGGGAACGGGGAGCTCAAGACCATTGTCCGTTTTGTTTGAGGCCAGCCCAGGCTACAAGAAACCCTGTCTCCATCAGGTAAAAAGGGATGGAGATGTAGCTCAGATAGGGGGCTTGCCTGGCATGCACGGACCCTGGGTTCAATCACCAGCACTCTGGAGGCCAGGAATGGTGCAGGCCTGTGATCCTAGCAACTCCAGCACTGGAGACAGGGGCATCAGAAGTTTGAAGCCAGCCTGGTACTCTTACCTCAAAAAACAAATACAAAAACCAAAACAAGTAGATGGAAGCTGCCATCTGTGGGAACAGGTAGGCATGGCGCTGCCGCTCGGGAAGCTGAGGCAGGAGTATTGCAGTGAGTTCCAAGCCATCCTGGTTCTGACTCAGCCTGTGCTCCAGTGAGACCCTCCCGTTCCCACACAGGCCTGTTGCAGGGAAGTGTAGAAGGATGGGGCTAGCTGGGGCCTGCTGGGAACATCTGGTCTCCACTTGCAACAGTCATAGGGTGGCCATGGCATGGGGGTGCCTTGTGGGGCATCCGCCTTGGCTGCCTCTCTCCAGCAAGCAAGAATCTGCCAGGCTCAGAGGCCGGGCCAGCGCAGACAGGCCCGACCCCCTGGACACGCCCTGTCACGCATATGCGCCGCGTGCCAGCTCTGGGCTGGGCCCACAGCTATTTTAAGGCCCCCTACTAGGTCCTCAAGCAAGGCCTGACCAATTAGGGGTCTTAAGGATGCTATCAGGGGCCCCACCGACAAAGACAGAGAGCTATGATGCTCCCCGGGGCACCGGCGCCGGTGCTCCTCCCTTCCTAGCACTGTGGTGGTGTGAACACATGTGCCCAGGCTGGCCCAGGCACAGTGCGTGGGTGAGCGGCCCAGGCGAGCCCGCATCACCTCGCCTGGAAGCCTGCGCACCTGTCGGGTCGCGCCGGCTTCGGGCTGGGCTGGCGGGGACAGCCCGGTGCCAGGGTCTTCCAGTCCTTACACTTACCTTCTCAGGCCACCCTGCCAGAGGCGGGCACCTGCTGGAGGCTGGGAAAGGGGCAGGTACAGGGAGCCAGGGCACTTCCTAGACACTCAGATGGCCAGTGGGGCCTGGCCGGGCGGGAAGGTCACGCACAGCTCAGGGGTTCGGTGGCCTGCAAATCTAGAGGTCAGTCTGGGGCCAGCACAGGACATCGGGCCTCTCGTGAGGACCAAGGACTGTGGCCTCGGCTGCTCCACGCCGGGGTCAGGCCTTCAAGCCCCCGCCAAGTCTACCTGCTGTCGCCCGCCCGTAGCGAGATCCAGCTCCTGCCTCCGGGGCCGGGCGGTCGCGGCCCCTCTCTCGTCCCCGGCCCGCGCGGGAAAGTTGTCGCCACCCGCGCCCCGCGAGTCTCTCCCGGGTCGGACCCCACTTCCCCGCGGGGGAGGGGAGTCGGGCTGCGCGCGGGCGAGACGACGCCGGCCGCGCCCCACCCCGCCGGCCGGCCCAGATCGCCTTTAAAACCTCCGCGTCTCCTCCCCCCACGGCCGGGCAGGGGGCGGGCGCGGGGCGGGGCGGGCGCCGCCGTCATGTGCCCCCGAGGCGGCCCGCCCCACGCTCTCTCTCCTGTCCCCCAACTCAGGCCCAACTTTCTCCATATCCGGAATGGGCATGAGCCTGGGTACTCTGGGGTCCTGCCCAACAGGAATCTTCACTTCCACAGTACCTTCTCCAGTCTAGGAAGTCCTTCTTTTTATCTCACTCAACCCTTTCTTGCTGTTGTGGAAAAGAATTTCTGACTCTAGGCCAGGTGACCCCTGACTCTGGGCTCCTTCCCTTTCCAGGCTTCCCGGCACCCTCCCCCACCCACCAGGGACCTCTGGGAGACTCCACAGCTATGGGTCTATCCCTGAGAAAAAAGCCCCCTCCCCCACCCCATCCTTCCCTTTTTCTACGTGTGCCTTTCCCTCTTCATTCTTAAACCTCCCCTCCACCGTCAGGAACACGGTGGCATTGTTCCCCTGGACGGGGCCCTGCCTCAGGGCCTGGACTGGTGCCCAGGTAAGGGGCCAGGAACAAAACCCAGCCAAGGAGGTGTAGGTTGCTGTGCGTGGCCACGCTAACCTCCTTGGACCTATTGGACTGTCACTTGGCCCTCTGCAGGGCAGGACAGAAGCGAACTGAACACAATGTCACAACACGGGTCAGGGCACAGTTTTTCCTAACAACTTCCAGCATTTCCAAAGACGGCTACGGAGCCCCATCTTGTGTCCTTTGATTAATGCTAGGGAAGATGGGTGATGGGCACTCGCCAGGTCGGACCCTGGAGGTACGGGTGACCCATTGTCACCCGGTCCAGCTCAGCTTTCCCACACTTTGGGGTGCACATGGGATTGGGGTTGAAGCCACACTAAACTGTCACCCCAGAGGCCCAAGCCCTGGGGGCTCAGCAGCTTCCTTCCTTCTGTGTGGGGCACAAGAGACAGGCTGGCCCGGACTGCAGGATCTGACAGGTTGGGGCAGGAGGGGAAAGAGCGGCCCACCCGGCTGGGGCCCTAGGGGAGGATTTTGGGGTGGCATAGAATTCTCCAACTAAGGGCGGGCCATGGACGGTGGAAGAGATGGCCTCATGGCCCCCTGAGGAAGTGTGAATGAGGACAAAAGTTGGGTTCCAGGTAGTCAGCCCAGCACTCCAGACGCTGAAGGCCAGCCTGGGAGGTAGAGGCAGAAGAAAAGTTTAAAGTCATCCTTGGGCTACGTGGTGAGTTTGAGACCAGCTTGAACTATATGAGACCCAGCCTCTAAGTAAACAGAGGGGGGGAGGGAGGGGGAGGGAGGTAAGGAGGGAGGGAGAGAGAGAGAGAGAGAGAGAGAGAGAAAACACACATGGGATTCCCCTGGTGTCCTATGTACACACAGTTCATACAGAAGTAACACAGACTCAAGCACTGACCAGTCTCTGGGGTATGCCCTCTACGTGACCATATGGAGACCCCATCACACCAAAGTCTCATCTGTCCTCTGGGAACATCTTTTTTCTTTCCAGTTTGCTTTGTTGAGACAGTTTCACTGTGTGCCCCAGACTCAACTCACTTGGGACTCATGAGCCTCCTGCCTCAGTTTCCCCACTGCTCAGATGACAGGCATAAACTATCACACCTGGCCTGGGGACACCCAAAATTCACCAGTGAGTGAATTGGTTTATCACTCTCATGAGTGGCTTGGGTCAGTCTGGGTCACGCAGAAACCCCCAGCCCCAGAGAAGGGGTTCCTAGTATCCTTGACCCTCACTGTTTGTCCCCGGGTAGCGGCCCTAACCAATGGGATCTCAGCTCACCAAACTCGGCTATTGACTCTTTTGCCATGGAAGAAAATGGAGAGATCCAGGACAGGCTGTGACCAGATTATGTGCGCGCACGCACACACACACACACACACACACACACACGTGTACACACACACCACTGGTTCTGCCATGCTCTGGCCCACGGAAATGGAACATCTTAGATCCCACCAGGTTGGTGGAGCCGGGGAGGGCTACATCAAGGGACCCCGACAGGTCTGAAGGTCGCCCCACAGGTCATCCGGGCGCACACGCAGGGCGCCCCAGGCCCCATGGCAACGCAGCACAGAGACATCAAACAGGGCAGCCGCACGTCACTGCGGTTACGGAGGCTCCTCCCCACTGGCTGGCGGCTGGCTCCTCAGGCCGTCAGGCAGCCCGCCTCCTGTCGCCGTGGCGACCGGCTGTGTTGTGGACTGTCCCGGGCCCACCAGATCCCTGCCCCCTCGCTGGGGCACTGCCGCTCCCCGCATCCGGGGAGGGCGCCCAGCTCTGTCATTCAGCCGCCGGTGTGGGGCCTAGTGCCGGGCACAGTGGTCTGACTTTTGCGGCTCAGGGGAGTCCCCTGGAGACCAACAGCTTTGCCAGAATCTCTGGAGGGGTGGGTGGCCCTGGGCTGGGTAGTTGCCAGGACGATGTTGGGGTGGGTGACACAGGAGTGGCCCACGGGATGGGTAGTTGCCAGGACGTGGTTGGGGTAGGTGACACAGAAGTGGCCCTCGAGATGGGTAGCTACGAGGGCGCTGTTGGGGTAGGTGACATAGGAGTGGCCCCAGGCCTAACCCAGCACCAGTAACTGACATGGAGCCCTGGCCAGAGTAAGGAAGGGGAAGCGAGAGATGTTAGATTTGATTGCCAGCAGCCGCTAAGCGTTGGAGCGTGCAGGGTTAAAGAGACCCTTCTTGGGGTCTCCCCTCCTCAACACCCCCTCCCTTCCGGGGGATTTCGGGCCCCAGCCCCTCTGACGTCAGTGTGGTTGCTATAGCAACCGACCGACTTTCCCAAATAAAATTACTGCGGGCGCGAGCAAAGTTTCCTGGAGTCGGCGGCGGAGTAAACAATGGCAGGGGCGGGGCTCGGCACGGGGGTCCCGAGGCTCGAGAGGGGGGATCCCTGTCCCAGAGCTCTGGGAGAGGAGTCCGGACCCGGGGACTAAGCACGGACGCCCCCGCCGCTCCCATGCGTGTGCACTTCCTGTCGCCGGCTGCGGGAGGAGGTAAAAGAAGCCCTGACAGGCAACAACCGGAGCAGGGACAGGGAGGACCAGGGCCCACTGAACCGGCCAAACCCAGCAGCCAGGGACTTAAAAACTAGTGATAATCCCCCACCCCTACTCCTGGGCCTCACCTAACCTCCAAGATAGGAACAGATTGGCATCTGTTGCCTTCTGCCAGGTGCAGGGAGGGAGCCCAGGTTGAGGCCAAAGCCAATTAAATGCGTTTAGCTCCAGGTGTGTCTGATATCCCCCTCTAAGTGGGGTTTCCAGCTCACAAAGCATGCAACTCCATTTGATTTCCAAATACACGGAGGAGTTCTGTTTCGCTGGGCATGGAGGGCGTGTTTTGAAAGGCAGGGGCTCCTATTGTGGCCCAGGCTGGCTTGGAACTCAGGCTGTAGTTCAGGTCGTGCTACTATTCCTGGCAACCTTCCTCCCTCAGCCTTCCAAGTGATGGGATTACAGACCCAAGCCACAGTCTTGTTTTAGGTCTGCTTCCCATTTGAGTGCTAGTCGGGCATAGTGGTGCACGCCTTTAATCCCAGCCAGCACTTGGGAGGCCAGCCTGGTCTACATAGTGAGTTCCAGAACTGCCAGAGCTACATCGTGAGATCATTTCGAAAAAACAACAAAAAAAGTGTAACTGTCCTGTGCATTATTTAGTAGGCAGATATACTAAACAGAGACAAAAACTTATACAAAAAATTACCTACTCCATATCATAAATTCAAATGTAACTGGAAGTGCATCTTATTTTAATTAATGTTTTATTTTGTTTTTGTTTTAGTTTTTTTTTTTTTTTTTGGTTTTTCAAACTTGCTATATAGACCAGATTGGCCTCGAACTTACAGAGATCCTCCTGTCTCTGCTTGGGATTAAAGGTATGTGCCGCCACTGCCCAGCTCTTATTTTAATTAATGTATTTTTTGAGACAGGGTCTCACTGTGTAAACCTGATTAACTAGAACTCACTCTGTAGACCAGGCTGAACTACAAAGACCCTCCTGCCTCTGCCTCCTGAGTGCTGACATTAAAGGTGTGTACCACACCCAGCATGATTTTTTTTCTTCCCTATACTGGGTTTCTCTGTGTAGCCCTGGCTGTCCTGGAACTTGCTCTGTAGATCAGGCTGGCCTCAAACTCAAAGATCTGCCTGCCTCTGCCTGGGATTAAAGTCATGTGTAACTATGGCCTGGTCCAGCATGATTTTTTTTTCTTGGTTTTTTTGAAACAGGCTGTCCTGGAACTCAATTTGTAGACCAGGCTGGCCTAGAACTCACAGACTGGCCTCTACCTTATGAGTGTTGGGACTAAAGGTATGGTCCCACCACCACCTGGCTCCAGAATGATTTTTTTTTTTTTGGTTTTTCGAGACAGGGTTTCTCTGTAGCATTGGAGCCTGTCCTGGAACTAGCTCTTGTAGACCAGGCTGGCCTTGAACTCACAGAGATCCGCCTGCCTCTGCTTCCCGAGTGCTGGGATTAAAGGCATGCGCCGCCACCACCCAGTCCAGAATGAATTTTTAAAAAAGTATACTTTATTTCTGTGTGTGTGTTTGCATCTCTGTGTGCAGGGGACAGTGCAGGGTCAGGTGCCCTCTAACAGCCAACAGCTCCCTGCTCCCCACCCTCCATTCTCAAAAGATACAGTGGAATCCAATCCAATGCAGTCCTGGCTCCCTCCCCTTTCTCCCGCCTGCTCCTCTGCTCCACCTCCTGTCCTATACACCTCTGCCCTGGCATCTGGAAGGATTTTATCTCAGATGCTGGATTTTTAGTGTCAAAGGCTTGTTTTTGTCCCAGGCTGGCCTCAAACCCCATAGGTAGCCAGAGATGACCTTGAACATCTGACCCTCCTGTTCCATTCCACATCCTCAGGCCCGCACAGCTTTACCACCCTTGATAAGGTGCTAGCTGACACCGGGCTCTGCGCATGCCCAGAAAGCCCTGCACAAACTGAGCCACATCCCCAGCCCTGTTTGCTTATTTTTAAGAAAGTCTCAGTATATATCCCCAATTTGCAATCCTCCTGCTTCAGCTTTATAAATTCTGGGATTACAGTTGTAAAACACCATCGATGCTAACTAAACATTACTCTTTATTTGAAGTGGAAATTGAGACAAGACTTTGCCATGTACTCTGGGCCTGGTGGAACTCACCATATTGTGAAGGCTAGCCTCAAACTTGAAGCAGTCTATTGCAAAATATTTGTTTACACTGTAAATATGTGTCTCTGCCTAAGTCGCCTTCTGATTGGTTTAATAAAGAGCAAAATGGCCAATAGCTAAGCAGGAGAGGATAGGCGGGACTTCTGGGCAGGGGTGGGAACTGGGAGAAGAGATCTAAGCACAAGATACTGTCAGCAAGTTGAATGTGCGAAGAAGAGGTAATGAAACCACACGGTAGAACATTGATTTAAAAAATATGGGTTAAGATTAAGAGCTAGTTGGGAATAAGGCCAAGCTTTCATAATCAAAAATAAGTTTCTGGGTTATTATTTGAGGGCTGGCAATCCAAAGATAGTCCAACTTGCTAAAGCT
Organism: Ondatra zibethicus; assembly: GCA_004026605.1. NCBI lineage: Eukaryota > Metazoa > Chordata > Mammalia > Rodentia > Cricetidae > Ondatra > Ondatra zibethicus. The sequence goes on along the minus strand of PVIU01001279.1, from coordinate 81,366 downwards.
GTTCTCCTGCCTCTGCCTTCCAGAGTGATAGGATCCCAGGCATGCAACATCATATTGTAGCTGAATATTTTTTCATTTTTTAAAAGAGATTTTATTTTAAATTATGAGTATATGGGGTGCTGGAGAGATGCCTCATAGGTTAAGAGCACATTGACCTGTAACTCCAATTTCTAGGAATTCAACACCTTCTTCTGACTTCCACACAGGTGCACATACATACATCCATACATGCAGGCAAAACACTTGTACAAATAAAATAAATCCAAAATTTAGAAATTAAAATTATGATTGTGTATGTGCACACATGAATGCAGGTGCCCTCAAAGGCCAGAAGGGGGCATCAGATGAGTTACAAGCAGTTGTGAGCCACCAGTTTTAAGTGCCAGGAACTGACCTCGGGTCCTCTGTAAGAGCAACAAATGCTCGTGACTACTAAGGCATCTCTCCAACCCCTAAACATCTCCTAAGTGGGACAAAAGTCATCTCAGGCAAGTGGGTCATGTCCCTACCGAAGGCCAGGTCGGTGATGGCTATTATGGGGTGCTGGGAGCCTAGAGTGATTGACACTGACCCATAGGGAGCCCTCTCTGGGTCTCTTTAGGGAAGGTGACCCAGGAGGCACAATGTTTAACTCTCTGTATCCAGAGCTCAATAGCAGCACCCAACTCCAGTGTGGAATTGGCATCCATACCTACACACTCTAGAAGATTCCAGACATAATTTCAGCAACCACTCAGTCATCCACCTGGGATTCTGTTCAGTATCCTCAAGAGATGGCAATGCTTTGAGATTGTTTCTTAAGCTAGGAATGCCCAGATACGTCATAGGCCTGTAGCAAATTAGCCAAACATAGTGGCTCAGGTCTGTAATCCCAGCTCCCGGTGGAAGCAGAAAGATCAGGAGTTGGAAGGCATCCTTGGTTACATAGCAAGTTCTAGATCAACCTGTACTACAAGAAACCCTATCTAACCAAACAACACCCCTCCCCCCAAAAACCCAATTAATTTGTACCAATTAATTTGTTAATGACTGATGTCCAACACCTGCCTAGGCCCGGGAGTTTAGGAAAAAAGGATATTGCTCCTATGGCAGCCTTTGGATTGCCATCCCTACCCAAGCATGCTGCTTCTAGCTTTGACTGTCAAGGTCCACTTCCCATCGACCTTTCAACAGAGAACCAGGGATGCTTTTGGTTTGAGAATTTGATTGAACTTGAACCCCGAACGAGACCACCGATGTCTCTCTTAACCTTTTAACCTTCTGCACACATCTGAACTGCTGGCGTGATCTGAACTCTGACATGGAGAAGACCACCAGGGGAGCGCCCCGGCCTGGCTCCTTTCCTGGCTGGAGGCTCGAACCCAGACCGAAGCAGGCTGGCAGCGGCCGTTGCCGGGCAACGCGCTGTTTGTTGGCGCGGGGGCGGGGCGGGCGGTGACTCACCGCGGCGTGACGCGGACGGGCGGGCGCCGGGCGGGCTGGCAGCCAGCCCAGGGCTGGCGGCGACGAGAGGACTGCGGCGGGGGCGCAGCAGGGCAGGCCTGGGCTTTGAGCTGCTGCCTCAGTTTACCTTTTACATCAGTAAAATGGAGACCTCGTTGCAGGAGCAACCATTTCTGGTGCCTCCACAGACCACTTTGAGTCTCCCGCTTGCTCAGAGTCCTGTAGCCTCAGTTTCCCTACCTACTAAAGGAAGAAGAAGAGGCTACCTCCAGGCCGGTTTGAGAGTTCCATCTATCAAAAGTGAGTCAAAGGCGAGCACACCCCAGCAGCCCAGCCCGTTGCTCCAAGGAGGAGCAGGGTGTAGGTACCCTCTATGGTTGTACCCAGCAACACAAGGTAGTCCGAGCAACGTGGGTACTCCCGGAAGTGGGTGTGGGTCATAGGCCAAAGTAGTTGCTATGGAAGTGACTGCAGAGGACACTTGTGGAAGCTGGAGCGGGCAGCACCTGCTGCGGGTGGCGTCCGGAGGGGGCCTGGGCATGAGTCATTGCCCAGCAATGGGGTTGAGTCACCGGGCGGGGTCCCCGGCACCTCCCCCCACCAGCCGCTCCTACAAAGGACCTTTTGAGTAGAGCTCCGCATCCCCTCCCAACCCCCAGGCTGTCTCTGGTCTTAGTTGTGGGCATAGGCACTTCTGGGCTGCCCCCAGGAGCCTGGCCTGGGCCTGGGTGTCTGCCACATGTGTGGAAAGTCACCATCCAGGGCCTGGCATTCCCAGAGAGGGGGCTTCCTGGCCCTGAGTCACTGCCAGGACAGCAAAGGATCATTTTCTCAGGGCCCACGCACACAGCGGCCTAATTAAGTCAGGCTGTCTGATGTTGGAAGAAAAAGCGGGTGCTGGAGGCATCGCTAGTCTGAGGGGCCTTCTCTCCTTGAGTGTTTGGAGCATTCTCAGGCAGGATACAGACAACCATACCAGGCCTGAAGACACCAAGAAGTCTCCACATGGGTTCAAGGTTTAAGAAGAAGCTACTAGCACTCGGGAGGCAGAGGCAGGTGGATCTCTGTGAGTTCGAGGCCCAAAAGAGCTAGTTCCAGGGGAAAAAAAAGAAAAAAAAAAAAAAGAAGAAGCTACTAGCCAGTGGTGGTGGTGGTGGTGCACCCCTTTAATCCCAGCATTCGGGAGGCACAGACAGAAGGATCTCTGTGGGTTCGAGACCAGCCTGGTCTACAGAGAGAGTTACAGGACAAACCAGGACTGCACAGAAAAACCGTTTCAAAAAAAAAAAAACAAAAACAAAAAAAACCCCAACCAGTTGTGGGGTGTATACTGTTAGTCCCAACACTCAAGAAGTGGCTCTCTGTGTTTGAAGCCAAGACTGGTCTACACTGTTGCAGGCCAGCCAGGATACAGAATGAAACCCCCAGCTGGCTCAAAAGGACAGCAGCAGCTGGGTGGGGAGTGCTGGAGAGGAGGCTTAGCAGTGAGCCTGGGCTCAATTCCCAGCTCCAGGGCTGCTCACAGTGGTCAGTAACTCCAGTTCCAGAGAATCAGACACTCTCTCTTAGGCATGCATGCAAGCAAACACCCGTAATTACAAATAAACATTTTCATTTTAAAAGAGAAATTTAATAAAGCATCAAAAAAGCAGTTGATCATGATGTTTTATTTTTTAAATTTTATTGCCAGGCATGGGAGCACACATCTTTAATCCCAGCACTCTCCAGAGGCAGAAGCAGGCAGATCTCTGAATCCTAGGCCAGTCTGGTCCACTGAGTTCTAAGAAGGTCAGGACTACAAAATTTTGTGTGTGTGTGTGTGTGTGTGTGTGTGTGTGTGTGTATGTGTGCGTGCGTGCATGGGCACTGTATCTGGATGAATTGAACTCAGGGCCTCTGGAAGCATCTAGTACTCTTAACTGCTGAGTCATCTCTGCAGTCCCAACCAAGATTTTTGTTTGTTTGTTTTGTTTTTCGAGACAGGGTTTCTCTGTAGCTTTGGAGCCTGTCCTGGAACTAGCTCTTGTAGACCAGGCTGGCCTCGAACTCAGAAAGATCCACCTGCCTCTGCTTCCCAAGTGCTGGGATTAAAGGCGTGCACCACCACTGCCCAGCTTGCAACCAAGATGTTTTTAAATGAAGTCTTGTGGCAATAAACCTTTTTTCTTTAAAAAAAAAAAAAAAGGGTATATGGTAGAATTCATGATGCTCCATGCCTTAAATCCAGCATTTGGGAGGCAGAGGCAGGCAGATCTCTGTAACTTTGAAGCCAGCCTGGTCTACAGCGAGTTCTAGGCCAGTCAGGGCTACACAGTGAGAACTCTTAAAACAACAGCAAGAGGGGCTGGGGAGATGGCTCAGAGGTTAGGAGCAAGAGCTACACTTCCAGAGGTCCTGAGTTCAAGTCCCAACAACCACATTGGTGACTGGCATAAAGGCATGCAGACAGAACATTGTATACAAAGAAAAAAACCAATTTTTTTATAAATCTTAAAAAAAAAAAACCAAAACAAAACGGTTGATTGCCACCACTTGGTTCCCAATAACATGCTGTGGAAAAGAGAACTGTCTTTCAAAAATTGCCCCCGACCCCCACTTGTATGCGTTGACATGCTGTATGTACCCCCGATAAATAAATATTTAGAAAACAAAATTCATACACCAAGTTACTAATATGTTCAAATGTATTAACATATATACACAGATGTGGGCAGACCATCGCCATACTTTGTATTATTTTCTTTATTAGTTTTATCGGTGGCTAGTGAGACCTTCAGCTCACAAGAGCCTGTAGCTCCAACTCCAGGGGTCTCCGCGGGTGCTGTACTCAGGTACAGATAATTAAAAGAATGTTTGCTGAGTGAGGTGGCACACACCTTTAGTGCCGGCACTCGGGAGGCAGAGGCAGGCAGAACTCTGAGTTTGAGACCAGTCTGATCTGATCTACAAATCTAGTTCCAGGACAGCCAGGGCTACACAGAAAAACCCTATCTTGAAAAAGCAAAAACAGCCAGGTGGTGGTGGCGCACGCCTTTAATCCCAGCACTCAGGAGGCAGAGGCAGGCAGATCTCTGTGAGTCCAAGGCCAGCCTGGTCTACAAGAGCTAGTTCCAGGACAGGCTCCAAAGCCACAGAGAAACCCTGTCTCGAAAAAAAAGAAAGAAAAAGCAAAAACAAAATTTAAATAACAAAACAATGTTTTTGTGGGTTTTCTTGTTTGTTTTGAAACAAAGTCTCACTTGGTAGGCCAGGCAGGCCAGAGTGCTAAGATGCAGGCCTCTAGTGCATTATTACTGCATTATTTTATATGACTTGACTATTTCTTTTTGAGACAGTTTTTCTGTATTGTTATAGTCCTGACTGTCCTAGAACTCACTCTGTAGACCAGGCTGGCTTCGAACTCACAGAGATCTGCCTGCCTCTGCCTCCCGAGTGCTGGGATTAAAGGTGTGCGCCACCAATACCTGGCTGATTTGGCACTATTAAATTTTATTTTTATGCGTTTGGGTGTTTTACCTGAGTGTATGTCTGTGCACCATGTGTGTGCAGTGCTCTTGGAGTCCAGCAGAGGGCATCAGATCTCAGAACTGTGAGCCACCATGTGGGTGAGGGGAATTGAACCTGGGATCTCTGAAATAGCAGCCAGTGCTTTTAACCACTGAGCCAAGATGCCAGCACTATGATTTGACTTTTTTTTTTTTTTTTTGAGTCTGGCTGTGTTGCCCACACTAGTATTGAGGACTACTAGATATCATGGGACCCTTCTGCCTCAGCCTTTCAAATAGCTGGGACCAGGCTGGGGTGTCACACCCTGGCCCACAATCCATTTTAGGACTTTTTACTACCCTCAAAGAAACCCTGAGTTCATTAGTGGTCACTTCTGTTTTCTCTCTAGACACCAGATAGGTCCTGCAACCCCGGGCTCTCAGTGTCTGTGTATAAATGGGTCTCAAGGATGGGGCTTCCTCACTTTGTAGGTTCACCCGCAACTGGAACATGGATCAGAACATTTCCCCAATCACTGTGCAATACTGACCTGTGGAGAGAGCACACCGGGATGATGGTGATGTCCTGGGGGACTGGATCTGGGCTCACACACTAAACAAAGGGTCACCTCTGAGCCAGGTCCCAGTCACCGAACCCCAACTGTTTTTTAAACTTGATATTTTGGACCAAGTGTGGTGGCACACACCTTTAATCCCAGCACTCTGAGAAGCACAGGCAGGCAGACCAGTGTGAGTTCAAGGCCAGGTTGGTCTATAGAGTTCCAAAACAACCCAGGGCTGCAACAGAGAAACTCTCTAAAACAAACAAAACCAAAAAAAACCCAACCAATCAAACAAAAAGGAAGAAAGAAAAAAAGAAGAAAATTTCCAGACAGGATCTATCTAACCAAATTTCCCAGGCTGGCCTGAAATTCATTTTAAATCCAAACTGGCCTGAACTTTGAATCCTCCTGCATCAGCCTCCCTAGCAGCTGAGATTCTGAGCATGCACTAATTTGTCTCGTCTCGCGCAGCATACAAGTCTGTGGAAGGTGGAATGGGGCAGTACTTAGGAAACAGGCATTAACATGAAAGGGCAGGGCGTAGCTACAATAAGTCTTTGGATTCCATCCCCCACCCCCACGGAAGGAAGGGAGGGAGAGAAATCCCCAAGGAAGCCAATACTGAAGTTTCCAGTGAGGGCAGGATGTGATGCCGCACCAAGGAGCCACATGAGGACAGACTGGGCCCTAGGGCTTGCTTGCTAGCGCTGTTGCACTAGCCTAGCCATGTGGCCACTGGTGGCTTGAAATTCCGCTAAACAGCCGGACACTTGGGAGGCTGAGGCAGGAGGATCAGGAGTTAGAGGTAAGCCTAACACTTTCACAGTCAAACACTTTCTCAAAAACACAGCACGCACACCAAAATAGTAGTAAAAAATGAAAATTAAAAAGCGAAACAACTTTAGTATTATAGAAAGTGTAAATTTTAGTGCATATTAAATAATCTCCATACACCTGTCTGAAAAATAAAAGCTGGCGGACACTATGGCTCAGAGGGTAAGATCATCTGCCTGAAGGTGTGTTTGGGCCCCAGGACCTTGGCGATGGAAGGGGACTTGGAAAAGTTGTCCTGTAACCTCCAGAGCCCTACACTTTCTCTCTCCACAGCCCTGGCCCCTCAGCCACAGCCCCTCCGCCCCCTCCTTGGTTGTTCAGTCCTCCAGACCAGGCTTGAGCCTTTCCCACACTTCCTGTGCTCCTGAGTTCTTAGAAGAGCAAGCCTCACAAGCCCATGGCTTGCCTGCCCCTCTCCCAGGGATGCAGGCAGGTTTCACATTTGTTCTGTCCGCTGGTAATTACGGATTATGAGCTCAACAGATGTTCTTAGTTACACAAGAGAGGTGAAGACTGAGGGCTGGGGCTCCAACTCAGTGGTGGGGCTCGTCTAGCATGCGTGAGGCCTAGGTTCAGTCCCTGGTCCTGAAAAGAACAAACCAAACCAAAATCCTTGCCTTGGAGGAGGCGATGTAAGGGTACAGAGGAGAAGCAGAAGAGAAGGAAGGGCACAAGATGCTTGGGAAGGAAGCAGAGAAGGATGAAGACAGAAAGGAAGAAAGAGGTAGGAAAGGAGAAAGGAGAGTGGAGATAGCCCAGTCAATAAAGTGTTCACAGAAGCACCATACGAAAGGGCAGTGGGTTGATGAGAACTCAGCAGGCAGAAGCAGTTGCCACCAGGCCATCCTGAGTCCGTTCGAGGACTCACAAAGAGGAAGGAGAGAAGCACCCCCCATGCACTGCGTGCAAGTTGTTCTCTGAAGACAGACAGACAGACAGACACACACACACACACACACACACGTAACTCACTATATGACCAGGCTGGTGTCAACTCCACAGAGGTTCACCTACATTTGTCTCCAGAGCGCTGCGAAGCAGAAAAAAAAATTTTAACAGCTGGGGCATTGGCACATGTGTGTAATCCCCATGTTGGGAAAGTGGAGACAAAAGGACCTCTGGGGCTCACTGGAAAGCTAGTCACGCCCAAGGGGAGCCCCAGGTTTCACTGTGCTCAAAGCAGGTAAGTGGTGGTGCAGTCTTCGGTCCGAGCACCAGGGGTATAGAGACCCTGGGGGAAGGAACAGCTCGTGTCAAGACTCTGCTCAGCTTAGGGCTTGGCAGGACAGAGGGAGAGGTGGGCAATGGAGGAAGTGAAGGCTGGCAGGGGCCGGGTGGACAGTGCAAGCCAAAGCCTTAATTCTGAGCAGCTTTGGGTGGTTCAAGCGCCCCCTGGTGAACACAAAGGAACAACTGGAGAGGGGGAGAAGACCAGGCAGGTAGCAAATGGACTTGTCCAAGAGAAATGCTATGGGGGACCCGGCCGGGGCTCAGGGAAGCAGGATTCTAGATGCATACACAGGAAACCGGAAACCGAACTTGAGAATTCGCTGCACGTTATTAAATGTTTGGCCTCTGCAGCTAAGAGGATGGTGCAAGTGGCAAAAGCTGGCTTGAGACTTCACGGCCAGCCTTCTTCGTGTCGCCGCCTGGGCCCCACGGGGGGCGGGGGATGTACAAAGAAGGCAGCCCCTTCCTTCCCGAATGACTTCTAAGTGTGCGAGCCTCATGCTTTTGAGCACCCGTGGGCTACGCCCAGAGCTGCCGACGGGGATGCTGAAGTCCAGGGCGGCAACATCTGGGTCCCCAAAGAGACCCAAAGGAGGCGGGGAACCTCGCAGGGCTCAATCGGGAAGAACGGGGAGTTCTCCCCGCTGCGAACAGCAGCCCAGGCACGGGCTTGCCTGTGGCTCTCATTCTGTCGTGGGCTCTTGGGGGTGGGCTGGGGGATGGGGGTCTGACAACCGGAGCGTAGATTGGTCACTCAGCTAGCAGTCAGAAATCCTCTCCCAGGACAGTAACCGGTTCCGGAATGCAAAGGCGTCTGCCCAGGCCCAGTAAATAAACCACAGGAAGGGAAGCCAGACGTTCCGAGAGACGCCTCAGAGTGAGTCTGTGCAGACGTCACTTCTAGGGGTGGGATTATTTCAGAAGAGCTCCTTCAGCGTTTTAGCTGTGGGGGTGGGGGAAACGGAGTGGGTTGTTTCCCAGATTGGGGCGGGAGGTCGAGGTAGAGTCCTCGTTTGCCGTAGGAGGAAAAGCTCACTGAAGAGCAGCCTGACCCAAAAACTGAGGCGCGCTGGAGTCTGCTGCCCCCTACAGGACACTAAACAAGCCGGAGAGCCCAACCGGGAAAAGACAGAAAAACACAAGACTCCCACTGTGAATGTGCCGCCTAGGGCAAGAGGCTTGCCTCTCTGTGTCCCAGTTGTCTCCTCTGCGAAGAGGACAATATCCCCTTCGCCGCCGACTTTACTGGTTTGGCTCTAAGATGTCAGTCTTTGAAGCTCCGAGGGAAAATACAAACCGCCCCAATGTTGTCTCCCCAAACTGAGAGAGAGGGATCAGCGAGTGAATGGGCGTGTATTCCAAAGCCACCCCTTCCAGGTTGGGCGTGGTAGCAACGCGTGTAACACCTGCGTTTGAGAGTGGAGGCCGGAGAATCAGAAGTTCAAGGGCAGTCTTAATTTCATGCGGGTTGGGGCACACAGAAAGCTGACCTCACATACAGAGGCCCAATTACTATTAGGTGTTTGGGTTTTTTATTTGTTCTTTGAGAACTTGTATGTAGCTCAGGCTGGCCTCAAATTCTATGTAGCTAAGGATGCCCTTGATCTTCTGATCCTGTGTCGACCTCCAGAACATTGTCCCACCATGCTTGGTTCGTGCTGTGCTAGGATGGAGCCCCAGGGCTTTCTGCACACTGGGTAAATACTAACTCACTCTACACTCCCATTTAGGTCCTTGCACATTCCTCGCTTCCCACCCACAGAGGATTTTCCTGGGCCAGCTGAGACTTGTCTTTCTAAAGGCCTGTCTTTCTAAGGAGGATGTCTGGAGGAGGAGCCTATCAAGGAGAAACTGAGGCAGGATTGCAGTAAGGAGTTAAAGGAAGGCAGGCAATGGCCAGGAAGGCCAGGGCTGGAGCCCTATAAAGGTGATGGCTTGAGTTTGAGGGGCTCAAAGACCTCAGCCCTGGGGCTTGGGTGGGGCGCGCGTACGCGCGCGCGCATGCGCGCATACACACACACACACACACACACACACACACACACACACAGAGGAGTGTCATCTGTTGGCTCAACCCCAGGCTGGTCTGACCTTCCCCCAAGCAGCTGAGGCTGTGGCAGAACTATGTGTGGGTGTGTGAAGATTCTGGAGGGGCTCTGCCAGTGCTTCCTGCCAGGGTACTGCTGGGGGTAGCTGCCACTTTTAGGGGCTCTGGCAGACCTGGAGCCCTTCCCCACCCAGTATGTGCCTCATCCCAAATGGAGCTAGCACAACCAGACTGCATGCACGCTTTTTGTCCCATGGTCCCAGAAGCAAGTGTTAGTTCCTACCAAGAACCTGGTGGGCCTGCCCCTGTTCTGTAATCACGAAAGCTGTATGGGTATTTTGTGTTCTCAATAACTGTGTGTGCCCGCAGACTGTCTGCTGGTCTCTGTGGACATGCTCTGGTTTATTTGGTTTTTGTTTGTTTTGCGGCATTATAGCTCAGGTTCGTCTGAAACTCAGTCTAATCCAGGCTGGTTTGAAACTGCGATACTCCTGCCTCAGTTTCCTGAGTTCCGGGGTTTAGAGGTGTGGACTAGCTCACCAGCCGTGTTCTGATTTTGTGACTTCAGCTTCAGGGTTTTTTCTGGGCCGTGCACCCGATTATGTGTACATGGTGGGGTGTGAGCTGTGAAACTGGGCTCTGGCTGGGCATATTCAGTTCTCAGAACATTCCGTGCTGTCCCTCAGAGTGGCGTCTGCCGCTCCCAGGTATCCCTACGTGTGTGGCCGCCACCCCCTTCGTCCGGCAGGCGTACGCCCCAAGGCCCCCGCGCACCTTCCCTGTCTGTGGCCCGCGTGCCTTTGTGCGCGCGTGCTCCCGCCGCGCCTGGAGGGCTGCGTTGCAGCCCGGGTCCCTGCCCGCGCCCCGAGTCTCCCGCGAGCCACAGCCTGCAGCGCGGGGTTTGCAGGCGGCCCGGGGCGCGCACGGCCGCAGCTGGACCCACCGGCCGGCGCCGCGCGGGGGCCTCGGGGGCGCGGGCGCGTGGCCGCTGGTTCGAACCGCTCGGTGCCTTCCCGCGCGGGCGGCCAGGCGGGCTCCCGGGCCCTGGCGGAGCGGAGGGCGCTGCGGCGGCGGAGATGAGGTGAGCGCGGACCGGGGCGGGGGGCGCACCTGCCGGTCACGGCCACGGCCGAGGCCTCCATTGTTCCCGGTCGTGCGGCCCGGGACGCCGCCTGCACTGGGACACGGCTGCGAGCGCCTGGGCCGGGCCGACCGGGGCGCTTTGTTCTCGGGGCGCGGGGCGGGAGGCCGCCTCCGGCCGGGGGCACGGACAGCATCTGCACGGTGATTGCGGGGGACAAATTTGCCGACTGGAACCCGCCCTCCAAAAGTGGCCGTAGAAAGGAAAGATGGCCCCGATCACTCTGCTGAGGAGCCCTAGCTTTAAAGCGGCCGGGAGCCTTTCCCAGAGACCTCGCCCCGGAGGGCATGCATGCTGGGGCTAGGGGCTGCAGAAGCCACCTCTTTGGCTAACTGGGGGCTGAGAAAGTACCCCCATCACACTTGGGTTCCCCATCTTCTTTCCACCCATCCCCCACCGCTCACAGACGCACTTGCCAAACCAAAATTAGTCTCAAGTCATCAGACAAAGTCCTAAAAGCCACACAGTGTGACACAGACACACACTATCCCATTAATAATCATAAATCCTAAGCACATAGTCAACCGCACACTGACACCCGTGCACACACTGCACCCACAAAGGCTGGGAAAATACCCCTGCAAAAGAACAGTCACCAGTGGATAGTGGCACAATGCAGAGACACACTAGTGTTGCCCATCCTCACCTGGTCACTCACATACCCAGAATAACTAACAACCACAGGTGCAGGAGGTCCCCTTAGTAACTTGGTTTGCAAACCCACTTCCAAATAAGGACACCCCTCATATGAGGCCAAAGCAGGTCCCAGCAATCCTGACAGAGTCACCAGAACACAGGTGTGCAGGTTGACAGAGATACTCACAGAGAGTCACCCATAGAGCCATGACTCCTTATGGAGCTGGACATGGTGGCACAGGCCTTTCCTCCTAGCCCTTGGGAGGTGGGTGGGGGGTGAGGGGTAGCTCAAGGCCTGCTTGGGCTACAGAGTGAATCTGAGGCCAACCTGGGCAATTTAGAGGCTGTCTTTAAAAAAAAAAAAAAAAGTAAAAAAGTGGAGGCCAGTTGTGATGGAGCAGTTTTAATCCCAGCACTCCGGTAGACAGGCAGGCAGAGCTGAGTTCCGGGCCAGCCTGTTCTATATATTGAGTTCCAGGCCAACCAAGGATTCATTGGGAGACCCTGTCTCAAACAAAAAAACAGACAAACCTCCACAGACATCAAAATCAACAGTCAGCTGGGGATGTGGCCTCAGTGTTAAAGCAGCATACTAACCTGGCAGGACAATAAGGCCCTAGGGTTTGGTGCCGATGTCAAAACAAAAACAAGCCATGGAATTTAGACCCAGAGTCTCCTACCCTAATGCTTTCATTACACACATGGATATGAAGACATTGCTGGTTACATGCATACAGACAGACCCACAGGGAAAGGACACACGGGTGGAGCCACATAGATATTCAACAGTTTAATATTTTGTTGTTAAGACTGGCGGTGGTGGCGCACGCCTTTAATCCCAGCACTCGGAGGGAGAGGCAGGCGGATCTCTGTGAGAGGTCAGCCTGGTCTACAGATCAAATTCCAGATAGCCTGGGTTGTTTGTTATACAGAGAAACCCTGTCTCAAAAAATTGAAAAAAAAATTGCTGTTGTTTCTGAGACAGGGTCACACTATGTGGAACCCTGTCTGAACTGGAACTCACTGTAGAGAGACCAGGTTGGCCTGAAACTCACAGAAATCTGCTGCCTCTACCTCCTGAGTGCTGGGATACAGGTGTTCAGCGCCACACCCAGCCTTTTTTTTTTTTTTTTTTTTTTTTTTTTTGGCTAGTTTCTCACTAGCTGATCTCAGGCTTTTCTCAATAAGCACAGAGGTGACAGACAGGTCTCACAGCCACCATGTCCATAACACTTACTGAGCAGCTAGCTACTGTGTGCCAGGCAGCAGCTGACTCTGGGGATACACCTATGACTCAGTGAATTCCCTGCCTTAACACAGCTGTTCTTTTAGTGGGGCTGGGCCTGAGGGATGCCATCGCTGACAGACTGCATTCACCCAGTTACTCTAGCAAAGCCCAGACGCCCACATACACCTGCTCACACAGCGACCTGCAATTAAACTGGAGCTTGACACACCCACCTACAATAATGCTGGCATCTACACACAAACAAACCCACAGGAGGGATATACATTGACACCCACACACTGGTAGCACCACCCACTATGGCGCGCGCACTCACCCCACCCCCTACTGAGCTCCATTAGCCCAGAGGAGCTTAGAGCAGAAAAATCCCCCTTAACTCATTAACAGGTGTGAGTTTGTGAGCACAGCTGCAGGCCTGAGACCACCCTGCACCTTGAACTTCAGAAGTTCGGAAGAGTGTCTGGAGCTCCCGTCAGCCCTTCATCATAGCTCCCAACCCAGGCCCCTCTCAGCCACAGCCCTGGCCTCTAATCCAGCCAGTCTGGAATTTTGGGCTTTTGGCCTATCCACTGTCCATAGGCTGGGCAGGACATAGGAGCTCCTGTCTGAGTGCCCTCATCAAAGACCCTGGAGAAGCTTCGGTGGGAAGGGTGGGTACCTGAGAAGCCATATAGAGGTGTAGCCAGCCTCGACCATGTGACCCCCATAGAGATCCCCATGTGTCTTGCACTATACCCCAATAATGAGCCCTCTGTTTTCCAGGTCCTACCTGCTCTTCCCTTCTGCCCCACTGACTTACAGGCATTGCACACTGAACACTGCAGACCGCAAGAGCACACTATACAGCAGACAGCTGACCCTTCCTTCCACTAGTCCTGCCCCTTGATGGTAGAGCTAGCCCCCTCTGGCTGGCACTGGCATTTCACCTCAACCTGACCTCTAGGACACAAGCCAGCTGTCCAGCTTTCTAGCTGCTCAGAGTGAGGCAGGGGCAGAGGCAGGGGCAGGGCCCACCCAGGCACTCCCAGACACCCTCTCGCTGCGGTGCCCAGGGCACCAGGACCTGGGGTTGAGGATGGGAGGAGACAGTTTCTCACCCCCACCCTAAGGGACTTCAAAGTCAAACCTCCCGCCCAAGCACCCTAGGCCCGCAGACACGTGGCCGGAAGTATGCGATAAGCCCCCGAGCCCAGGAACTCAGGGCAGGGCTGTGAGCCCCACACACCAGGGGGACATGGCTGCCAACAACCTCACGGACCGCACCGGGAAGAGAAGGGACAGACACACAGTCGCAGGAAGGGTATAGTCAGACCCAGACAGGCGACCCCCGCTGACAAAGGGCAAGCAAGCGCAGACAGACACAGGGCGGGAAGCCTGCACCACGCCTGCAGACAAAGAGACGGGAGGGGGCGGGGCCTGGCGACTCCGCCCCGTCCCCCAGGCCAGACTCCCACAGGCACGCTGTCCTGCTGGGAATTCCCACAGCAAACACCTCCCGTTGTGTAAGGATAAAATCAGAATTGAGAAGGGCAAGTAAGCAGAATGCACTTAGAGAAATAAAAGAGGGGTATCTGCGAGATGACCTGCATTGCTCGGAGTGTCTTGTGTGCCTCCTATACATCCATTTTAGCTTTCAGAAGCCCCCTAAAAACTGTTCTGAACTCGCGGCGTTCCCTTCCCCAGGGGTATAGTAGCGACCTGTACAAAGTCACTGATTGCGGCTCACCTTCCTCTGATGGATCTAGGCTCGTACCTCCTCAGAGCGGAGAGCGTCCAAGGCAGGAGATCCGCCTTTCCCACGAAGGGCTGCCCCCCAGCCCCTGGCCTCAAAGGGGGGCTGCTGGCCAGGTACATGGACCTCCGGGGTGGGAATGTGACCGCTCCTGGGAACTGGGCTGAGGAAGTAGCGTCAGGGCACTAGCAGGTGGCAGTGCTTCCTGAGCATCGCTGGTTTCGGGGTGGGGGAGTCTGATTTGGGTCTGCGGGTTGGGGTGGACCTTAGAAGGAGCTGAGCTTCTAAAGGATTCTTGGGGGTGCTCTGGAAGTGCACTAAGGTGATAGACAGTGGGACCTAACCCCTCAGGTGGTTGAGTTTGGAGGCAGATCTCAAAGGACCGGCTTGCAGGAGGGTCCTAGGGATGCTGGCACAGGCCTGAATTGAGGGCAAGTCTGGTTGTGGTCTGGGGCTACATAAACTGGTGCGCCCCCCTCCCCCAGTTCACACAAGCATGGTTACACTTGGTGCTCAGGCTATGTCTTGTTTGACCGCAGGAGATCCCTGAGGGTAACCACACCCCTCTCACTCAAGTGTCAGGACCTCAGGTTGGCAGTGCCAGGGATGCAGCCCAGGGGGGCACATGCTCCACCCCCAGCCGGAGGCGGAGGCCTAGGGAATCTTGTCCTGTCCTCAGACCGTTTAGAAGCCTTCAGACCCAGAGTGTATGTGGGGGCGGGGGTGGGTGGGTTGGGGAGGGTGGGGGGGAGGGGGCAGTGCAGCCTTCCTTTCTGAGCCTTCTGCTGGGGCTGCAAAGGGCAAGGGCAAGGGCGGGAGGTGGGCTCAGAAGCAAATTTAAGTTTAGGGGTCATGGGAAAGTAGAAAGGTCTACATTGTATTACTGCTTTACTTATCTCACAATCAAGGTTGCCCGAGGAGGAGCAGTTACATTGTGTTAAAGGAACTTGTTTTCGTCTCAGTTGCCTCCCAGACCAGAACCTGGTGGCTAGCGGACTTCAGGGTGGCTGGGATCTCCCTCAGTGCTCTTTTGGCCTCAGTCCCCCCCCCCCCACGAACTAGTGGGGGAATCTGCTCCTCAGGACCGCTTTGGAAGGCTTTCTTTTTCTCTCACTCTTTAGCGGGTGCTGGCCGGGGCTGCAGCAGTTCTAAGCCTCAGTGTTGAGATGTCAGGGCCACTACTTTGGGTGCATCCCTTGAATAAAGTACATGAACTGAGACAGGCACATTGTCGCCTCTGTTGCAGGGACCACGTTTTTAACGTTGTGATTTATATTTGTGCTGCTTCTCCTGAGTCTCCAAAAAGACAGTTGATGCTGAATAACTGATGGCTGGTTCCATGAGAGTCCAGGGGACGCTGGCTTCTCCATCACCCTCCATGTACCCTACCTCTCTGGGTCACTCCCCACTCCAGTTCTCCAAGAAGCTTGCCAAGGGTTTGGGGGAACATTCAACCTGTCGGTGAGTTTGGGCAGCTCAGACAAACCATCGACCGTTGAGTGGACCCCGAGGCCTGGAACTGCCGTCTACCCCATCACCGTCCTGACCCTTCTAGATCGGGGAGATCCCCCAGGCAGCCTGGCATCCCCTCTCTCAGGCCACAGTAAAGGTCACAATCAACATTCATTGTTGTCGGTGGGTTGTGAGGAGGAGGCCAGACCCACCGGGGGATGAATGTCACTGTGGCTGGGCCATACAACAGTCTCAGGGATGAGGAGGAAGACAGGACCCCTTAGGTATCCTCAGATTCTTAAGCCTGTCACTTGCGCTCCCCTTGAGGAGATGGACTGGTATCTGTGATCTTGATGGACAGATTGAAATTGGGAAATAAAGTGGGGACTCTGGGTAGAAACCATTCCTGGAAGGGTGGATGTTTGCTCAGGGAGACTTCTGGAATGGATGGACTGGTAAATGGGCATGTGACAGATAGATGGATAGGCGGGTGGACCAGCTGGGTGGAAGTCTGCCCCAACCAGTGGTGACTCCCGACTCACTTTTTGGGGCTCAGGCTGAGGCCTCTGATTGCAAGCAGTGTTGGGGGTCAGAGGGCTGGCATTCCCTGGGGTGCGGCCTGCCTGTGCTTGAGGGCTCTTTCCCTTTCTTCATTGCTCCCAGACAGCAACCTTGAGCTAACTGAAGCAGGAAGTCTCCACTTTGTAACAGGACAAACAGCTGAGGTGCCTGTTAGCATATCAGAATTGACACTGGCTGCCAGGTTCTCCCATTGTCCCTCTGTAGTTCCTGCCTGTTACAGGGTCCTCCTGGCTGGCTTACCCTGTCACCTACCCTGAACTTCTCTAGTTAAGGGACTTGGCTGGGCTGCCCTTCCCCCAGCTTTTCTGGTTCCTACATAACCCAGCCATTTTGGTTACCTGCTCTTTTTTTTTTTTTTGCCTCTTGGCCACCATTCCAGGTTCTCCTCACATGACCTGCCTCAGGTCATGTCTACTCTGGACTCTCCAGATGTCTCTGCCTTTGCCTGTTTTGTCCCTTTTATCTACAGTCAACCTTCTCCACCTAGCAGGGGCAGTCACGTCCTCCTTTTGTTTCTTTTTGTCGTTCACACTTCATGACTAAGTTCCCAGCCACAGAAGTGGGCATAAAAGTTCCTTAGTGAAGCCAGAGCCTTGGGACCCAGCCCTTGCCCCACCCCCCTCCATGCACAGGACCCTTCCTAAATTCTTGGATCGCTAACTCCAAGGCCACCTGGTCCCTTTTCCAGCCTTGGGGAAGGAAGAGGAAAGAAAATTAGTAAAACTCTGTCAATGTGTTTGGCCCTGGGGCAGAGTTCTTAGCCAGCCCCCAGCTCTTCACCTAGCCGGCCGGCAAGGGTTGACCTCCCACAGGGAGGGGAAGCCTTGGGGGTTCAGTGGCTCCTGGTTTACCTCCAGCCCACACAAACACCATATACCCCCTGGGCAGGTTTGTAAGAAGCCCCCAGTGACAATGAGGGACCCCCCAGAGCCTGCCTGCTCCACCCACTCACATCCCCTCAAGGTAGAAAAGCATCCAGAGAAGCCTGAGCTTCAGGGACTGAAGAAGCAGGAGCCAGGCAGCGATTTCCCTCATCTGCTCCTCTGCCCAGCCATGGGGACTTTCAATCTGTGGACAGATTACCTGGGCCTAGCAAGCCTGGTGGGGGCTCTGCATGAGGAAGAAGAACCTGATGTCAGGTTGGACCCCAAGCCAGAGCCCAAGCCAAGCCCAGAAAGCCAAAAGGCCAGCAAGGAATCCTCAACAGCTCCTGAACGCCTGTGCTCCTTCTGCAAACACAATGGCGAGTCCCGTGCCATCTACCAATCCCATGTCCTGAAGGATGAGGCCGGCCGGGTGCTGTGTCCCATCTTGAGGGATTATGTGTGTCCCCAGTGTGGGGCCACTCAGGAGCATGCCCACACTCGACGCTTCTGCCCACTCACGGGCCAGGGCTACACTTCTGTCTACTGCTACACCACCCGGAATTCTGCAGGCAAAAAGCTGACCCGGCCTGACAAGGCAAAGTCACAGGATGCTGGCCACCGCCCTGGAGGAGAAACAGCAGCAGGTCTCTATGCAGGTGGTGTAGTGACTGGGTGGAGAAGGGACCCATTCTAGGCTCTCAGCTCTTTGGGTTGTTTAAGTGTGTTGCCAGTATCTTGGAAGCTAAGCAGCCAGCTGTGTAGAACTGAAAGTACTCTGCAAGTGTGGCGTGTTTGTTGCTTTGTGGTGTGGAGCATGGCTCGGGAGTGTGCGGTATATGTTGCTGTGTGGTCTTTCACAAGTCACTCTCCTGCTAGGGTGGTGGTGGCAGCGCGCGCCTTTAATGCCAGTACTTGGGAGGCAGAGGCAGGTGGGTCCCTGTGAGTTCGAGGCCAGCTTGGTCTACAGAGCAAAGCTGTGCAGAGCAGAGAAAACAGAAAACAAGTCATTCTCCCTCTGAACAACTCAGGCACAGGGTAGTCAGATGTTCTAGGGTGTGGTAGTGGCCTCTGATTTCTACTTGGGGATCAGGAGTTGTGAAGGTTGGGGGAAGCTGCTAAACCCTTCCAGAACCCAGAAATCATTTGTTCATTTGCCAAATAATACTTTGATGCCTGTTCTGCCCTGGGTGGGTTAGTAGTGAACGTGGTAGCTAGAAGAGTGGCATTTAAGACAGTGCTGAGTGGGGAGCACTTGGTTAAGATGAAGGGGTCCCACACAGAAGGACTTCCTGGAGAAGGTGACTTCTAGGAGTCTTAATTCCTTCATTTCTGGTGTGGGAGGTAGGAAGTGTGGCCTGGGCTTCTTGGAAACTATTATCAAAAAGTCTGTGTGACTGGGTGTGTGCTGTGGGGTGGCTAGAAATAATTGGATCTTTGGGGTGTCACTTAAGGGAGTTTGGAGTTAGGGCTCATGCATAGTGTTTAAGAGACCCCGAGTTTGCTCCGCATTCAGAAACATAAAAAGGTTGGGGTGCCATACCAGCACGAAGACTCAATGGGTAAAGATTGCCTGTAATGCTGAAGACCCAAGTTTGATCTCTGGGATCCGTGCGGTAGGAGAAAACTGATTTCCTTCAAGTGTCCTGGCCTCCACATCACAAACACAGCAAGGAGGCTTTTCAGAAGGGTTCCAGAGCCCCATGGCTGTCATGGACCTGACGACCCTGCTCCAAGCCAGCCGGGTGGGAATGGGGGGATGGGCTGGGGAGACTGCAGTTGGACCCCTTAGGAACTTGCTTGGTGGATCTGTGCTGTTACAGTGTGGGGCCTCCCCATCTCCCTGACAAATGCAGAGCAACACCCTCCAAGGCCAGGCCTAAGCACCTGAAACTAAAAGGTTTTTAAAAGAGTTAAGTGTGTGCGTGGTTTGCCTGCATGTATATCTGTGCCCGTGCTCTTTGGAAGAGGGTGTGGGATCCCCTGGAATTGGTTATAGATGGTTAGAAGCCACCATGTGGGTTCTAGGAATTTAATCCCAGTCCTCTAGAAGAGCAGCCAGCACTCTTAACTACAAAACTAGCTTTCCCTGGCCCTATTTAGTTTTAATGGTTTACATGCTAATGGACCCTAGGGCCAGGATTTCAGAGGCATGCTGTCCTGGCATTTATTTTCTTTCCTTTCTTTTTCTTCCCTCCCTCTTCTTTCCTTTCTTTTTTCGAGACAGGGTTTCTCTGTGTAGCCCTGGCTGTCTTGGAACTCACTCTGTACACTCTGTAGACCAGGCTGGCCTCCAACTCCCAGAGATCTGCCTGCCTCTGCCTCCAAGTGCTGGGATTAAAGGCATGCGCCACCACCACCCAGCTAAGATGCAGATAATTTTATTAAAGTATGGATGTTTTGCTTGCACCTGTGAGCAGTCCAGAAGAGGTATGAGAAGCCCTGGAACCTGAGTCACAGCTGGTGGTGACTGGCCACATGGGTGCTGGGAGCCAAACAGGGTCTTCTGCAAAGGTGCTGGCTTTTGGTAAGCTAGCTCTTTCTTTTTGAGACAGCACTTCATTTTGTAGCTCAGGCTGTCCTGTAGTGTGCTGGGATGGCAGGTGCTTGCATGTCTAATGGCTCTGCAGGCCTCATTTCCTCTGAGGCCTCATGAGGGAAACTGAAAGTTTGTGGGTGGGACACTGAAGGTGACTCAGGTATTCTGCTGGCTGCTTCACCATGGTTGGTTGTTGGTTGTATGTTTGTCTCCCTGGGTAGTCTGGGAGCTCCGAGAGGGTGGCAATGGACTGGGGTGTCTCCCTTAACTTTGCAGTGGAACTCTGGTTAGAGGCCAGTTATCTGCAGGTGAGGATCCCATTCTGTGACGTTTTTTGTTAAGACAGTCTCTCTGTGTAGTTCAGGATGGACTTGAATATGCCTCAGTTTCCGTATGCTGGAACAGACATGAACCCCCATGCCTGCCTGTAAAGAGTTTTATGTTATTGGTCTGAGTGGGATCTTGAAGGGACTCAGCCCTGAGAAGCTCATGATGAGTTATATGGAGATGATGGTTTCAGAATTCTAAAGGGACAGGAACACCTTCCTGGTATTGGAGGGTGCCCTCACTAGCATGCTGTCACAGCAAGCTGAGCATTGCATTTGGAGTGTAAGAAATGCAAGGTTCCTTGCAGCCTGGCTGAGATATCACTGTCACTTGAGTGGCATTTCTGTGCTTTGCTCTGACAATTTCAGGTGTGGCCACCAGGTGGCGCAGCAGCCGGAGGCCTTAAGTGTGGCCATGAGTACCCTGCTCATTTCACATTTCTCCCCTCTGCTTTCAACCTCCAGGTTCCAAAAGTGGCAGGAAGCCCCCTGGACCTTCACCCTCGGCCTGCAGTCCCTCCACTACGGCCTAGGAGCTTGGAGTGGGGAGGACCATGGGGCACCCTTCCCATGGCGTGCTGGAGACTGGACCTTGCTTAGCACTGAGGCCGGCCAGTCTTGTTGGAGATCGCCAGCCCTTCCCCCACCCTAGTCCTGTTTGTGTTGTTGCAACAGCACCCAATAAATGGTGAAGAGTGGAGCCTGGTCTTGGGACAAGTTGGTGTGAATCTGGCTGGCAGGGACCCCTCTACTCTACAGACCACATCCTCACTCCCTGTCACCTCTCATCTAACAAACTGCTCTTTAAATCTTGGGGTCACTTTGGGGAGCTGAATCAGGAGCAGGCACCATTAGGGCAGCTGTGAGGTGTATAAACTCCCAGCCACCCACTGCACACTAATATGCAAAATAGGGGCCTCCCCTTGCACTGAAGGCACACAGGACTTGAGGGAAACAGGCTGGCACAAATGCAGTGACAGGCTTGACTGGGTCATCACACCTTCGTCTCCTTCAGCTCCACATGTCCTGCGGGTGCTGGGAAGAGCACTGCCTGCATTCATCTAACTGGCCTGAGGCTTCACTCAGTCTGTATTCTTCTGGGGCTGAGGTCAGAACAGGAATTGGATTTCCCGGGACCCTCCTTGTTCCTGGTCTGGGGTGGGCTGGGAGCCAGGGAAGAGGAAGGTGACTGGAGAAGGGCTTCTTAGTAGCCTGGGGTCTGTGAGTGGCATTGGGACAGCAGCAGCTCTTTGCATAACCCAACATCCAGAATCTGAGCAACAGGATGATGCCCTCGACACAGCCGGACACTGTCATGTGCAGGGCAGGGGGAGGTAAGGTAGATGACCAGAGCTCGTTCCTAAGCAGTAGGCCGGGGTCTCACCCTGCCTGGGACCTTGACTTGGTGTATGGAAGTGACCAGTGTACACACAGCCATCCTCCTAGAAACCTGGGACACTGAGCTGTGGGGAGCCCCTGACCTCTGCTCTGGCAGGAGTGGTTCTGGCAGGAGTGGTTCTGGCTAGTCCGACACCTAGCCTTCTGCAGGTGGAAGACAGGGTAGAGTGGTCTGTGGGCAGAACATTTATTCACCGCTTTCCCAAAAGTAACATGGACAGTACGAGGAAAAGAACAAAGAGCACCTCTGCCTCCTGAAACAAACGGAAAAGCAACTGCAGCTCAGCTCAGGGGGCTCTGGAGGCTGGATGAGCACCTGGGGTAGGGCTTGCTGCCAGATGGCGTCCTGAAGCTCAGGCAGCCTCAGCCTCTGGCATATGGAGCCCAGGTAAACTGACCCCCAAAGGCCTAGAGGGCTTGGGGGGGTCCAGGCTGGAACAGCCTACAGGTCCCTCCAGCCCTGATCCCCTCTAGCAAGGCTCCCCAACCCCTTTGTCAGGTAAGGCAAAGGCTTGGCTTTCCTGCGCTTGAAGGCCTCCAGGTCCCGGTGGGTGCTCATAACCAGCCGGCTGCAGAAGAAAGGGAAATGAGTACTAGCTGGGACTCCCACTGCACAGGGCCGACCCGACCACACCTGCTACACCTCCTCACAGGTGCATAAATGGCAGGTGCAGGCACATCTTGCCCTTTGTATGTAAAAGCCTGAGACATGCAGGTCAGAGGTGATAGTAGGAATTCTACCACACAAATGTGGAGGCAGAGGTGGGACCACCAGATACCCATTCCTGCTCCCTCCCTGGTAGTCCTGCCTCAGTTTCTACTTTGTTCCCTATCCTCTCTGGTGACTTGAGCTGCCCTTACTTGAGGCTGGAGAGCTCCACCACGAGGCCACGCACTGTGTCTGTGGCATCCTGCATCCTGCAGGCCTCTCGGGCCCAGGTCCCCGCAGCAGGTCTGTTAGGAGGAAGGAATGGCGTGAGTGCTCAGGAGTCAGTCATTCATTGGGTTCGAGGGGCTTATAATGGCCGACCCACTTCCAACCGCCCCTCCCCTGCACCAAGAACATCGTCCCTCCAACTGCTGCCACCACATACTGCCATGCTTGGGCTGCTGCCATGGTCTTCCTCACTAATGGGCATCACCTGGCCATTCTCCCAGTGCCTCTGAGGACTCTGGAATATCTTTCCCAGTTAACGTCATCATTAGATTTTAACTCCTTAGCCCCTCCTCCCCTTTCTCCTTTGGTTTTTCGAGATAGGGTCTCTGTTGCTTTGGAGCCTGTCCTGGAACTCGCTCTGTAGACCAGGCTGGCTTCAAATTGACAGAGATCCGCCTGCCTCTGCCTCCCAAGTGCTGGGATTAAAGGCGGGCACCACCACCGCCCAGCTGAGCTACCCCATTTGCTCCCCATAATTCCTAGCACTCAAGATAATCTGGAAGGGGACATGCCACATTTCCCATAGGGATGTGTGGCCTATATATATGTACGGGCAGAATAAGGACTCTGTCAGCTCAGGCTAACAACTGTCTCCCTCTAAATTTCCTGTGCTCATGAGTCCCGGTTCCACCATACAGCTCCAGGCACCTGATGGTAGCTGCCTGTTGGGCCCTTAGCTGGCCTAGAGTTTCATTCAGCCCCAGGCCACCAACTGGACTCCAGGACCCACACTGGAGCAGCACTGACTGGGATGTTTCGCAATAACATAGCTAACCTGCTTCTGGTACACTGAAGGGAGAGTGAGAAACATAGGGGAGGGACTGTTGACAAGTGGCAGGCAGAAGGCTGGAGGAGGGAAAGGGGCCAAAGGAGGTCAGGGTGGCATTCTAGCCCTCTTTTGTGATTGCCTGATGGAAACAGAAACTTGGCAGTAAATCATTGATAAGCCTCTGCAGAGACACGGTCAGGTTCAAGTGCAAGGTAATTGGAGGGAAGGCCTGTGAGGGCCAGACAGGGTAGTGAGGAGAAAGGGTGGGGTGGTCCCTAGGGTACCTGCCCAGAGCCTGAGCTGGGCATCCTCAGACTTTTCTCTACGCACAGCTCCTAGCTCTGACTGGACAGCAGTTTATGGGGCTCAGGACCACCTAGGCTCCTCCTCTTAGGAACAGTCTAAGGTACTGGAGGGACTGCCCCAGAGGACTCAGCTCCTAAGGACAGGCACTTCTTTGAGTGTAGACCACGGGCCACCTGAGTTTCCAGGATATATAGTACATGGTGGTTTGAAAGACAGGCCTAAGCTGGGTGGGAGGCAGAGGCAGGTGCATCTCAATGAGGCCAGCCTGGTCTACAAAGCGAGTTACAGGATAGCCAGGACTGTTACACATGGTGGGGGGGGGGGGGAGGAAGAGAGGAAAGGAAGGAAGAAGAAAGATAGTCTGCCCAGCTTTCATTCTGGATTGAAGACTGGGAAGCCTACCTGGGATGAGCTTTGGCCACTGCCTTTGGGAATCCTCCGATGGCATATGGGCTAGGGACAGGCCAGCCAAGGCCTGGCACATTCCCTGCAGGAGAACCCTGGAAGGAGCAGGGACAGTGTGTGAATCACCCAAGCTGGCAGAGGGAGACCTAAGACTTCCCTTTAGCTGAGCTCCTAAGGAGGAAGCATGATGCCGAGGAGGAGCTCCAGACAGTTGCTCTGTCCTCCTTTCTTGTTCTTGCTGCTATACATCTCGTGATACACTGATGAGTTTTACCCCAGTCACTGGAAGTGTCCCAAAGTATCTCAAAGATCCTGGAGCAAAGCTGAGTGTAGTGGTGCACATCTTTAACCCCTGCACTCGGGGGGCAGAGGCAAGCAGATCTTTGTGAATTCAGTGCCAGCCTGGTCTACAAAGAGAGTTCCAGGACAGCCAGAGAGAGCTACATAGTGAGACTTGTCTTGAAAAAAACAAAAACCATGGCCAGGCATGGTGGTACACACTTGTAATCCTAGAAACTTGGGGTGGGGGCAGGATTGGTGCTTGTGAGTTTGGGGCCAGCCTCCTGGGTTCCAGGCTACCCTGTGCGAGTGTGGTTACTGTGAGACTGAGATTCTGCCTCCTTTCAAAAAAGAAAAAAGACTCTGGAGGGTCTGAGGTTAACATGGCCTGCAGAGACACAGTCTCGGAACCCAAGTGGCAACGACAGAAAGGAGGTGCTGTTACCTGCCTCAGGCGTGAGTGTCCTATATGGAAAAGAGTCTGCAAACAGGCTGGCATGGGAACTCATCAGGGGACAGTGCTGTACTGGCGTTACAGACCTGGGAAGGTCATTTGAGCCCAGCCAGGGCAGCCTGCAAACCATCTAAAATTAAATGAAATTGGATGTTCACATTTGCCCATTCTACTACACTGCTCAGCTGTGGGGAGGAGTCTCCCCCTAAAAGGGGCCACACTCCTAGCGTGCCTGTGGGGTGTTGCCTTTGACAAAAGGGGCTAAAGTACTTGAAGCCCTGAAAGCCTCATCCAAATATGACCAGCCGATGCCCAAACCCTAGAAGGGGTGAAAAGATCTGTTTTCCTGAAGTACTAGGGATAGAGCCCAAGGCCCCACACATGCCATTCAGCCATGCCACCTTGCCAGCTTCAGACCAACACTGGAGCTGTGAGGAAAAACCACCATATCCCTGGCAGGAGAGCACTATGCAAGGCTGAGACTGTCACTGCAGGGTGACCTACAGTCATCCCTCTGTGGAAATAGCTGCGGGGCCAGCAGGAGACCCTTTCCTGATCTAGGTGTCCCTATGTTGGGAGCTAGAGCCTCTGCCTTCCAGCTGAGCTACTGATGGCCTTCTAGTGGGAACATGCTCAGTGACTGGGTCACCCTGACTTGTTCAGAAATACCCAGTGTCAGAGATAAGCGCTCCCAGGCTGGAGCTGTCTGTTGTCTGATGCAAGCAAAATACCAGATTCCTTGGGTCCTGATAGATTTTCTTTACAGAGGTGGGATGGAACCCTGGCTCCTCATAGTACTAAGATAAGTCATGTTGGCCTACACCACAGGCCCAGTGTCCTGAGAAGTATAGCCCAACAAGTTCCCCAGCAAGGATGGAAGGGCAGGCTCTCTCTCCATCCCTTTGGTACTAGGATGGAACTCAGCCTTGAAGCATGGCTGCCTGTTTCTTGCATTGAGCACTAGGTAAAATTCTTTGCTTGCATTGAGGGATTGTGTCTTATAAAAAGCTTCTCTCAAAGTGGCAAAATGGATAAATATCTCAACAGGAGGTTGTGGCTCAGTGTGAAATCTTGGCTCTTTGGGAGGATACTCGCATAGTTTACTGGAGACCACGAAGCTCCGTTCCAAGACAGAGCAGCTTTAGACTCCAGCAGACCACATATACCACATATACAGGCTTCTCCCCTCCAGCAGGTGCCTGGCCTCCCTCAGCCTCTGTACTACACCCTGCCTGGTCTCAGGGTGTGGCAGACAACTCTCTGTCAGGTCAGTGCAGCAACAGAGAACAGGGCTGTTTTTTCCCCAGGAAGAAGGGTTGACAAGTGACCTTGAATGGCTGGCCTTGGCTCAGAGGCACAGAAGGCCACATCTGAGCAGCTGTGAGTGGACAAGACCCTTAGGAACGATAATACAAAGCACGATTTCTCACGTGTCTACAGGAAAATCTTGTCAAGATTCCCAGCAAGTCTCAAGGGAGCGAGGACTCTTTCCAGTTCAGGAGTGAGTCTCCTCCCTCCATCTGCTGTAAGGACACTAGCTTCTTCAGGTGTGTAACTCGTAGTGGTTTTCCACATCCCCTTGCTAGCCAGGAGCAGATGCTGGGCATGCGTGGCACAGCTGAGGGCTCTAGTTACAGCAGGGAGGTCCCAGTCACATAAGTCAGGCCCACATGGATAGCCAGCAGGTTTGCCTTTCAGGAAAACCAGATTCCACCGTGCTCAAGGCTGCTGGGTGTCCTCCACCCCCATATGCCTATGCTGCATAAATGAAGTGTCAGACTCAAGAGCCCCATCTTGCCTTCAAACCTCACTGACCAGGGTGTGTGTGGGGTGTGTGTGTGTGTGTGTGTTGAGCACAGGAAGGCTCTTACCTGCTCAGGTAGGGCCTCCACATTGGGGGCATCCAGGGCATCTTGTATCTGGCTGTCGGGCAGGAAGTCTAGTTCCATTGCTGAGGACTCCTGCCATGCAGCCTGATCTCTAGAACTGGGAACTGACGGCTGCTGCCCTGCCAGGTCTATGGGAATTCCTGACCTGCTATGACAGGCCTTGGTCCTCTGGGGAAGGTCACTAGCTGCATGGCTATGCTCTAGCTGAGAGGAGGTATGAGGGGACAAACTGAGGCCCTCAAAGTCTTGATGACAGTTTAGGCTGCTTAACTCCACTACCTTTTGGTTCATGGGCTGTGCCTGTAAAGGCAGCATTCCTATCCCTCCTGGCAACTGTCCATCAGAGTCAGGGTCCTTGATCTTGACAGTGGGACCCATTTCCTGTTCTATATGGCCTGGATCTCTAGCATCTACCATGGGCTCTTCTTTCTCGGGAACCGCAGTCTCAGTGAGGCTTGCCAGGATGTCACCAGGAGACTCCTCTTCCGGCCTGACCTCCTCTCTGCCTGCTGTGGTCTCCTCAGCAAGAGGTGTGTAGCCCAGCAGAGTCCCAGTGCAGTTTCCACCAGGGGTCTGCCCATCTGGAGAGCCTAGCAGCCCAGCCACCTCTGGAGCCCTCTGTTGCAGCACAGAGGGATCTAAGCTCACAGCTGTGATGACATTGTCCGTAAGAGAGGAATGTGCTGGGCTGCTGCACCTTGGTGCTGCATCTGTGCTGTTGAGTGTGTGAGTGGGGTCTGAGGCAGGAGCTGGCGCTGAAATGCAGAGGATGCCTTCTTCCTGGGGTTCCTCTCCTTCCTGTGGGGCTCTGCCACCTGCCTCTCTCCCTTCAGCATCACCATCTGACAGGTGCCTTTCCTGGCTAGTACTGTCTTGAACCCTGGCCCTCTGCATCTCAAAGTCATTGTTCCCTAGGCTTCCAGCATCTGATGTGATGGTCCTCTCTTCTGAGCAGGCACCATCTGCCCATGTCTGGTCTTCTGGCCTCCGGGCATTGTGGAGAGGGAACCTCAGGGACTCCTTCTTTGGCTGGCTTCCTGCCTGGAGGGCACCCAGCTCTGGCCATGTTTCCTGTGGAAATAAGAAGACTCAGTCCCGGCCTCAGACAATCAAGCACTCTGAAGGATTCTCTAGTTGGTACAAGCCCTGTCCTGAGGATCAGATGGTTGCACCCACCACTAGGTACAGCAAGCACTTGCCTAGTTACACAAGGCTCTGAGTTCTACCCTCACCCCAGAGAATCAATAAAGGGGTTAAAGGCTCTGCTTCCAGTTGACCCAATGGTATTTCAGACATCAGCTTATTACATTATTCATGTGTGTGTGTGTGTGTGTGTGTGTGTGTGTGTGTGTGTGTGCATACACTTGCCACAATGTACATATGGAGACCAGAGGACAACTTGTGGAAGTCAGTTTACTCTGCTTCCACTATGAAGGTCCTCAGGTTGTCAGATCTGGTGACAAGTGTCTTAACCTGCTGATCCATCACACCAGCCTCTTATTAACTTAAATAAGATACACCAGAGCCAGTGAGAAGGCCCAGTGGGTAGAGTGGCACTTTCTGTCTCAGCATGGTGGAGAAAACAGACTTCACAAAGTTGCCTTCTTACTCTCACATGCACACTGTGGCTCATGAACACCCACACTCGTATACATACATATGCATACAGGTAATACAAATGCCACTAGAAAAAGCTGAGGCTGGGCTGGACTTGGCGGCACATATATCATCACATTGAGAGGCTGAGGAAGGGTTCAGAGTGTGAGGCTGTTCTGGATCACATAGTCAGATTCTGTCTCGAGAGTTCAATGATGATGATGGTGAAGTAGATGCTTTTCTCTTGTGAGGTCACTGCAATCATGTTGTAAAAATTGCTACAGAAAGTTCCCTGTGCCTTTTACTCATGTCTTCCAATGTTGACACCCTGAGTTGCTCTAGTACAACGTCATGACAGGATGTGATATGAGCTTGGGGAAGACCTACCTTCCAGTGGTGTGGCACACACCTGTAATCCAGCACTTACTAGGTAGAGGTAGGAGAATCAGAAGTTTGAGGGCCAATCTTGGTTCTATGTCATCTCTCCCTCCAGAAAGTGCCACCATGATGAGGAAGCTAAGCAGCTGTGGCAACAGTGACCTTCTACTCAAGCTGCTCTTGTTCCATATACACTGCTTGTGAAACTGGGTCTCCCTGTGCAGCCTGACTGGCTTGGAGCTCTCTACATAGACCAAGGTGGTGCAAACTCAAACACTTGCTTCTGTCTCCTAATGCTGTTATAGGCTGAGCCATCTTGCCAGCCCATAAGCTGCACTTTTTGTTGTTAGGATAGACTGTCACAGCCAGGTGGTGGTGGCGCATGCCTTTAACCACAGCACCGGAGAGGCAAAGGCAGGTAGATATCTGTGAGTTCAAGGCCAACCTAGTCTACAAAGCAGTTCCAGGACAGCCAGGACTGTTTCACAGAGAAATCCTGTCTCAAAAAACCAAAAAAGAAAAAAAAAGAAAAGAAAAAAAGATAGGCTGTCATTATGTAGTAAAGCCTGGCCTTTAACTCGAAATTTTCCTGCCTCAGACACCTGAGTGCTGCAATTACAAGTATGCATCAATGTGCCCAACTCTAGCTGTTTTTTTGTCATTTGTTTGTTTTTTGGAGACAGGGTTTCTCTTTGTAGCCCTGGCTGTCCTGAAACTCACAAAGATCTACCGGTCTCTGTCTCCCAAGTACTGGGATTCAAGGCATGTGTCACCACTTCCCAGGTTCATTTGTTTGTTCTTAAAAAAAAAAAATCTACACTCTAAGCCAGGTGGTGATGGTACATGTCTTTAATCCCAGCTCTCAGAAGGCAGAGGCAGGCGGATTTCTGTGAGTTCAAGGCCAGCCTGGTCTACAGAGCAAGTTCCAGGAAGCCAGAGCTACACAGAGGAAACCCTGTCTCTAAAAACAAAAAGAAATAAATAAAAAGAAATAAAACAAAAATAATTAAAAAGTAGCTGCATTCCACCTCTCTCTCGCGCTATCCACTATGCCTTCCCACCTGTCAACCACCTGTTTGCCTTAACTCTACAATTTCCCGCCCCCTCCCAAGACTAGTTCTCATAAGCCCAGCCTGACCTCAAAAGCTGGTACATAGCACGGGATCGCCTTGAACTTCTGATCCTCCCATTTGCACATAACTTCTAAGAGCTGGTATTTCAAGCAGGCACCATCACAGTTTATGCATTGTTGGGGAATGGATGACCCAGGGTTCTGTACAATCTATTTACATTAGCGTACTGCCTACTCAAGTGCTCTACCACTGAGCCATTCCCCAACCCTAACATTCACCCACTGATGGTTACCCAGAGTGTTTCCAGTTAGGGACTATTACAAACACTGCTGCAGCAAAGGCCACTATGTACTCTCCTCCATGTGGCATCAGCAACATTGTCAACCCCAGGATTCATGATGGCAAGGGCAATCATCCTAAGACTCTTGAGGGCTGGAGAGATGGCCAAGCATTTAAGAGTGTATAGTATTCTTGCAGAGGACCTGACGTTGATTCTCAGCACCCATGTCAAGGGGACTCACAACTGCCTGTGACTCCAACTCTGGAAGAGCAGCTAGTGCTTCTAACTGCTGAGCCATCTCTCCAGCCCCCACATTTTTAAATGTTCCTGACTTGTACAGAAGCCCCAAGAAACAGAGGAAGCTGTCAGAAAAAGTATACTACCTTTCTGAATT
The DNA here is from genome assembly GCA_004026605.1 of Ondatra zibethicus. Lineage (NCBI taxonomy): Eukaryota > Metazoa > Chordata > Mammalia > Rodentia > Cricetidae > Ondatra > Ondatra zibethicus. The sequence continues at coordinate 51,089 of PVIU01001279.1, read as the reverse complement.
TGACTATCTCCATGTAAACTGAGCCATGGTACAGAGTGGTCTCATATGTGCTGCTTAGCACCCAGTGCAGACCAGGAGCCTGAGTGTGACTGCCAAGTTGGCAGGGGCAGAGCATCAAGGAAGACCACGGTTAATCAGCAGGAGCAGCCAACTAAGAGAAGGGAGGCTCTTACCTGGTTTCTGGTGCAGCTCTCTGGAACCTCTTCCCACGCCTTGGCTTTTCTTGTTATTGTCTTCTTTGGTTTGGCAAACTGGGGGACAAACCTCCCAACTGAATTCTGTAAAATGGACACAAGAATAAAGCAGCAGTGTGGAAAAATGGGGTCTTAGGAACAGCAGCTCCAATATACCCCCCCCTTTTTTTCTTCCAGTACTCAGGATTAAACTTCCCTGCATCCTAGGAAGTGCTCTACTACTCAGTTACAGACCAACCCTTACTATTTCTTTTCTTTTTTTTTGAGACAAGCTCTCTCTATGTCGCCCTGGCTATCATGGAACTCACTGTGTAAAGCAGGCTGCTTCTGCTTCCTGAGTGCTAGGACTAAACAGGACTAAACGTGTGTGTCACCTTGCCCATGCCCAGCTACTCCTTTTTTTTTTTTTTTTTTTTTTTTTTTTGGTTTTTCAAGACAGGGTTTCTCTGCAGCTTTGGGGCCTGTTCTGGAACTAGCTCTTGTAAACCAGGCTGGCCTCAAACTCAGAGAGATCCGCCTGCCTCTGCCTCCTGAGTGCTGGGATTAAAGGCGTGCGCCACTGCCGCCTGGCTGACCTTTCTTTTTAATTGATATTTATTGAGCTCTACATTTTTCTCTGCTACCCTCCCTGCCTCTCCCCTCCCTCCTTCAACCCTCCCCCAAGGTCCCCATGCTCCCAATTTACTCAGGAGATCTTGTCTTTTTATACTTTCTACTTCCCACGTAGATTAGATCTATGTAAGTCTCTCTTAATGTCCTCATTGTTGTCTAAAGTCTCTGGGATTGTGGTTTGTAGGCTGGTTTTCTTTGCTTTATGTTTAAAAACCACCTATGAGTGAGTACATGTGATAATTGTCTTTCTGTGTCTGGGTTACCTCACTCAAAATAATGTTTTCTAGCTCCATCCATTTTCCTGAAAAATTCAAGCTGTCGTTATTTTTTTTCTGATGTGTAGTACTCCATTGTGTAAATGTACCACATTTTCCTTATCCATTCTTTGGTCGAGGGCATTTAGGTTGTTTTCAGGTTCTGGCTATGACGAACAATGCTGCTTTGAACATAGTTGAGCATATGTCCTTGTGGCACAATTGAGCAGCCTTTGGATATATATCCAAAAGTGGTATTACTGGGTCTTGAGGAAGGTTGTTTCCTAATTTTCTGAGAAATAGCCACACTGACATCCAAAGGGGTTGTACCAGCTTGCATTCCCACCAGCAATGTAGGAGTGTTCCCTTTACCCTACAACCTCTTCAGCATAAGTTGTCATCAGTGTTTTTGACCTTGGCCATTCTTACAGGTGTAAGATGGAATCTCAGAGTTGTTTTGATTTGCATTTCTCTGATGACTAAGGATGTTGAACATTTCCTTAACTGTCTTTCAGTCATTTTAGATTCCTCTGTTGAGAGTTCTCTGTTTAGGTCTGTACTCCATTTTTTTAATTGGATTATGTGATCTTTTGGTGTCCAATTTCTTGAGTTCTTTGTATATTTTGGAGATCAGACCTCTGTCTGATGTGGGGTTAGTGAAGATCTTTTCCCATTCTGTAGGCTGTCATTTTGTCTTGTTGACCGTGTCCTTTGCTTTACAGAAGCTTTTCAGTTTCAGGAGGTCCCATTTATTAATTGTTTCTCGCAGTGTCTGTGCTGCTGGAGTTCTATTTAGGAAGTGGTTCCCTGTGCCAATGCGTTCAAGTGTACTTCCCACTTTCTCTTCTATAAGGTTCAGTGTGGCTGGCTTTATGTTGAGGTCTTTGATCCATTTGAACTTGAATTTTGTGCATGGGTCTATTTTATCTTTTTTAAAAATATTTTTATGGTTTATTTAACTTTATTTCATGTGCATTGGTGTGAAGGTGTCAGAACCCCTGCAACTGGATCTTCAGACAGTTGTGAGCTGCCATGTGGGTGCTGGGAATTGAACCCGGGGCCTCCAGAAGAGCAGTCAGTGCTCTTAACCACTGAGCCACCTCTCCAGCCCCGCATGGGTCTATTTTCATTCTTCTACATGTTGATATCCAGTTATGCCAGCACCACTTGTTAAATATGCTTTCTTTTTTCCATTTGATATTTTTTGCTTCTTTGTCAGAGATAAGATTTCATATAAATTAGGCTGGCCTTGATCTTGATATATAGCTGAGGCTGGTTTTCAATTCCTGGTCCTCTTGTCCTCTCCTCTGGAGTGCTAGAATTCCAGGCATCATGCCTGGCTTATGTAGCACTGCAGATAAACTCAGGTCTTCATGCACTCTAGGGCAAGCATTCTACGAACTGAGCTACATCTCCAACTGTTCCTACTCTTACCCTACACCCCCAACCCCCTCACCTTATTTTTCTTCTTTTAAATAATTTATTGGTGTTTTGACTGCATGTATGTCTGTGTGTGGGTGCTAGATCTTGGAGTTACAGACAGTTTTGAGCTGCCATGTGGGTGCTGGGAACCCGGGTCCTCTGAAGAGCAGGCAGTGCTCTTAAACACAGAGCCATCTCTCCAGCCCCAGCTTATCTTGTTTTTTTGAGACAAGGCTTTACTCTATAGCCTACACTAGTCTTGAATTTACTATATGGTTCAGGTTGGCCTTGGACTCAGAGATTTGCCTGCCTGTTTCCCAAGTTCTGTAAGTAAAGGTGTGCACCACCATGATTTGCTTTGATTTCTTTTCTTGTAGTCTCACACAAGTTGTCTTCTGTCCCTGCATCCCGGTGGGCAGTGAAGAGCTGCTGGCTGCGAACAGGGTACAGACCTTACAAAAGGAGGCTCACCTGGGAAGGAGGCAGGGGGACCAGTTCTTCTGGTGACTCCAGGTCAGAGGCAGCTCTTGTGTCCTCCACAAGGCAGCTGGGTGAGAAGAGCCAAAACAGAGAAGGATTTGAATTCCTTCTAGATGTTACTTACATACCAAGACAAAAGGAGTGGGTGCAGTTCCAGCAGTTGAGCCTAGTATGTGAGGCTATGGGTTCTATCCCCAAAACATGCTCACACAGATACACATATATACACACACAGGCACAAATACATATACCATAACATATCCCTACACACTTACTCTCTCAAGAACAAAGGGAGGTGAGAACCTAAATGAAAAGTAATTATGAATCTTCCAGGGAGGGCCTGGAAATTGCTTCTTAGGGTTTAAAAATACATCAGTTCCATTTCCTCTACACAGGGCTGAGGGTAGAACCCAGAGCCTGGTGCCTGCTAGGCAAGTGCCCAGATCATTTGCTTTGGAAGGGTGAGACTTACAGAGTGCAGTATTACTTAGCAATAAAATAAGAATCTGGGCCGGGCCTGGGCTGGAGAGATGGCTCAGAGGTTAAGAGCACTGACTGCTCTTCCAGAGGTCCTGAGTTCAATTCCCAACAACCACATGGTGGCTCACAGCCATCTATAATGAGATCTGGTGCCCTCTTCTGGCATGCAAGCATACATGGAAGGAATGTTGTATACATAATAAATAAATAAATCTTTAAAAAAAAAAAAAAAAGAATCTGGGCCGGGCCTGGTGGCACATGTTTTTAATCCCACCACTCGGGAGGCACAGGCAGAAACGGGCGTGTCTCTGTGAGTTCGAGGCCAGCCTGGTCTACAAATTAAGTTCTAGGACGATTAGGATTGTTACACAGAGAAACCCTGTCTCAAAACAAAACAAACAAAAACAGAAGAAAAAAGAATCTGAAAGATAGGCCAGGCGGTGGTGGCACAGGCCTTTAATCCCAGCACTCGGGAGGCAGAGGCAGGTGGATCTCTGAGTCTGAGACCAGCCTGGTCTACAAGAGCTAGTTCCAGGACTGGTTCCAAAGCTGCAGAGAAACCCTGTCTCGAAAAACAAAAACAAAAAAACAAAAAACAAAAAAAAGAATTTGAAAGATAGCTCCATGGATAAAAGCCCTTGCCACACAAGCAGGCCTATATAAAAGCTAAGGGAGTGGTACAAGAACTGTAACCCCAGCCCCTGTGACAAGGCAGGGGAACCCCGGAAGCTTGTGAGCAGCTGGCCTGCCCACAGAACAGCAACAGACACCGTCTCAAACACATGGGAAATCAGAACTGACGCCATAGGTTGTCCCCATCCTGATAGTCACACAGATGACGTGCTACAAGTCAGTTCCCACCCACACATCAAGAATGGAAAGAGAAAGGGAAGAAAAAGAAAAAAGAGAATTCTAACCAGGCATGGTGGTACAGGCCTATAATCCCAGCACTCAGAAGGCAGAAGCAGGCAGATCTCTGTGAGTTCAAAGTCAATCTAGTCTACAGATCAATTTCCAGGCCAGCCAGTGTCTCAAAAAAAATATTTTTTTGTCGGGCGGTGGTGGCGCATGCCTTTAATCCCAGCACTGGGGAGGCAGAGGCAGGCGGATCTCTGTGAGTTCGAGTCCAGCCTGGTCTACAAGAATTAGTTCCAGGACAGGCTCCAAAGCCACAGAGAAACCCTGTCTCGAAAAACCAAAAAAACAAAACAAAACAAAACAAACAAACAAAAAAAAAAACCCCACAAATATTTTTAAAAATATTTTTAGGTGCTGGGGTAGCTCGGTAGAACATGGACATGAGAGCTGGATTCCATGCCAGCACTGCAGAGGGAATAACAAGTTTTACACTGAGGTCATTTGTGTGGTTCCTGGAGCACCAGCAAGATTTTTCTCCACATTTTGCTGTTTGTTTTATATTGATTTTCTTTTCTGTCTTTTTCTCTATATGTGCTATTTCTTTTTCTTTTTAAAGAGAGATTTATTTATGTATATGATTGCTCTATCTGCATGTACAATGTTTTCGCAGAGATGGCATCAAATCCCACTATAGATGGTTTTGAGCTACCATGTGGTTGCTGAGAATTGAACTCAAGACCTCTGGAAGAGTAGCCAGTGCTCTTAATCACTAAGCCATCTCTTCAGCCCCATAGGTGCTATTTCTTAGTGAACATTTAAAAAAAAATAGCATAAGATGGGTAGAATTCTTGTCCCTTCCCCTATCTTTGTAGACTGGGAGGCCTCACAGCAGTGCATCCCTACTGGCTTAGCAGAGGATTAAATCTCTGTGACTTTCTGGGAGGGAGGATTAGGTGATGTGTGGCTCACACAGGTCTGCAGAGCCAACACTTGTGGCTTCTTGGTGCCACTATTAGCAAGTCTACTGTGACCTGAAATCAGACAGACATACATGGAGAACTTATACTGGGCTGAGCACAAGCCTCAATATTTTTTTAAAATAATTTATTTTTATTTTATTTGCATTGGCATTTTGCCTGCATATATGTCTGTGTAAGGGTGTCAGAGCTTGGAGTTATAGACAGTTGCTAGCTGCCATGTGGGTGCTTGGGATTGAACTCGGGTGCTCTAGAAAAACAGTTAGGGCTCTTAACCACTAAGCCATCTCTCCAACTCCAAGCCTCAATATTTTTAATTCAGTAAATGTGGTCACCTAGCCCACACTGTCTCCCTTAAAGACATCAGTTACCAGTCATTTTGCTCCTCCTAATTCCACTTTTCTCCTTCCTTCCTTCCTTCCTTCCTTCCTTCCTTCCTTCCTTCCTTCCTTCCTTCATCTCTTCCTTTCTTTTGGAAATAGGGTCTCATTATGTAACCCAGGCTGGCCTCAAACTAATAGGTATCTACCTGCCTCTGCTTCCCATGTGCTGGGATTAAAGGTGTATGCCATCATAACTGGCCTGTTTTTCTTATGTGTGTATATGTACATGCACGCACCCAGACAACAACCTCAGGTGTCATCCTCAGGGCACTTTGAGACAGTCACTCGCTGGCCTGAAACTCACCAATTAGGCTATAATGGCTGGACAGTGAGCCCCAGGGATCCACCTGTCCTACCTCCTCAGCACTGGGATTACAGGAGTGCATATACCACCATGCTGAGATGTTTTTACATGGGTTCTGGAGGTGGAACTCCGGTCTTTGTGCTTGTGAAAAGAAGTGCTTTTCCAACTGAGCTATCTTCCCAGCTTCAACCTTTAGTACGACTGAGAATGAGCCTGGATCAGTGTTAACTATAACCTTTTTCCCGGGTGAACAGAGCTCGGCCAGTTCTGAGCCACCTACCTGGAAGCTGTGGGTCGTGATTCCTCCCCACCTGGCTCTACAGAAGCAGCAGGTTCTGGGCTGTCTTCTGACGCTCTGGAATGGTGTGACTGCATCAGCATGGAGCTCTGGGGGCTTCCCTGGGGGTCTTTCAGCCGTGGGTTCTTAGAAGGTTTTGAGGAAGGGAGGCTGTCCCCTGGTTTGGAGAGGGAAGTGAGGGGCAGGGATACAGATCAGGCACAGCATGGTGGTCAGTTTAGCACAGGAGGACCACAGCTAGACTATAGGTGAGTGGGTTGAGGGCAGGAAGGCCAGTTCTGGTACTAACCTGGCGATGGGGGCGATAGGAGGGAGCCCCATTGAAGATCCAGGACACATTCCCTCATGTGGTCATACAATTAGATTCTTTTTTTCTGGTGAGACAGGATCTTACCTGCAGCCAAGGTTGTCCATGAACTCTGTCCTGCTGCCCCAGCTTCCAAAATGCAGGAATGATAGGTAGCCTGCATTTTAGAAGCTGATTCAAGGGCTTTATGTGTCCATTTGCAAATGTACCTGTCTATGCATATGCATGGGGGCCAAGGTGAACATATAGTGTAATTTCCCAGGAGTCACGCAGCTTATTGTTCGAGACAGCGGCTCTCATCAAGTAGGCTAGGCCCAGTGCTAAGCAGCCTTCCCAGGGCTAAGATTACAAGTGTGCCACCTCACAACTGAACCATCACCTCAGCTTTAATCTATTAATTTAGCCATGACTGAGATAGAATCTTTTATTTATATTATTTTTAAAATTTTATTTTATATATATGGGCATTTCATCTGCATGTATGCCTGTGTTTCGTGTCCATATGTGGAACCTACAGGGGCCAAGGAGGGCATCAGATCTTCTGCAAATGAAATTACAGACAGTTGTGAGTCTCATGTGGGAGATGGGAATTGAACTCAGGTCCTATGGAAGAGTAGAGCATCCTCCAGCTCCTGAGATTAAATCTTGAAGCACCTTGGCTCCAAACCACATGGGACAAGTGGGACCAAGCCCCCTCTCCTCTGGGAGAAGTGAGGCAGGTCTCAGTTCTAATGGTGGAACCATGTCTGAGGTCCCCACGAGCCTCCCCTTCTTACCCATGGCTTTCCTTTTCACATGACAGTGACAGTGTCTGCTAGCCTTTGGGAGGCATCAGGTCATCTGTATGTCGGGAACTATAGAGCCCTGGCCCCTTGACTTTCTTTGCCTGCAGTGCTCTGAGCAGGAGACCTTGATGGCAGGCTGATGAGACCTGCAGCTGAAAGATCCCGAGAGCTGGGCGTGGCTAAGATCCCTATATAAGCTGCCCCTGAGCACAATAAACTGGGCATTCTAGGCATTCTTGTATCAAGAATGACCCGTGTCCATGTCTGTCTGTTTCTGTCTATGTGTTTTTAAGTCTCCAGCTTAGTTCCTGGCTCACGTACCACACTATCTTTTAGTGGCATGGGCGCTGCAGGACAGAACAGGATCATTCGGCTTTTTATACCTGTCCCCCTATGACTGAACTTGTCCTTCTCTTTCTTCCTCTGTTTTGACTAGAGGAATGTACAAGTCAGCACTAGTGTTCAGTAATCTAAAGTGCTGAGCACACACAGAAGTCAGGTGGCAGTCCATGTCTTTAGTTCTAGCACTTGCGAGGCAAAGATAGAAGGATTGAGAGTTTGAGGCCAGCCTGGATTACATGAGATCCTTTTTCAAACAAACAACAACAATAAAAACCCAATGGCAGTTGTTTAATTAAGTAAAGATATGTTGCTGTTTCACCTTGCCTGCCTAAGGCTCCTGACTGTTCTAATAAAAAACATAATTGAATGGCCAATAGTTAGGCAGTAGAGGGATAGGTGGGGTTGGTGGGCAGAGAGAATAAGGAGGAGGAGAAATCTAGGTTCAAGGAACAAGAGAAGACAGAATAAGAGGGAAAGAAAGGGAGACACCTGGGGTCAGAAGCCAGGCAGGGACAGGAAAGTAAGAGGTACAGAAAGAAGAAAGGTTAAGAAAGCCCTCAGGCAAAACGCAGATAGGGAGAAACAGATTAAAACAAGAGCATGCAGATTAAAACAAGAGCATGCATGCAGACAGAACACTGTATAAATAATAAACAAATAAATCTTTTTTAAAATTTATTTATTTATTATGTATACAATTGTCTGCCTGCATGTGTTCCTGCAGACAGAAGTTGGCACCAGATCTTATTACCGGTGGCTGTGAGCCACCATATGGTTGCTGGGAATTGAACTCAGGACCTCCGGAAGAGCAGTCAATGCTCTTAACCACTGAGCCATCTCTCCAGCCCCCAAATAAATCTTTAAAAAAAGAAAAAAGAAAAACCAAACCTGAATATTTTCTTTCTGGAATTCATTCAGACTTGCTACACAATACAAGCATAAGAACCTGAGTTAGATCTACAATATGCATGTAAGAGCCAGGAATAGAGTTGGGCGGGGTGGCACACGCCTTTAACCCTAGCGCTCAGGAAGCAGAGGCAGGCAGAGCTCTGTGAGCTCGAGGCTAACCTGGTCTACAGAGCGAGTTCCAGGACAGCTAGGGCTGTACAGACAGAGAAACCCTGTCTTAAATAAAATAATGTCTGCCAGGCGGTGGTGGCGCACGCCTTTAATCCCAGCACTCAGGAGGCAGAGGCAGGCGGATCTCTAAGAGTTCGAGACCAGTCTGGTCTACAGCGGCTCCAAAGCTACAGAGAAACCCTGTCTCGAAAAAAAAAGAGCCAGGAATGGTGGCCTAAGACCTTAGTCCCCACTCTGTAGGGTCAGAGAAAGACAAATCCCTGGAGCTTTTTGGTCCAATTGGTGAGACCCTGACTCAAAGTGAAGAATGACTGAGGAAACACCTGACACTGACCTCTACATACAGAGGCACACAAATGCACACGCACTATACCTATTGCATGAATGTGAACATACTATAGAGATAGGATGGAACTGGGTACCTGAGGTATGCTAGCCAAGTGTTCTACTGCTAAATCATGCGCCAGCCCTCCAGTCCTTCCTTCTTCTGCTCTGCTGCTGTGCATCTGTGGAGCAGCATCCTCACTAAGACCCTGCAGGTGTCCAGCACTACTGGGTGTGTTCCATCCTCTGTTCACACCACTGCCCAGACCATCCTCTCCAACCAGCACTGTGGGCTCAGGAACATAAGGCTTATGTTTCTATGTCCCCACCTCTCCGCCACAAAATACAAAAGTAAATAGCTTTGTCTGGTTGCCTGAGATTGCTCACAAACAGCAGCTTGGTATGTCCCAGGCCTGGGTTCATACTCAGCACAGAAAAAAGAAAAGATGAGTTCATTTTGTTTTTTCAAGACAAGATTTCTCTATGTAGCTCCTGGAGGTACTAGAACTAGCTCTGTAGACCAGGCTGGCTTTGAACTCAGAAGTAAACTGCCTCTGCCTCTGTGCACTGGTTAGGTGACAAAACTGTTTTGAGAAGGATTAGGAGGTGTGGTCTTGTTGGAGATTTCAAAAGCCCACAGCAGGTCCAGTTTCAGTCTTTCTCTCTCTCCTCTCCCTGCCACCTCCTCTGGGCCTGCTACATGTGGAAGATGTAAGCTCTCAGCGACTGCTACAATGCCATGCCTGCCTGCTGCTTATACCCCCGCCCTGATGGTCTTGAAGTCCCCCTTTGAAACTGTAAGCAAGCCCCCAATCAAGTGCCCTCTAAGTTGCCTTGGTGATGGTGTCTCCCACAGCAACAGAACAGTAGCTAAGACAGGTTTTGTCCCTTGCTTTAGAGTCTCTCTCACTCACCTGGAACTTGCCTAGTAGGCTAGGCTTGCTGGCCCACAAGCCCCAGTAATGGACCTATCTCTGCTCCTCAACTCCACTGCTGGGAATACAAGCACATGTCACCATACCTAGCTTTTACATGGGTGTAGGGACTGAACTCATGTCTTCATGGTTACAAGGAAAGCACTTTATCAACTGAACCATCCCTCAATGCCTGAAAAATGGATTTTATCTTATTTATTGACTTAAAATATGTTAATATCTTATATTCTATAATAAATTTTATGATATTTAATCATGGAAAATTCATTCACTTTTTAAAAAAGTATGGAACCAACTATTAGCTATACTGGAATTCACTAGCAACAGAAACATCCTCTCAAAATCTCCATGTCCCAGCCTTACCTGTGGTGATATTTTGCTTATAATCTAATAAATAAACCTTGCCTGAAGATCAGAGTGCAAAGGTAGCCACACTAGTTAGTCATACAGGCCAGGCAGTGGTAGCACACACCTATAATCCCAGCAGCCACACTAGTTAGTCATAGAGGCCGGGCGGTGGTGGTGCACTCCTTTAATTCCACCACTAGAGAGGAATATAAGGCGGGATGAGACAGGAACTCACTCTCTTTCAGTCTGAAGATTTCACAGGGGTCGGGATGAGACAGGAACTCACCCTCTTTCAGTCTGAAGATTTCACAAGGGTAAGAGCTCTCTAGTGGTTGGCTGCTTTGCTTCTCTGATCTTTCAGCTTGAACCTGTCTCTGTCTCTGTGTTTTTATTCTTCGTGTTACACTCACCAGTTTCAAGGTCCCACTGGAACTTTGCTAAACCAATCAGTGTGGGGAATGGTGGCCTCTCATACAAGGGGGAAGGGAGACAGATCCTGGACTCCTTAAAACTGAGAATCCAGGGAGAAGAACCAGGAGAAGAGAAGGTGTGGAAGAGAACCAGAAGAGAGGTGTGGAAGAGTGGGACTTGGTGGAGGATGGGCTAGCAATGGGAAAACCACAAGGCTAGGTAGTTATTTTTTCAGTGCAATCAAGAAATGGTAGACTTAAGTTTTTAGTTTGAAAGGGAAAATGCATATTTTTCTCATAACCATGCATGATATTTCCCAACAAAATACTCAGGTGCACAATAAACAAAAACAACAAAAAACTCCACCCACAAATATACATACACATGATAGTTTAGGACATCAGGAACCAAAAGGGTCCCTTTCCTCTCATGAAGGCACACAGATGGTGGAGCCAAGTAGTGGCTGCTTGGTGGCCTCTAGCAGGGGAACTGCACTGTCAACAGGTGGGTCCCTTAGCAGCAGGTGGGTTTTATTATTTAGATAGGGCAAGGTCAACAGGTCATGAGATGGCTAATCTTGGTGACACTGTGTCACAGTTGCCATGAGTGGGGGACAACAGTTGGCACCCAAAGACACACCCAGGGCCAGTCAGAAGACCAAGGGATGCCTTTATCTGGCTTTTATGCTAGCGCTAATCAGAGTGGTAGAACATTTGGCTCGCAGCACAAAGCCCTGGTTCATCCCCAGCACTGCAAACACAAATCAAGGCAGCTGTATTTCCTGTAACTCGTTTCGTGATTGGGAACCGAGGCACAGACGACTTTACCCACAATGAAGGGAACAGAGCTCCACCAGCCAATCTTTTGAAATCTAGATTGGAAATAGCCACACAGCCGTTGATCGGGCTGTGTCCTGAAACCTGAATGAAGTGGGAAAGACCTCTTGGTCCCCTAGCCTTAGGACCAGTGGCTAGGGGAAATGCTAGAAAACTTTCACTTTTTTCCATATGGCCTCCATAATTCCTGTTATTCTTACTTGCCTGTACTAAAACTTCACTATCTTTTAAGGAGCTTAAGGTCATCATATTAGCATTCTGGTGAAAAACAACAATTAAGTGCTATCGAGAGCTGGGTATGGTAGTGGTATGTGTGATCCCAGCTACTCAGAAAACTAAGGTAGGAGAGTCACCCGAACCCAAAGGAGTTCAGGACCAGATTCAGACAGATAGTGTGTGGGAGGGAGTACGGGTGCATAGGCCAGAACACAACGCCAGGCGTCATTCAAGAGCCTTGTACCTTGATGCGTGTGTTACCTACATGTGTATGCCAGTGCTCTTGCCTGAGTGTGAGTGAGTGTAGCAGGAATAATAAAAACCTAGAGACAGATACTGGGGTTCAAGCTGAAGATCAGAAAAACAAAGCAGCCAACCCACTAGAGAGCTCTTACCTCCGTGAAATCTTCAGACTGAAAGAGAGCGAGTTCCTGTCTCATCCCGTTTTATGTTCCTCTCTAGTGCTGGGATTATGGGTGTGTGCCACTACTGCCCGGCCTGTTTGGCTTACTAGTGTGGCTGTTTTGCGTTCTGGTCTTCAGGCAAGCTTCATTTATTAAAATACAAATAAAATATTACAAGTGAGCATGTGGAGGTCACAGGTCAGTATTAGGTGTCTTCCTTTATAACTTCTAAAATGTTTAAATTTTACTTGTTTGGGTATTTTGCCTGCATGTATGTCTGTGCCCCACATGCATGCTCTTGGAGACCGGAAGAGGGTGTGGAACTGGGCTTACATACAATTGGTTGTGAGCTTCCATGTGAGTTCTGGGAACTAAACTTGGGTCCTCTGGAAAAGCAGCCATCTCCCTAGTCCTACATCTTATTTTTTTGAAATAAGATCTCTTCCTGAACCTAGAGTTCCCTGTTGTGTCTAGACTAGCTGTCTCCACTCCTCGCTCCATCTATTGCTGAGGTTACTCTCTCCCTGAACCTAGGGTTCCCTGTTGTGTCTAGACTAACTGTCTCATCCCCTCTAGTGCTGGGGTCACAGAGAGACATCATTATATCCAGCTTCTGTGTGAGTTAGGAATCCAGACTCAGGTCTTCGTGCTGACACAGCATACTCGTCAGTCACTGAGCCAACTGCTCAGCCCACATTGTTTTATGAGGGTCTCTCACTGATGTGGAACTCGCCTAGTAGGCTAGACTGGCTGGCCAGCAAGTCATTGGGATTACAAGCATGAGCCACCATGCCTGGTATTTTAAAAATGAGTCTGGAGATTGGACTCCTCTTGATTGTTTGCCAAACATTTTACTGAGCCACCTTTGCAGCCCCATAGTGAGAACTTGTCTATGTCTATTTATAAAACAGCAAAACACCTGGGTTTGATCTACAGGCCTTTCATCCCAGTGCACGGTAAGCTAAGGCAGGAAGATAACAAGTTCAAAGCCAGCCTGGGCTACATGATATATTAGTTAGGATTTCTATTACTGTGATAACACATTATGAGCAAAAGCAAAGTCGAGGAAGAAAGGGTTTATTTACTTACACTTCTACATCATAGTCCATCATCAAAGGGAGGCAGGAATGGAAGCACTTGGCTATGGAGGAAAGCAGCCTCCTGGCTTTCTTATCTAACTCAGGACGACTTGCCTCTATGCACTGTCCCCCCAGTGAGCTGGGCCCACCCACACTCATCATTATCAAGAAAATGTACCACAAACTTAGCTACAGGAAAATCTTTTGGAAGCATTTTCTCAGTCGAGAGTCCCTTTTCCCAAATGACTCCAGCTTGAGACACACTGACATAAAACAGTCAGCACACATGGCAAAAATCCACCCCCATCTGAAAAACACACATTAAAAATAAAACGGTCAACTTGGGACAGAGATGTAGTTTCATGGCAGAGTATTTATCATGCAGGAAGGTCTATGTTCTAGGCCCAGTACCTCAAATAAATGAATACTAAAAAGCCAATTTGAAGGCAGACAGTGGTGGTGCACTGGGCAGCGATGACAGAGGCAACTGCATCTCCGTGAATCTGAGGCCAACCTGGTCTACAGAGCAAGTTCCAAGACAGCCAGGGCCACACAAAGAAACCCTGTGTCGATGATGCAAAATGAAACATAATAATAATGCCAATTTTAATAAACCAAATACCTGAGTCCCGCTGCTTCTTCTTCTTCTTATTCATTTTATCTTTCCCTGAGAAATCTGAAAGCAACAAAATAATTCTACAGCTGTTGCCAGCACTTTATGTCCCCGTGTGTACCCAGTGGTCTCCCTCTTCCACCGGGCCCATCTGGCGGCCTAATGATGAGTCAGCTTGATTCATGCAGGACGCGGACTGGGACACCAGGTCATAGCCATCTTGGGCAATGGCCAGGTAGGAATTCACACCCTTTCCCTGTGTGAAGGAACTATCTTTGTCCTCCTCAGGACCTCTACTGTAGTTTCTGGGATGGTGACAACTGTGCTCCACCCCACCCCCACAGCGCCCAAAGTTATGTATCTGGGACGTGGGGTACTTGGAAGCTTTTGAAAGACCACTGGAGAACCACCAAAGTGAGTTTAACCAAGGCCACCTGGGGCAGGGGTGTCGCTTCTGGTCTTCGGGGCTGTGGGACTCAAAGCAAGCCAGAACCAACCTGGGCCACAGCAGAGACGAAGTCACTCTGTCCTTAGTAGGGACGAGATCAGCTTGCATCTGATGGGGAATAAATCGCCTAAATTACTTGCGTGACATTTTGAGAAAATGACCACATTCTACAGACACGGGATCTTGTGGCCGAATGGCGCTGAGGGACCCGAAGGCCTGAGGCCCGGCACCGTAAACGCTGCGCTCCCGGCGACCTGCCCCACAGTGACCGACAGCAGTAAAACCCCCGCACTCCCACAAAGCGGGACAGAACAGGGCACACCGGCTAGAACCACGGCCCTCCGCCCGACACGCCGCCGCGCCCTCACACCTGCAACCCTCCACCTCTTTCCCGCCCCACGCACGCGCAGCACCCTCACCGCGCCTTACGCATGCTCCGCCTCCTCTCCGCGCGCGCCTCATATCAGGCGCATGCGCGTCCCCGCACTGCCTGCCGGGAATTGTAGTTTAGTGACTGAGATCCGCGAATCCTGCGGCCGTGCTCCCGAAGGCCAAGGCGGAAGCCGGGCTGCCAGAACTCGCGAATCCCGGGGGCCGGGCTCGGAGGAGGGACTCCGAGCTCAGGAACACGGCGAGCTCAGAGACCCAGCCTCAGGGAAGAGGCAGGGCAAGGCCAAGGAGCCGGAGCTGTTAGTACGGGCTTCGACCCGGTAAGATGCACAAGAGGAATGGACCCCCGGCACCCTCGGGCCGAGGCGCTGTCACCGCCCGCCAGGTGAGTGTGCGCCCCTCTGCCCACCTGGGGGGGGTCTCCTCCCACCCTTCCTCAAGGTCTCTCCTCACCCTTCTTCACACTCGCGGGGAGTGCCCCACCCCCAGAAAAGCCTGATTCTGGCCACCAGGTGAGCCCAAGTCCCCGCCCCCCCCCCCCCCCGAGGTGAGGCTCGCTCCCGACTGTAGGGCCTACTGGCCTGGGCCATCCAGCTTCTGGCTCCCCACCCTGGTTATGGGGAACACCTGTTGCTGCAGCAGTTTCAGCAATCAGACCAGCTTTTCAAGCCTTTAAATCAGCTGGGCCAGGCCACACTCCTTACTCCCATTGTATAGATGAGTATACCGCAGCTCAGGGAGACAAAGTCATCTAACCAAGGTCGTAAGAATGAACAGGCTGGCCAGACAGAAATGTCAGTCCAGAGGCGTACAGGAAAACCTACAGGACTTTGGCCCAATGTCATGCTCCCAGATCCAGACAGAGCCTGTGAGATTTTGATTTGTCCCAACTTTGAACCAGAGAGCCCAGGGCATAACTCAGTGTTCGTTCAGGTCTGAATCTCTCTGACCACCGGTTCCCTCCTGGCCTTGGTACGTTTGACAGATATATTTGTAACTCTGAGCCTCAGTTTTCCCACCTGTGGAATGGAGGCCTGGAAGAGTCCCTAAATGGCATGACAATTTAAAGACTTACTGAGATATTTATGGAAAATGCTAGAACATAGTATGTAATCATTATTCCTAGTAGGTGGAACCATGCATAATTACTTGTATTTGGCCAATTTGAACCTATAGAAAGGGTAATTTCATGTAACTCATCATATTCTATTGGTCATTAACCAAAACAGGAAGGCAGGTCTGTAGAAAAGACCCAGTTTCAATGTTGTGGTCAGGGCTTTCATTTTTAGGTTTTTTTCCCTTGCCATGCTGGGTATGAAACCCAGGGCTTTGCACATGCTAGGGTTAGAATTAGCACTTTATTGATGAGTGCATCTACCAGTCCCACTCTGGTCCATTCTAGGCAGGTTCTCTGCTGCCGAGCCTTGAGCTTAATCACTGTTGCTTGGTATGTGTGTCTCAGCCTCCTAGTCTCCCCAAGAAACAGTTTACCTTTAGAGATTTGGTTCCTACTTTCCATGGGGGACTCTCTGGATCCGTCCTGGCCACCTGGGGCTGAATGGTGTATGGAAGGTCTAACTGGACAATGGTTATACCCACAGCTCGGCCTGCTGGTTGATTTTTCCCCAGACGGCCTGATGATCCCTGAGGATGGGGTAAATGATGAGGAACTGGAGGCTGAGTTCTTGGCTTTGGTGGGGGACCAGCCCCAGGCCCTGGAGAAACTCAAAGGCAAAGGTAAGATGCTCAACACACTTGAGAATATCTTTAAGGGCTGGAGAGATGGCTTAGTGGTTAAGAGCACTGACTGCCCTTCCAGAGGACCTGGGTTCAATTCCCAGCACCCACATGGCAGCTCACAACTGTCTGAAAATCCAGTTCCAGGGGATCTGATACCTTCACACCAATGCACATAAAATAAAGTTAAATAAAACATAAATAATAAAAAAATCTTTGGAACTTCTGCTGCAGACAGTACTTGGAGCTGGGCACTGGGTTAGAAGTGGGGAAGGAAAACAAGACATCCCCAGCTTCCTGGAGTCTGGGGTCTAGGTGACAGGGTCAGTTGTGGATGCAGCTAAGCCTTATCCAATCTGTTTTCTGCCACAACTTTCCTTTTTTAAAGATTTTTTTTGTGTGTATGTCTGTGTGAGTATACCACATGTATGCAGACAGACATACACGAAAGCTGGAAGAGAGTGGCAGATTCCCAGAGCTAAGGTTACAAGTAGTTGTGAGCCACCCCACGTGGGCGCTGGGAACCAAACTCAGGTCTTCTGCAAGGGCAGTATGCACTCGTAACCCAAGCCATCTTCCCAGCCCCTCATTTTTGTGCTTCATGTGAGTAATTTCACAGTGGCCCTAAGCACAGTGTTACTTGGTATTCGAAGCATAGGCGGTAACCCTGTCCTTTGGGAAAGTAACATGCGCATTAGCTGGTTGCATTCAGGTGGGAGCCACAGGTCTGTTGGTCACCCATTCAGTGTGCACTCGTCAACATACAGAAAATCTTTAGATAGAAGCACACAGAAGGCAAGGTTGTGGGTTATTTGTTAATAAAACCATGGCCAGAGGGCCAACAAGATGGCTCAGTGGGTAAAGAAGCTTGCCCTGAGCCTGACAGCCCTGTGTTCAGTCCTGGGGGTTCAGTCTCCAGGACCCATATGGTAGAAGGAGAGAACTGACCCTGGAAAATTGTCCTCTGACCTCTACACATGTGCTGTAGCACAACATTTGCACATATGCATGTGCACACACAAACTAAATAAATATAAAATTCAACCTTAGTAGTATTTCCCAGTATTTGGCAAATCACTCTCTTACAGAACTGTGCAGAATACTGTTTCCCTAAACATAAACACCAACAGCCTGTTTGATTCGTGGTTTTGTTTTCTGTGTTCTCACCTACCTACATCTAGGGTGGAGGTTAATTTGATAAACCAAATTGTATGATGCTCTGGATGCCAGGATAACATCTCAGCTATCTTCTCCAGGATGAATGTCATTCTGTCCAGTGTATCCATGTTGTATCTGCCACATAGCTGACCTGCTAGTTGTCTTGTGGCTGTCCAGCTTATCCGATGAGCTATACGGAAGCCTTTATTGTACCTGATTATATCCCCAAGCACAAGAATGCGCAAGCCTTGGGCGGAAGGTGCTGCTCTCTGCGGATGAGGCAGGGACAGTGTATGCTTTGCTGCTCCCAGAATTTAATTCACCTTTAGTTCCCACAGTCTACTGTTAAGTTATTGCTCTGCCGAAGCCCAGGGAAGTGAAGTAACTGCTCAAGAGCATTACAGAGCTGAAGTTTGAACTCAGGGTGCCTGACGGCATAGCTGAGACTGGATAGGGAAGAAATGAATGCTTGGAGGTTGGCATCAGGCTAGAAGGGCTCTGTGGTGGTGGTACGCTACGGTGCTCAGGGAAAGGGATCTGTTCTTCAGGGCCCTGGGTGTGGGTGTGGGTGGCTGAGGCTCTGGGAGGATCCTGCTCTAGCTGAGGCTTTTTCTTGCCTCCAGGTCCCTTGCCAATGGAGGCCATTGAGAAGATGGCCCGGCTCTGCATGAGAGACCTGGATGAGGATGAGGAGGGGACTGATGAGGATGATGTGGAGGCTGATGAGGACCTGCTGGTGAGCACAGGGCCAGGACATGTGGCAGTTTACCATCCCAGTGCCCTGTCCAGCAACCTCTACCTCCTACCCTGGCCATGTATCCCTGCAGGCAGAGCTAAACGAGGTCCTTGGGGAGGAACAGAAGGCTGTGGAGCCCCTGAAGTCTGTGGCCCAGGTATGCCTTCCCTAAGTCACACATACACACACATACACACACAACCTGGGGTTTAAAGGTTCACCTTTCCCCCCTTCTACATGTGACCTTGTACACAGGTGACATGCTACCTCTGAACGTCTGGACTGTGATGTCTCCATCATTAGGGGTGGGAAAGTTTGTTCCAGGGGAAACATGTGTTCATACTATGAGGGGTTGGTGAGGGTGGTCTAATTGGGGTTACCACCAGATTGTACCCCCAATATTCCTGTAGCCAAAGCCTTCAGGTTCCAACCCAGGAGTAGAGGCCATATTGCAGGAGAGGCTAGCCCTCTACCAGTCTGCAGTGGAGAGTGCCAGGCAAGCTGGGGACAGTGCCAAGATGCGACGCTATGACCGGGGGCTCAAGGTGAGCAGGCCAAGGGCAGGGTGCTAGGACTCTGTCTGGACCCAGGAGCGCTGAGGTCGAGTTCCTCTCACTAATGCCTACACCCTGTTTCAGACACTGGAAAACCTGCTGGCCTCTTCCAGGAAGGGCAACATCATCAATGAAGCAGACATCCCGCCACTTGTCACATTGGGGAAGGGACCAGCAGCCGGGCACAGCCACACCCATGCTACTCCCCACCTGGCTCCTGTGAACCTGCCAGCCGCAGAATCCAGCGTCACCTTGGAGACCCCATCTACCACCACACAAACCCCTGCCAAGCCTCCCGGTAAATGGTGGGAAGGGCCAGGGTGATACAGGGTCTATGTGGGCTCTTCAGAGACCTCAAAACATGGGCTGTGCATACAATGTTATTTGACCATAAAAGGGAATGTTTTCATTTTTTTAGCGTGCTCGCACATGGAAGAGCCATTAGGACAGGATGTTAAGTGAAGACGCTATGGAAGACAGGCCACTAATCCCATTCCCAGGAAGGCCCCAGGGTTGTCAGACCCATGAGCACAGGAAGTGGAATGGAAGGTGGCATGCTTGGGGGAGGTCAGGAGGGAGTGTTTAACAGGGGTGGAGTTTTAGTTTGGAGAAATATAGAGTTGGTGAGGGTGGCTGCACTATTTTATGGATGTGTATAATGCCACCAGACTATGCACTTAAGAGTTCCAGGACAGCCAGGGCTGTTACCCAGAGAAGCCCTGTCTTTAAAAAAGGTAGGGAGATGGCTGTTAGAAGGTAAAGTCCCTGCTGTATAAGAATGAGGTTATGAGTTCAGATACCAGTGCCTGTGTAGGAAGGGGCATGGTGCTATGTTTTACAATCCCAGCAGTGAGAAGCAGAGACAGGAGGATCCTTGGGGCCGCTGGCCAGTCGGTGAGCTCCAAGTTCAATAAGAGACTGTCTCAGAAAGCAGTTGAGGAAGACACTTGATGTTTGCCTCTGGCCTCAATAGGCACACATATCCACACATAACACAACACATACACAAAAGCATGGTTACAACGAGTCAGGCATGTTGGCACACACATCTCAGTTCAGTACTAAGGAACTGATGCAGGAGGGTCACACTTGGAGGACAGTTGGTGCTACAGAAAGACCCGCCTCAGAAGGAGAAAGACAGGCCCAGAAGAGGACTGTACATGACAATAATAAGAATTTTTGAAAGCTTATTTATTTATTTGTTTGTTTGTTTGTTTTGAGTCACGGTCTCACTGTCCTGGGAGTCATTGCATGGACCTGGCTGGCTGTGAACTAACTGAGATATAACTGCCTCTGCCTCCAGAGCTCTAAGATTAAATATGTATGCTACCTTTCCTACCCCCCAAAAAAAGAAAAATATAAAATTTTAAGTAAGTTTTATGTATTTTACTCTAATTTGCAAAATAAGTAGAGCCTGGCATGCTGGCACGCACCCAGTGCTTGGAGGCAGATCACTTTGAGTTCAAGGCCAGCCTGGTAGCCTGGTGTATATAGCAAGCCTAGACTAGCTAGGGCTTTATATGACTTTGTCTCACCCCAGGGTGGGGGAGAAGTAGGGGCCTGGAGAGATGGCTCAGCAGTCAAGAACATTTGTTGCTCTTGAAGAGGACCCAGGTTTGGTTCCCAGTTCCCACATGGTGGCTCACAACTGTCTGTAACTCCAGTTTCAAAGGAACTGAAGCCCTTTCTGGCCTCCAAGAGCACCAGGCACACATGTGGTGCACATACATGTCTGCAAGCAAAGCACTCGTACACATGAAACAAATGAATCTAAACATGTTCGTTAAAGTAAATGTTGTTGAGTTTCCAATCACTTTTAAATTCACTTTATTTATTTATTATTTATTTATTTATTTTTTTTTTTTTTGAGGCAGGGGTTTCTCTGTGAAACAGTCTTAGCTGACCCGGAACTCACTCTGTAGACCAGGCTGGCCTCGAACTCACAGAGATTTGCCTGCCTCTGCTTCTCAAGTGCTAGAACTGAAGGCGAGCACCACCACTGCCTGGCTAAATTGACATTTTTTCATTGGGGGTGGGGTTGTCCCTGCTGTGGCGTGTATGCACGGTCAGAGGATAATCCTTGTGAGTCAGTTCTCACCTCCTGCTATGGGGGTTCCAGGGTTCAAACAGAGGCCACCAGGTGATAGCAGATGCCTTTACCTGCTGCATTTCCTGCTCAGAAAGACTGGAGTTGGAGCCTGGGGTATAGTTAGCCTAGCATGTGGGAGGCCCTCCGCTCCACCATCAGCCCTGAAAACACTAGATGCCACAAAGCTGGAAAAGGCACATAGTTATCTCTTTATAATGCTAATAGTTTTAAAATACTTTCATAGTTTTGGCTACTTTTAAACTTTAAGAAGATCTCTGACAGGTTAAAAGGAGATATAGCAGGCTTTTTGGTTTTTGGTTTTTCAAGACAGGATGTCTCTGTGGCTTTGGGGCCTGTCCTGGAACTCACTTTGTAGACCAGGTTGGCTCAAACTCACAGAGATCTGCCTGCCTCTGCCTCCCGAGTGCGGGGATTAAAGGCGTGCGCTACCACCGCCCAGCTTTTATAGCAGGTTTTAAAGAATTCTGGGGGGAGAAACTCTACTGCTCAGAACCTCCAGGTCTAGGATTGAATGTCCTTCATGCAGCCTGAAGGCTGAGTGATGTTGGCAGAGAGCATGCCCTCTCTAAGCCTCAGGTGCCCATCTATAAAATGGGCTCAAAACTAAGTGGTGAGAATCAAGTAGACAGTGTGAGGTGAGCTTGGCCTAGGCTTCTGGTGTGTTCCTCTTCTTTTTTTTAATTGCTTTTTATTGAGCTCTGCATTTTTCTCTGCAACCCTCCCTCCCTCTCCCCTCCCCTTCAACCCTCCCCCAAGGTCCCCATGCTCCCAATTTACTCAGGAGATCTTGTCTTTTTATACTTTCTACTTCCCATGTAGATTATATCTAAGTAAGTCTCTCTTAGTGTCCTCATTGTTGTCTAAATTCTCTGGGATTGTGGTTTGTAGGCTGGCTTTCTTTGCTTTATGTTTAAAAACCACCTATGAGTGTTACATGTGATAATTGTCTTTCTGTGTCTGGGTTACCTCACTCAAAATAATGTTTTCTAGCTCCATCCATTTTCCTGAAAAATTCAAGCTGTCGTTATTTTTTTTCTGATGTGTAGTACTCCATTGTGTAAATGTACCACATTTTCCTTATCCATTCTTTGGTCGAGGGCATTTAGGTTGTTTCCAGGTTCTGGCTATGACAAACAAAGCTGCTATGAACATAGTTGAGCATATGTCCTTGTGGCACGATTGAGCATCCTTTGGATATATACCCAAAAGTGGTATTCCTGGGTCTTGAGGAAGATTGTTTCCTAATTTTCTGAGAAATCGCCACACTGACATCCAAAGGGGCTGTACCAGCTTGCATTCCCACCAGCAATGTAGGAGTGTTCCCTTTTCCCCACAATCTCTCCAGCATAAATTGTCATCAGTATTTTTGATCTTGCAATCTTACAGGTATAAGATGGAATCTCAGAGTTGTTTTGATTTGCATTTCTCTGATGACTAAGGATGTTGAACATTTCCTTAAGTGTCTTTCAGCCATTTTAGATTCCTCTGTTGAGAGTTCTCTGTTTAGGTCTGTACTCCATTTTTTTTTATTGGATTATTTGTTCTTTTGATGACTAATTTCTTGAGTTCTTTGTATATTTTGGAGATCAGACCTCTGTCTGGTGTGGGGTTAGTGGAGATCTTTACCCATTCTGTAGGGTGCTCTTTTGTCTTGTTGACCATGTTCTTTGCTTTACAGAAGCTTTTCAGTTTCAGGAGGTCCCATTTATTAATTGTTTCTCTTAGTGTCTGTGCTGCTGGGGTTCTATTTAGGAAGTGGTTCCCTGTGCCAATGCGTTCAAGTGTACTTCCCACTTTCTCTTCTATAAGGTTCAGTGTGGCTGGCTTTATGTTGAGGTCTCTGATCCATTTGAACTTGTTTTGTGCATGGTGATAGATATGGGTCTATTTTCATTTTTCTACATGTTGATATCCAGTTATGCCAGCACCATTTGTTAAATATGCTTTCTTTCTTCCATTTGATATTTTCTGCTTCTTTGTCAAAAATCAGGTGTTCGAAGGTGTGTGGATTGATATCAGGTCTTCTATTTGGTTCCACTGGTCCTCCTGTTTGTTCTTATGCCAGTACCAGGCTGTTTTCAGTACTGTAGCTCTGTAGTAGAGTTTGAAGTCAGGGATTATGATGCCTCCAGAAGTTCTATTATTGCACAGGATTGTTTTGGTTATCCTGGGTTTTTGCTTTTCCAAATGAAGTTGAGTACCGTTCTTTCGAGGTCTGTGAAGAATTTTGCTGGGATTTTGATGGGCAGTGTTCCTCTTCTTTCTAGGTCCCTGCAGCCCCCTTGCCCAGTTGCAGAGCCTCCAGCATGAATACAAACTGGCTGCCCTCCATGCCAAGCATCAGGGCGACACTGCTGCGGCCACCAGACACTTGAGAGTGGCCAAGGTGTGTTTTAACCCACAGATGGGGCCTACTGGAAGGAGACAGAGTGCAGACTTCCATTCTGCTAGCTCCTGTAGTCAGCTGCCATCCTCTGTGCCCGGCATGAGTGTCTCAGTATTGGAGGGCATTGAAGGATGGCCCCAGGGCGTGAGCAGGGCATGGAACAACCCCTGGGATCCTGGTAGCCCCCTCTCCATTCATCTTATTCTTTCTCCCAGAGTTTTGACCCTGTCTTGGAGGCTCTGAGCCGTGGGGAACTGGTGGACCTTTCCCGCCTGCCCCCTCCTCCTGGTGAGGACCCTATCCCATGCCCCCTCCTCCTGGTGAGGACCCTATTCCATGCCCCCTCCTCCTGGTGAGGACCCTAGCCCATACCCCCTCCTCCTGGTGAGGACCCTATCCCATGCCCCCTCCTCCTGGTGAGGACCCTAGCCCACACCCCCTCCTCCTGGTGAGGACCCTAGCCCACACCCCCTCTTCCTGGTGAGGACCCTAGCCCATACCCCCTCCTACTCCTACTATTCATCTTGCTGCCCAAGATCATCAAGCAAGCCTCTCACTGGGCTGGGCCTCTCTGTCTCCAGACCAGCTGTCTCCAGAGCCCCCTTTGCCAGCAGCACAACCTTTGACCCCTGCCTCAGCACCCATCAGACCAGGTAGGGCTGCTGAGATCCTTAGAGGTGGGCAGATGGGGGCCTGTGCTCCACTTCCACCCTTAATCTGCTTGCCACCTCCTCTGGCCCAGAGGTTCCCCAACCTCCAAGGAGCCTCCTGGAGGCGCTGGAGCAGCGAATGGAGCGGTACCATGTGGCTGCGGCCCAGGCCAAGGCCAAGGGTGACCAGCGGAAGGCACGCATGCACGAACGCATTGTCAAGGTGTGTACAGGTCCAGTGAGTGTTCCTGGGACTTCTCTCAGGTCCTCCTAACACCTCTGTGCCTTGTAGCAATACCAAGACGCCATTCGAGCCCACAAGGCAGGCCGAGCTGTGGATGTGACTGAGCTGCCAGTACCCCCAGGTAGGCT
This sequence comes from Ondatra zibethicus, assembly GCA_004026605.1. Classification (NCBI taxonomy): domain Eukaryota; kingdom Metazoa; phylum Chordata; class Mammalia; order Rodentia; family Cricetidae; genus Ondatra; species Ondatra zibethicus. The sequence continues at coordinate 26,606 of PVIU01001279.1, read as the reverse complement.
ACACCTCTAGGAAGGCCCTACCCCAAGTATGTTTTCCCCCAGGTAAGTTCTATCCCAAGGTAGTCCCCCCATCCCACACCCTCTACTGCTGGGCCTTTGCTGGTCCATTCCTGCCTATAGGCTGCCTCACACAGCCATGGCTGTGCACTCTGGAGACTTTGCAAGCCTCTTAACCAGAGTGAAGTGAGTCATGACAAAAATGTTTATATCAGGGAAACTGGAAAGTTTTCAAAATCAAGAGGTTGTTTTGGAGCCTATTCTGTCTTCCAGCTGTCTCCCTCCCTCCCTCTCTCCCTCTCTACTTCATTCCATTCACCCCTGCCAAGCCGCAGGCTTTGACTTTCCAAACCTCCCTCAGCCTCCCTCCAGTCCTCAGAGTAGAAACCTCCTAAGTTGTCAGCTGCCTACCTGTCACCTGTGGAAAGTCATCTTCCACTTCCGGGAGCCCCTCCCAGCTGAGGCCCACCTCACAGGGCCTCTTAGAACCTGCCTGAGACCTGGAGGTTCAGCAAGAGAAGCAAGTACCGTGGGAAGGAGACAGCCTGGGGAAGGAGGAGTCTGGTACTTAGAGGACCCCACACTCCTCCACTCAGTCTCAGGGCGGGCTGGAGGGTCCAGAGCAGAGGTCAGATGCTTACCTAGCATGCACAAAGCCCCAGAGTCCATCTTTGGTATGCGGAAAGCAGGAAGACTGGCATGACTCACACCTATAAGGAGGCTAAGGCAGGAGGATTGCAAGTTCAAAGCCAACCCAAGCTACATAGTGAGGCTGTTTCATAAAACCAACAAAAAGAAAGGACTGGGTTCCTTAGGGGAGGCGAGATTGATGGCACCCTCAAGAGAGTGGGAGGAGGGATTGATGGCACCCTCACGAGAGTGGGAGGAGGGAGTGATGGCACCCTCACGAGAGTGGGAGGAGGGAGTGATGGCACCCTCACGAGAGTGGGAGGAGGGAATGATGGCACCCTCACGAGAGTGGGAGAAGGGAGTGATGGCACCCTCACAATAGTTGGAAGGCACTGACCAGGTCACTCTACTGTCCAGGCTTCCCCCCAATTCAGGGCTTGGAGAATGCAGAGCCCACCCAGCAGAGCCTGGTGGGGGTTCTGGAAACTGCCATGAAGCTTGCTAACCACGAGGAAGGCTCAGAGGAGGAAGAGGATGAGGGTCCTAAAAAGGTGCAAGGGTCAGGGCTGAGGTGGGGTGTGACAACAGGACACAGCCCTGGGAAGCCTGGGCCCAAGTAGGAGTGAGGCAGCCCCACACCATAGGCCTGCCCCTCTTGGCTATGGGGCTGTGGGCAGACCATTCTGCTCCCTGAGCCTTAGTCCCTTCATCTACAGAATGGGCTCAGAGTAGCCGCCCTGTGCAGAGCCACTGCAGAGAGTAGATAGTAGCAGGACTGTAGATGTGGTCAGTGCTGAGAATGAGTCAGGCACGGTGGCTCATACCTGGAATCTTAGCCCTGGAGAGGAGTTCAAAGCCAGCTTCGGCTACATAATGAGTTTGAGGCTACCCTGTTGAAGACACAGAGACAGGTCCTTGGTTTTGGGTTCTTAAGAATGAGTCATTGCAGGCCCTGGGAATACCCTGACCTCTATCTGTCCCTCTGCAGCAAAATACCCCTGCTGCCCCCACAACCCAGCTGAAGTCCTCACCTTCCAGAGCGCCCACATCAGGACCAGCCCCAACAGGCAAAGCAGTTCCCAAGGGTACATCCACCAGGGGTAAGTACCCTACCTGCTCTGGCTACACAGGCCAACCTGACTCCCATGGGCTGGGCAGCCCCCACTGAAGCTTCCCCACCTACAGCCCAGCAGCAACTGGCCTTTCTGGAGGGTCGCAAGAAGCAGCTCCTGCAGGCTGCACTGCGTGCCAAGCAAAAGAACGACGTAGAGGGCGCCAAGATGCATCTGCGCCAGGCCAAAGGGCTAGAGCCGATGCTAGAGGCCTCTCGCAATGGGCTGCCTGTGGACATTGCCAAGGTGAGACCTCTATACTCAATGCATACCGCCTGTGGGCCCCTTAGCAACCATGTGACCTAGAATGTATTAGTCATCCTTTAAACTAAGCTGCTGTGACAAATAGGTCCTGGAAGACAGTAGTTGAAAGGAGACAGTTATTTCTTGCCTGTCAACTTAGGACAGGCTAGGCTCTATAACAGGGTGCCTGAGGGACCCAGGCCCCTTCCATGGCTTCCAGGCTTTTCATCTTCCTAGGGTCTTATCCTAGCCCCTATGATCCAAATGGATCACTGACCCATTGCCTTCTGCCCATGGGAAGGGTGGAGTAAAAGGACAGAGTGGCTTAAAGGAGCCATTCCAGCTCCAGGACCACCGCCTGACCTCTATTCCTCTGCAGCAACACCCCTGCTGCCTCCAGAACCCAGGCCTTTTGCTTATCTCCCATTGGCCAGAGCTAGCCATGTGGCCATACTGAACTGCAAAGGTTTCTGGGGCTTGGAGCAATGCTGTATGCCATCACCAGGAAGAGACTCTAATCTCTGGGAGACAGTTAACAGGTTCTGCCACTTTGGGTAGCACTGCTCACTCAGAACAGTGTTTTAGTCTTTGGAGACCTGAAAATCAGGCAGGATCTCAGAATACCTTTTATGATAGACAGCAGCATCCAGGACAGAAAATCTGTATGGAGCACACACTGGGTCCTGGGACCCTAATGCTGAACAAAACAGACAAATATTCCCACTCTTGTGGGCCACACATTCTAGCGAGGGAGATCACAGCGGTACACAGGTAAATCTAGAGCTTTCCTGTGGCCCATGGTTTTGCATGATCTGCCTTACCCTTCACTTCCTCTGTCTCAGACCCTAGCCCCACTCCAGCCTCAGGGCCTTCCCACGTGCCCTTTCACCCTGGAATGCACCCCAAGCTGGATGGTTGTTGGACTAACTCCCTCTTCTTATATTTCTAGTTCTGATTTTTTTAAAAAATAAAGATAGGGTCTCTGTACTGTACACAGGCAGGCCATGAACTCACTGTGTATCCCATGCTGTCCTCCAACTTCCGATTCTACTCCCCCAGTCTCTTATGTGTTAAAATCACCCATGTGACACCGTGCTTGGCTGTCTCTATTCACTGCTGCATCCCTAGTCCCCCAGCCACAGATCAGGACCTCACATGTACAGGGCTGCCCAGACCGGGGCTTGGAGGCCCAGAGGATGGCTTTGTTATGTCACGCAGTGTAGGAACTGAAGGGAGACCCCAGACACCGGAGATAAAGGGGCAGGGAAGAGGACAGATCCCCAGACAGGCTGCTCCTAGTGGGCCAGCAGCCCCTTGCCTACCAGCCTCATCCTCCACAGGTGCCACCCGCTCCTGTCAACAAGGACGATTTTGTGCTGGTGCAGCGGCCTGGCCCAGGCCTGTCTCAGGAGGCTGTGCGGCGCTACGGGGAGCTTACCAAACTCCTGAGACAGCAACATGAAGTGAGGTCCCACCCATGACCCTATCCCTGTCCCCTTTACTGTTCTTCCTGGCTTTCCATCCATACTCAACACTTTCCCCACAGATGTGTCTGAACCACGCCACACAGTTCACCCATCTGGGTAACATTGCTGAAACAATCAAGTAAGTGCCTGCCTCACGGGTACCTGCGCTGGCAGCCCAGCTGACCAGGGCCCCAAGCAATACCTTTTCCTGCAGGTTCGAGAAGCTGGCAGAAGACTGTAAGCGGAGCATGGACACCCTAAAGCAAGCCTTTGCCCGCAGTCTGCCCACACCTGCTGCCCGCTTTGAGCAGAGGACCTTCAGTGTCATCAAGTAGGGCCCAAAGCCCCCTGGCTGGGGTATTGCTGGGGAGGGATCTACACTTCTGGAAGCTATTGCAGGACTCAACTCTGGTCAAGAGTAAATGCACGGTAGGAACACAGACATGCCAAGGCTCTGGGCGCACATGCAGTACTGCATTGACTAGGTCCCCAGCTGACACTTGGAGACACTCAGACAATGATTATTAAATGAGAGGAAGAGGCTGGGTATGTAGCTCAGTCAGTAGAATGCTTACCCAGCATGTATGAGATCCTGGGATCCAGGACCTCAAACCGGAAGTACGTGTAGGAGGATCAGAAATTTAAGGTCATCATTGGCTACATAGTGAGTCTTTGGCCAGCCTGTGCTACATGGGACTTTGTCTCAAAAAAAAAAAAAGAAGATCCTTCAGCTGGAATCCTGGCTGGTCCGGGATTATAGAGTAAACGGCACAGCTAAGATGCTGCCATGCACATAGTAGGTGCACAAATAAAACTGGCAAACGAGGGCCAGTGAAGTAGGTTAGCAGGTAAGTAAAGGGCCTACTGCCGAGCCTGACAACCTGAGTTCAGAGAAAAAGGGAACCTCAAAGCTTCTTCTCTGGCCTTCACATGTATGACATGGCACACCTGCATGCATGCACACGAACACATACACATGTATGTAAACACAATAAATACAGAAACATAAATAGAAGTATCAAATAAACGTGAGCATTGAACAGAGCCCAAAAGTCAGGCAAAAGGAATGCCTAACTCTACAGGCTGACCCTAGAGTGACACCCTCACAATCGAGAGGGAAACGAGAGCTACAGGCTGAAGCTGAGGTGCCTGCTTCTGTTTCCCTGCTTACTGAAAGGATCTTTCCGGACCTGAGCAACAACGACATGCTTCTGTTTATCGTGAAGGGCATCAACTTGCCCACACCCACAGGTGAGAGTGGCGGAGGCTCAGAAGCAAGGGTGGGCTGGTCTCTTTCCCAAGGTCTGACCCTTGTTTACCTGTAGGGCTGTCCCCCAGTGACCTGGATGCCTTTGTCCGGTTTGACTTCCCTTATCCCAATGTGGTAGGTGCAATCTCTGAGTAGGTGGGGGCCAAGAAGCAAGACAAGCAGGAGTCCAGGTCTAGCCTGGATCTGATCATTCCTTCCTCCTCCCTGATACAGGAAGAAGCTCAAAAAGACAAGACCAGTGTGATCAAAAATACAGACTCCCCTGGTGAGTCACCAGTCTGCTGTAGAAGAAGACCTGAAATTGTAGCTTAGTTGTACCCCAGCATGCACAGGCCCCAGGTTTCATCCCCAGCACCCTCAAAAGAAAAAGGAAAAAAACCATGGAAAGATGGCTCAGTAGGTAAAGCAATTGTAGTGCAATCTGAAGAGTGTGAATTCAAATCTCCAGGTCTGACCTAAGGCGGCGCAGTAACACGCCTCTGTGATCCCACACTCCTGTAGTGAGGTGGGCCACTTAGGCTGTGGTGCACAAATGAAACATTGTCTCAAACAAGGCAGATGGTGAAGACTGACACCTGAGGTGTGCTCTGACCACTACAATAACACACACACACACACAGCCAGTTTCTTCTCATTCTTCCCTCCTTCCCTGCATAGAATTTAAGGAACAGTTCAAACTCTGCATCAACCGTGGCCACCGTGGCTTCCGAAGGGCCATCCAAACCAAGGGCATCAAGTTTGAAGTGGTCCACAAGGGGTAAGCCAGAGACAGCAGGTTCTAGGCTCCAGGGCTGTGGAGCAGCCTGCCTGCCCTCACAGCTTCCTGCACCTTCCTTCACAGGGGGCTATTCAAGACTGACAGGGTGCTGGGCACAGCCCAGCTGAAACTGGATATGTTGGAAACAGCTTGCGAAGTCCATGAGATTCTGGAGGTGAGGTGGCTGTGGGTGCATGTAGTTTTTGACCCTTCTGAGGTCAAAGCACGTGGTTTCCTGGTCTGTTGTCACCAGTGTCACCCCTAGCTCCTGTGTGGGATTGCTGCTCTTGCCCACAGCACCCCTTCTTATTCCTACCTAGGTTTTGGATGGACGCCGGCCCACTGGGGGGCGGCTTGAAGTGATGGTCCGGATCCGGGAGCCATTGACAGCCCAGCAGTTGGAGACTACAACGGAGAGGTGGCTGGTCATTGACCACCTCCCAGCAGCTGTGCCCACGGTGAGTCCTGCTCATCAGCCACCCCAAGAGGAGGGCTGGGCTCAGGGACTCAGTACTCATTAGACTGGCTCTCTGTACCAAAACAGGTCACTGGTCCCAAAGCAAAGGTGCCTCCCATAGCTACCTCTTGGAGGGACTCAGGGAACAGGTGAGTCTGGGCGAGGTCACACTGAGGTGAACGCTCCTGTGTCTCAGCTCCTTCCGTGGTTTCCATGGCAAATCAGACCATGTCCTGCTTGGCTTCAGAGCCTTTCTCGAATCCTCCTCCCCTTGGGGAATTCGGTTCAGAAGCCTCTGTGTGGCCTTTTGTGATCTGACCATTGTCAACATATTCAGCCCCCTCTTTCTTCACTCTGCCCTTCCTCTCAGTCCATGGACATGTCCACTTTTCTTCTGTCTCTCTCCCTCTAGCAGGTCTCAAAACTCATTCATGATCCCCCTTTCTGAGTGCTGGGGTGAAAGACATGCCCCAGAACCTCTGGCATCAGGTCTACTTTTCCCTGGTCTCTGGACTCTTTGAGACCCTACCCCCTGTGCCCCTGCCGAGCTGACTCCTTTGGATCCCCACCACTTCCTCTGTAGCCCGCCATTCTCCTGTCTGCCCTACAGGTCAGCACGTCCCCTGCATAGCCTGAGTGTGCTGGCCTTTGACCAAGAGCGGCTAGAAAGGAAGGTGGGTGCCTGGCCTGCTGGGCTCAGTGGGGTGGGCTTAGGAGTGGACTTCAGATTGGCTCAGAGTCCCCTTTGTGCCCTCCAGATCCTGGCCTTGAGGCAGGCACGACGGCCTGTGCCTCCAGAAGTGGCCCAGCAGTACCAGGACGTAGTGCAGCGCAGCCAGCGGCAGAGGGCACAGCTGGAGCAGGGGGGCGCTGCCATGCGCAAGGGTAGGAGCAGGAGTGGGGCTGGGCAGAGACCTGTGTGTGCAGGGGGTAGGGAACTGAGGATCCCCATGGAATGAGACGGAGACAAAAGTGGGGAGAAGCAGCTGCCTGACCCTAACCCCACTGCCACTTCTCAAGAGTATGCAACCCATCTGGAGCGTCAGCTGCACTTCTACACAGAGGCCGCCCGGCGCTTGGGCTATGACGGGAGCAGGGTAAGCCGGACCCATGTGGTGGATACTCAGGTACGGGGCAGACTCTGCCCCTATGTTATATTAACTAGACTGTCAGCTAATCTAATCGTCCCTTCCTCAGGAGGCTGCGAAGGAGGCATTGTACCGGCGGAATCTGGTGGAGAGCGAGGTGAGTGGCCAGAGGGCTGGGGGGCATATGTGATGATGGCCTCCTGATCCTCTCTGTCTCCCCCAGCTGCAGCGACTCCGCAGGTGAGGCTCATCTCTGGACTACAGGCCCCAAAGTCCAGTGCCAGGCAGAGCTCCAGGGCCACCGAGAGACAAGCAGACAATCAGCGGACAGTTGGTTCTGGACTCACCCTGTCCAGGCCGGCCCCAGGGACATCGCGACAGCACCCTCATCCCAGTGTGGCTGGGTAGGCCTTGGAGAGTCCTGTTTGCACATCCAGGAGCATCTGGAGCAAGAGGGCGGCTGGGACACAAGCCCAGAGGGCCCTGCGAGCACTTTACTTCCTGCCCCTCCCCAGTCTGAACCCCACAGCCCTCTCCAAAGATGCCACTGCGGCTGTCAAACTCAGCTGACTCTCCAGGGGCTATGCTGACCCAGTTGGGATCCTCCCACCCCCCGGGGCCAACACAGAATAAACAGCCAAGGCCATACCCGCCTCAGCTTTGTCTTTTTTTCCTTGATGTGGCCCCACTCAGTGGCTGGCCTGGGCCTCTCCACTCAGCCCAGTTCCCTGGAAAGGCCTGGGTGAGCCTGTGGCTTGGGCCTTTTGGGTTTAATGACCTGTCTCAGGTCATCCACATCAGTCACTGGCCATGGGACCAAACTGACTGACTTCAAATTCTTGTCCCCCAACTTGGTCTCAGGGATGGAAGGGCAGTCCTTTGAGGTGTGTGGAAGAGATGGGTCCCAGAGGACACTGAGTCCATGTGAGCGTGGAAAGGGGTCCAGTTTATTTTCCCCATCACCACAGTCTACATGTTCAAGTCAGCATGCTTCCTGCTTCAGCCCCATCACCTCCCACCCCCACCCCTAGTAGACACCTGTTCCTAGTGACTTGGCCAGCTCTGGGCAGAACAGGCCCAGCCTCCAAGGCCCCAACTGAGAACTTCCTTAGTCCACAGTACAGCAGAGCTCAGGGTTACTTGGCTAGCCCTTGAGGCTCAGGGCCCCCCTGTTCTTGGGTGGTAGCTGGACCAGGACCTGTTCTGGGTTTTCTGCGGTGTCTATCACACGTAGGTGTGCAAGCCCCAGGAAGGCCTCGGCCGCGATGCTTGTCATATGAAGCCTGTTGGCCCTGTGCAGAGAGGCGGGGATGTCAGGGCAGTGATGGAAGAGCTACTGTCTTATCCAGACTCCCGTTCTCACCTCAGGAAGAGGGCACGCAGGTGGGGTGTGCTGAGGAAGGCCTCTGGGCCCACGTAGCTGATACGGTTAGCTTGCAGGTGCAGCTCCTCCAAGGCCTCAGGCAGGTCAGGGGGCACGAAAGATAGCTCATTGTGGCTCAGGTCCAGCACCTGAAGGGCAGACAGCACCGCAGCAGGCTCAGGGCCTGACCTCACAGCCAAAGAGCTTCCAGCCCTCTCTTCCCCAGTCCTCTGCTTCTTCCAGATTCTTGTTTGATAATGGTTGCCAAATTCCTTTACTCCCTAGAGATCTGCTGAGCCTGATCTATTTCTGTTATATTTATGAGATGTGCAGGTAGATGTGGTCCCCAACAGCCTGATTCAACAAGACACAAGGATGTGAGGATGGTGGTCCTTCACATCCTCCTCATTTACACCCTTGTTTTTTCTTCCCTTCCTCCATACCTCTCCCACCTCCCCTTCCTTTTCTTTCTTCTTTCTGTAGCCTCAGCTGGCTTCACCCCTCCTACTTCAGCCTTCTCTGAGCTGTGGAGCCAGGTGCAGTCCCCGTATCTGGCCATGTTCCTTACATTCTACCACACTGACTGCCTAGATGGCCTTTTGCCCTAACTAGGATGCTTAGTGTCAGAAAGAGATAAGGTGTAGGGGAAAGGAGCCAGCCAAAGAAACCCACCCTGGCCCTGAAACCCAAGCCAGTGAAAGAAATGCTTTAGCCCCAAACCCTGTGCAGGGAAACAAACCGATCCCTGGGCAGAGATCTAGCCAATCTGAGCTCAAGGGACTGGAACCTGACCGGTCCCACCCCAGAAATCTCCCTGGAAAAACTGCACCCTTAGGAACCCTATATTAAGCCCTGCTCATACTCTGGTTTTGGCTGCCCTTCTTGCACTCTGGCAGAGGCAGCCACTCTCCTGGATTCTTCCCACACAATAAATCTCTTGAATAAGGTTTGAGTGAAGACCTTCCGCCAGAGCTGAGATGGAGTTGTTACAACTTTGTTGGGGAAGCCAGAGACCAGGAATCGGAGCAGGGCTGTAACACTTCGCTGGGGAAGCCTTCGCCTAGCAGAGCAGAGTTGTTACACTGGGGTATGGAGCTGAGCAGCAGAGCTGGAACAACTTCTCTGGGGAAGCCCTCTCTTGTCCCAGCAGAGCTGTTACACTGGGGAAATCAACCGTGCTACGCTTACTGTGCCCTGTGCCCTGGCTCCCAACTTGCCAGAGCACGCTTCCACCCGAGCTGTAGCACTCAGTATTCCTTGGCTCCCGACTACCAGGATCCTTTTCATCTGAGCCGCAATGCTTACATATGGGTCCTGTCTTGTACCCAGCTGGGTAGAATAGAGAAGGTGGGGACATACCAGCAACAACTCAAACAGGGTCTATTTTAGCCATTCAGGCTGCCCCCATGAGGCTCTGTGGCATGCCTGGGCTGAGAACTGGGGAGTAGCTGGGCCAACGGTGGGTGGGGTAGAGATAACCATATTGTAGTTAACCCCTGACCTGCAGTGCCTGCAGCTCGTGCCAGGTGCCGGGCTCGATGTCGCCCACGCGGAGCCGGTTGTGCGCCAGGCTCAGTTCCTGCAGCTTATTCAGGCCGGCCAGCAGCACTGGCTCCAGGGCCCGCAGTTCGTTGCGTTGCAGTTTCAGAGAGCGCAGACTTGGGGGCAGGCCCTCCGGCAGCCGACTCAGCTGGTTGCCGGCTAGGTCCAAGCTGCGCAGGGCGCGCAGGCGGCGGAAGGCGCCCGGATGCACGCGCGCGCTGGCCAGGCGGTTGTAGGCCAGGTTGAGCTCCGCCAGGGCTCGCGCGGAAACAAGATCGCGCGCACCTAGCACGGCCACGCGGTTGTGGGGCATCACCAGGGCCTTCAGGTGGCGGGGCAGTGCTGGGGGCACGCGCTCCAGCCTGTTGCCGTAGAGGTGCAGCGTGTGCAGGGCCCTCAGAGGCCTCAGCGTCCCGGCGGGCAGCGCTGAGGCCCCCAGCTCATTGTGCTGCAGCAACAGGTAGCGCAGGCCCCTCGCTCTGTGTAGCCGCACCCCTTCCACCTGCCGGATGCAGTTGCGACCCAGGTGCAGTATCGTCAGGGTTCCGGGTAGACCCTCAGGCACTGTGGTCAGCTGGTTGTGGGACAGGTCCAGGTACTCAAGGCTGCTCAGTTTGCTGATGGGAGAGAGGGGTCGCTTCAAGAAAGAGACTCCCGCTGGGCGTTGTTGGCTCACGCCTTTAATCCCAGCACTTGGGAGGTAGAGGCAAATGGATCTCTATGAGTGCAAGGCCAGCCTGGTTTACCAAGTAAGTTCCAGGACAGCCAGAGCTGTTATACAGAGAAATCCTGTCTCCAAAAAAAAAAAAAAGGGGGGGAGCAGGGCGGGGTGGGAGGGGCGGGAAGGCAGGGGGGACCCCTATAGATCTTACCAGAAAGGAAGGGAATGGTTTTAAGATTCCTTTAAACTGGAGATTTCAGGTTGAGAGTGATGTAGCAACAAGGCTGGATTGCTATGATATAGAAATACATATGGAAGGCCAGAATGGCCATGGGTATAGGTATGGAATCCCAGCACTCATGAGGTGATTGAGAGGATTGTGGGTTCCATGACAGCCTGGACTGCATTTAGCCAGACTCTTTCAAAAGATCTAGGGCTGGGCTGGAGAGCTGGCTCAGCAGTTAAGCGCTCTGGCTGCCCCTCCAGAGAACCAGTGTTAGGATCCCAGCACCACAGAGCGGCTCTCAACTGCCTTAACCCCAGTCCCGGGAGATCTGCCACCCTCTTACAGCCTTCAAGCACTGCATACTTGCACAGACGCCCATGCAGGCAAAACACCCATACACATAAAAATAAATTTAGCTGGGCATTGTGGCATACATCCTTAGTCCCAGCAATCAAAAGGCAGAGGAAGGCAGAACTAAATGAGTTGGAGGCCAGTTTGGTTTACATAACAAGTTCCAGGACAGCCATGGCTACACAGAGAGACCCTGTCCAAAAAACAAAACAATCTAAAACAGGCTCCAAGGCTACAGAGAAACCCTGTTTCCAAAAAAAGAGCAACAAAAAACAAAACAGCTGAAGTACAGCTGTCTACCTGTCGTCTAGAACTCTTGTGGGGAGGGGGGCAGGTAGACGGTAGACTTGTTTTGTTTCCTAGCATATGCAAGAACCTGGATTCCAGCTGGGTGTATGCCTTTAATCCCAGCACTTGGGAAACAGAGACAGGAGGATCTCAATGAGTTCCAGGCCAGCCTGGTCTATAAAGCACGATCCATGACAGCCAGGACTGTTACACAGAAAGAAAAAAAGAAAAACCTGTATTCCATCTCCCCACCACACACACAGAAAAAGAAAACACAACTATTGGGTAATAGAATCTCAAGAACTGGTAGCAGGAGACAGAGACACCTCCAAACTAATACCTTTCATGGCAGCTGGGTGTGCACTGGTACTCACTGAATGAAGTCCTGGGTTGGGGGCTGCTGTCAGCACAGAACTGCTGTGTGCCTACCTGAAGGTGGTTGCATCCAGGCCACTGTCTGTCAACTGATTGTGCTGGAGGTACAGCTCCCGGAGTCGAGTCTGGAGGCTCAGGGCTCCTCTGGGCACCTTGGAGATAAGATTGCTCTGGAGGAAGGAGAGAGTGAAGTGGAGCGTCTGGCTGGACAGCTAAGACAGCCATAGGAGGCTCTTGGAAGAAGGTGTCCGGGAACTTGTCTTGTTTATGCAAGGCAGCCAAGTTTTGTTTCTTTCTAAATGATTGTTCTAACAGCTGGGATTATGGGGAGCACTTGAAAGGATGGAAAAGGAAGCAGGCAAAGGAATCCCGCAGGCTGCTGTTAAGAGACCTGGGCTCAGGCATGTGTGTGGTGAGCAGGGTACCTGCAGGTGAAGCCGCTCCAGGGAGGATGGCAGACTGGGTGGTAGGTAGCTGAGCTGGTTGCTGGAGAGACTTAGGGTGGTAATGGCCTCCGAACCATGGAAGGTGTTAGGTGGCAAACCAGTGTTGCTCAGTCGGTTGTTGTGGAGGTATACAGACCTGAGAAGGGTAAGGCTGCGGCTACCAGCCCAGGCATGCACACACCACCCTTCCCAACACTGCTGGAGTTGCCCTCGGCTTCTGTCTGAGAGTGAGAGACAGGGTGAGTGCGCAAGTGTGTGTGTGTGTGTTGAAGTAGATGGTATCTGTCCTAGTCTAGACTTTTTTTTTTTTTCGAGACAGGGTTTCTCTGTGTAGCCCTGATTATCCTGGAACTCACTTTGAAAAACTAGACTGGCCTCGAACTCAGAGATCCACCTGCCTCTGCCTCCCAAAGGCTGGGATTAAAGGCCTGAGACACTACTGCCGGGCTTAGTCTAGATTTGTGATACAGTCTATGGGACCCTATTTTACCATTCAAGCCCCCCCATCCACTGCAGGGCCACAACCATAGACTCCCCAGACAAAGTTGATGCCCCTCTGACCCCAAGTTTAGGGACATATTTCCACAAACTGAGCTGAGGGCCCGAGACCCTCCAAAACTAATCTGAATCCTTCCTGCCACGCCCCCTCCTCTCCTGCCCTCCTCCCCCGTCCCCAAGCGCAGAGCCCTGTCCCAGGACTCCTGGAACAGAACCCAGCCTTCTCTGACTCCCCACCCGCAGTGCAGAGCCATGCCTCAGACCCTCCAAAACAGGGCTGCCCTATGTTTTTCCTTATGCAAAGCCATGTACGTGCTTCCCAGAGCAGGCCTCTTTCTCCCTGGCCTCTGGGGGCAGGATCCTGGAATCAAAGGATGGGGGCGGAGCCAGCGCTAAAGCTACCGGAGTTCAGGCTTCTCCCCAAAGGTGAGAGGAAAGATTTCCACCACTTCATTGGCAGCCAGATCGGCGACACGCAGGGAGCGTGGCAGGAACTGGGGTGCAACAGAGAGCTGCAACAGCAACAGCATCTGGTCCCGGGGCCGGGTTTCCCGCCTCCCCAGCCCCACACCCAGGTCCTGCATGCTGGGTGAGCCCAGCCGGGGTGCACCCTCTCACAGGCTCACCTTGTTGTAGGCCACGTAGAAGTGCTCTAGCTGGGTGAGGGACTCAAAGGCCTCATCAGGCAGACCTGGGTGGGAGCACGGTGGGCAGTGTATGAGGGAACCGGCATGTCTAGCCGCCCAACCCCGAAGGCTAGGGACTAGTATAGGTTCCCAGGCTTTTGCCCACCCCCACCCCCTACACATCCTGTCCTTATTCAAAAGCCACAGCCACTACCATCCCCCAACCCTTGAAATTCCACCGTGCTCAGCAGTTGTGGAAACCCCCGAAGAGCTGGCCACAACTGGCAAACAGCGGATGTGGAGAGGGGCTGGGACCTGGTTGTTCCAAGCTCGAGGTCCTCACCCTCTGAGGAGATGAGGTTGCCGTGCAGGTCCAGGGTGCGCAAGCCACTGAGGCGAGACAACTCGTTGTAGGGGAGCTCCTGCAGCTGGTTGTTCTGCAGAGTGGAGTAAAGACATTCACACCAAGGCCTGCCACTTGCTCCTCCACTAGTAACCTAGAGGTGTGGCCCGGCGGCAGAGCCCTTGCTTAGCATCTGCAGACCCTGGTTCATCCCTGATGTCTCCAAAAGCAAGAGGAGGAGGAGAAAAAAAAATCCCCTTCCTTGATCCCAAACAACCTGGAACTTGCAAGGCACTGGGCCCCTTACTATACCCGCAATCAACACAATTACCCTGAGTCCCCAAGCCCCACAGGCTGCTAATTTCGGACCTGGTCTCTGACACTTCCCTAGCCATTTTCCCTCCACACAGGGGCTTTACTATGCAATGAAGGATGACCTCAAACTCATGTCCATTCTCCTGCCTCAGAATCCTTACCAACAGATCTTCCCAAAGTACTCCCATTATCACAGTGGTCGACTCAAAACTCAGTGTTTTGATCAAAGCGACTTTACTCCTCCTAAGATGCAGACTCCAAACTCAGCTCTCTGAACACACACTGCTTCTATGTCTGGCCTTGACCTGGCTTAGCAGACCCAGAGCAAGGCCAGGCACAGCTCTGGCACGTGAACCTCCCACCTGGACCCTCCTGGGCCCTCACCTGCAAGGACAGGTGCCTAGCAGCCTTGGTGATATTGTCCGGGAATACACTCAGGCCCAGGCCAGCACAGTCCACTGTATCACCTCGGGGACACGAGCAGCGCCAAGGACAGGCCCTCGGCAGGGGCTGTGAGCTGTCACCCAAGTGTGGGAAGGCAGGGTCTTCCATGTGTGCTGTGGTCCACCTCAGCATCAGGAGCAGCAGCAGCTCTTGAGGCCTCTGGGGTAAAGCAAGGGATGAACAGGCCAGTCTGGTGAAGGGTTCCCCCATGCAGGGTAGGCTCAGCCACCTAACCAGCGACCAGAGCCAGTCAGGGGTGGGCAGACCCGCTCCAGACCCTCTCTGCCCATCTTACCATAATCAGCCCAGTGGGGCCTCTCATGCTCCAGTCCAGCATTCACTTCCTCCAACTTCCCCTGTGACTACAGCTGCCCTCCATCTCTCAGCATAGGACACACACACGCACGCACGCACGCATGCACACATGCACACACAGCTATATCACGGGGCCTGAGGGGATGACCATCCCCTCCCTGAAGAGGGCAGGCAGAGGGCTGGATAGGGTGGCCCGTCTAGCCCATCCCTCCAGTTCCCTCGTGCTCCAACCACCCTGCTCTATTTTCATAACCTCAGCCTAAATTGAGCCACAGTGATGAGGAATGTTTGAGAATGGCTGAGACTCACCCTATCTGGTATTTGGGCTCACCACAGGCAGGAATGGGGTGCCAGTGGATGGGGGAGGCAGTGGAGGGTCCCCAAGGAGATGAAGCCAACTAGGGGGGTCAAGGGAAGCTTGGGCTTCCCTTCTCATGCCTGGCTGGCAGCCACAGCCCACTCCCGAGACAGTCATGGCTCTTAGAGGGAAATAAATGGAAGGGAAGCAAAGGCTTGTGGCTATCCGTGTGAGCCAGTGGCTGGTGGCTATCCGTGTGAGCCAGCGGCTGGCCAGCCTGTTTGAACCGGGTCTTTGTGCCTTGACTTCCCTTTTTGTTGTTGTTGAGGGTTTTTTGTTTTGTTTTGTTTTGTTTTTGTTTTTTTCAAGACAGGGCTTCTTTGTGCAACAGTCCTGGCTGTCCCAGAATTTGCTTTGTAGACCAGGCTGGCCTCAA
Organism: Ondatra zibethicus; assembly: GCA_004026605.1. NCBI lineage: Eukaryota > Metazoa > Chordata > Mammalia > Rodentia > Cricetidae > Ondatra > Ondatra zibethicus. Next base: position 11,059 of record PVIU01001279.1, on the reverse strand, counting down.
ACTCAGTGAGATCCGCCTGCCTCTGTCTCCCAAGTGCTGGGATTAAAGGTGTGCGCCACCATCAACTGGCTTCAGCTTCCCCTTTTGTCAAGGTTGTCTCACCTTTCAGAAACATTGTAGAGTTCAATACGCTCATGCAACTAGGTGGGCAGCATGTAGCACAGCCTACTATCCCAGGTTAGGGAGACTAAGGCAGGAAGATTATAGTTGCGGCCAGTGCCTGCTGCATAAGACCCTGTCTCAAAAACAAGCAAGGTGTCAAAAGTATGTAAAAAAAGACCCTTTCCTCAAAGGGCTGCCAAATAAAACAACCGAGGCTAGCGAGGTGGTTCAGAGCTCTTGATGCTCTTCTGGAGGACGGACTGCAGTTCCCAGCACTCATGGAGCTCCTGGAGATCTGAGTGGGTCAGAGAGCTTGAGCCAGAGAGGAGGCTAGCACGCAGCCTTCCTCTGCGCGAAGACCCTCCGAGTGTCCCAGTGTCCCTCAGCAGCAGACTGTGAGCTGCAAGTGTTAGATGAAATGAACCTTTTTCTGCCGTAAGTTGCGTTGGTCAGTGATAGAACACAAAATAGAACTCCCAAGCAGCTCTAAAGGTGCTGTGGGATATTTGTACATTGTGTGAAGACGTATTGCTGTGATTGGTGGAATAAAGAGCTGAATGGCCAATAGCTAGGAAGGAGAAGATAGGCCGATATCCTGGGAGAAAGAGAAAGGGAAGGAGAAATCCAGGGGCACAGATTTGCCAGCAGACTTGGATGAAGTTGGATGCACCTTATTAAGAAGAGGTAACAGAGTTACATCGCGGAACATACGTAAAAAATATGGGTTCATGGGCTGGAGAGATGGCTCAGTGGTTAAGAGCATTGCCTGCTCTTCCAAAGGTCCTGAGTTCAATTCCCAGCAACCACATGGTGGCTCACAACCATCTGTAATGATGTCTGGTGCCCTCTTCTGGCCTGCAGGCATACAAGCAGATAGAATACTATATACATAATAAATAAATAAATATTTTTTAAAAAATATGGGTTCATTAAGTTGGGGGAAAAGCCTAAGTTAATGCCAAGCCTTCATAATTAAAAGTAAGTCTCTGGGTCGTTACTGGGGAGCTGATGGTCCCACAAAAGATAGTCCTACAAGAAAGTTTGCTATGTAAAGGAGGCTCCTTGAAACTCAGAAATTGGCCGAGCAGTGGTGGCACACACCTTTAATCCCAGCACTTGGGAGGCAGAGGCAGGAGGATCTCTGTGAGTTCAAGGTCAGCCTAGTCTACAAAGCAAGTTCCAGGACAGCCAAGGTTACACGGAGAAAGACTCAAAACAAGACTCAAAATTTGAGGGCCTTGTGAGTGCTAAGGTGGTTAGGAGCACTGACTGCAAAATACTAGACAAGCTGCCTACAAACTGTACAGAGAAAGCAATCATATACATTAAAATAAAATAACCTAAAAACAGGAGGGCCAAAGGCATGGCTGGGTGGAGTACTTGCCTAGCGCACTGGGCCCTGGGTTCCATCTCCAGCACTAAATAAGCCAGGTCTGATAGTACACACCTAGAATCCCAGCATTCCGTCCTCGCTATGTGTTAAGTTCCAGACTAGCCTGTGTATGCTGACTGGTTTTATGCCATAAACTAGACTCATTTGGGAAGAAGGACTCTCAATTAGTAAAACCACTTCATCAGATTGGCCTGTAGGGTTGGGCAGTTCCAACCTGGGGAGGTGGCTGTAGGTTATATGAGAAAACAGCTGAGCAAACCGTGAGGCTTATGTTAGGAAGCAACATTCTCCATGGATCCTATATCAGTGCCTGCCTCCAGCTTCCTGCCCTGAGTTCCTGTGCCGACTTCCCTCAGTGATGGAATGTGACCTGATAGTTGTAAGATGGAATACTTTCCAAAGTTGCTTTTGATCATGGTGTTTTATCACAGCAATAGAAGCCTTAACCAAGACATTGGGTTACATAATTTCTAATTTCATGTGCTTTTCTCTTGTGCCCTGGGCCTGTTTTCCGTGTCTGGTTAGTGATTCAGAGGACAGAAAGTGTGGTCTGCCATACTGTACACTGCTGTGATTTCCATCTAAACCCACGTCATTGGGACATGCTGACAGCTGTCTTCTGGAATGTGTCTTGTGACCAGAAACATGGGGAGCCTTCTGTGATAACACCTGTGAGCCCAGCACAAGAGGAGGAGGCAGGGGAATCATGAGTTTCAGACTACTCTGAGCTACATGAGACCTCAGCTAAAACAAAACAAAACAAACAAACAAAAAACATGCCAGGTTGGCAAGATGGTTCAGTGGGTAAAGGCACTTACTGTCAGGCCTGATAATTTGAGTTCAATCCTTGGGCCCCACATGGTGAAGACAGCTGACGCCTGCAAGTTGTCCTTAGGCCTCCACACGCACACCATGGTACAAACACACTGTGGTAGTGTAAATGTAATCCCCCCCCGCCCCCGTAAACTCATAAGGGTGTGGCACTATTAGGAGGTGTGGCTTTATTGGAGGAGGACAAGTTTTAAGGTCTCATATGCTCAAACCACATCCCGTGTCTCAGTTCACTTCCTGTTGCTTGCACAAGATGTGGAACTCTCAGCTACCTCTTCAGTCCTTTGTCTGCCTGTAAAGTGCCATGACCCATCATGATGGTAATGGACTGAATCTCTGAACTGTAAGCCAGTCCCAATTAAATGTTTACCTTTGTAAGAGTTGCCATGGGGGGCTGGAGAGACGGCTCAGTGGTTAAGAGCATTGCCTGCTCTTCCAAAGGTCCTGAGTTCAATTCCCAGCAACCACATGGTGGCTCACAGCCATCTGTAATGAGATCTGATGCCTTCTTCTGGCCTGCAGACAGACACACAGACAGAATATTGTATACATAATAAATAAATAAATATTTAAAAAAAAAAAAAAAAAAAAAAAGAGTTGCCATGGTCGTGGAGTCTCTTCACAGCTATAGAAACCCTAATGAAGACACACACCCACACTTAAATACACACAATAATAATAATAATAATGACACAAGACTCAGAATTTGAGGGCCTTGTGAGTGCTAAGGTGGTTAGTAACAAAGCCTTTGGTCTGTAGAACTTTTTATTTCTTTTCTTTCTTTCTCTCTTCCTTCCTTCCTTTCCTTCTTTTCTTTTTTAAGACAGGATTTCTCTGTGTAGCTCTGACTATCCTGGAACTTGCTCTGTAGACCAGACTAACCTTGAACTCACAGAGATCTGCCTGCCTTTGCCTCCCAAGTGCTGAGATTAAAAGCGAGCACCACCACTGCCCTGCCTTTTCTTTCTTCTTTCTTTCTTTCTTTCTTTCTTTCTTTCTTTCTTTCTTCCTTCCTTCCTTCCTTCCTTCCTTCCTTCCTTCCTTTCTTTCTTTCTTTCTTTCTTTCTTTCTTTCTTTCTTTCTTTCTTTCTTTCTTTTTAGAGGTTTATTTTTTTATTGATTTTTAACTATATAGATGTTTGTGCATGTGTGCGGGTGCCCACAGGGGCTCTGGCATGGAATTTAGAGTTACAGGCAGTTCTTAGCCACCTGACATGGTTGTTGGAAGTCACTTGGTGTCTTCTGGAAGAGCAATACAGATTGTCATCTCTTCAGCTTCCCACACTGTGTGGTTTGCACAAGAAAGGGAGGAAAGACTCCAGGGAAGAGGAGAGAACTTTGGCAAAGGGAGAGTGTCACCTAGTTGAAGAAGGCAGATGTGAAAGAGGTGACTGAAGAGGTCGGTAGCTTGGAGGCCCACCTCTGGTATCTCAGAGCACAGATTCAGAGGCCTCCTGGGAAGGTCAAAGGGGAAATGTTACAGATCACAGATGGAATGAGGTGTTGAATACAATGTATTCTGTATGGGCAAGATGACTCGGGGTCAAGGCCCTTGACACAAAACCTGAGGACAAGAGTTCAGTCCCTGGGGTCCACATGATGGAAGGAGAGAAATGACCTAAAATTGTCCTCTGACCATACACATGCCTTGGCATATGCGCGTGCGCACACACACACACACACACACACACACACACAATGTAATAATACATTTTTTAAAAATGTGTTCTAGGGGGCTGGAGATATAGTTCCACAGTTAGAGCACCTGGGTTTTCCAGAGGACCCACGAAGTAGCTCACAGCCACCTGTAATCCCAGCTCCCAAGAATCCAATGTCTTCTGAGCTCACATGCGCCAGACACACAATAGTACACATATGCAGACAAAACATTCGTACACACAAAATAAATAAATCTTTGTTGTTTGTTTGTTTTTCAAGACAGGGTTTCTCTGTGTAGCCCTGGCTGTCCTAGAACTTGTTCTGCAGACCAGGCTGGCCTTGAATGTAGAGATCCGCCTGCCTCTGCCTCCTGAGTGCTAGGAATTAAGGCATATACCATCACACCCAGCTCAAAATAAATATATACTAAAAAAGTTTATAAAAGTTTCTTCTTTCATAGGACTAGGGTGCAGTTCAGCAGAAATCCTGCTTAGCATGCACGGGGATGAGTTCCATCCCCAGAACCATAGAATAAAGTGTACCCTTTATGACATTACAATAGTATTGAACACACGTAACATTGGGCTCTTGGTTTGCTGATCAATTAATGGATTGGTTGCTTGGTTGACTGAGACAGGGTCTCACTATGGACTCCGTACTGGCATGTAACTCCTGATCCTCCTGCCCCAGTCTACTGAGGACTGACACACATCACAGCCACCACAATAGAGTCTTCTCGATTTTTAAATACTGTTTCCCAGTGAGAAGAGCTGAGGGCTGGGCGAACTGGATTCTAGGTAGATTGGTTATAGTGAGGAACCACCTCCAGGCTCACAGATGGCCAGGAGGGTCAAATGAATGTTTATTCAGGCGCTGTCCAAGTCCATTTCATTGCTACCACAGAACACCAGAGGCTGGATAATTTCTGGAGTAAGAGATCGTGGACGCTGAAAGTCTAAGATGAGGCAGTTCATCTGCTGGGCTCTGAGTGAGAGCCATGTACCACATTAAATTCTGGTGGGCGGCAGGAGGACAACGAGAGAAAAGGGAGGTTGGATACCCATGGTAGCTTGATCAGTTCTTATGAGTAAAACAGCCATGACAATAACCCTTCTCTTAAAAGCCTCTTAAAGTTCCCAACAGCTCTCAGCACTATGATTCTGGAGAGCAAGCATGCATGTATACACACACATGTGTATTCGTGTGTATATACATTTGTGTGAGTATGTGTGTAGTTTGAATGAGAATGGTCCCTTTAGGCTCTATGTTTGAATCTCTGGTCCCCAGTTGGTGGAACTGTTTGGGAAGGGTTAGGAGGTGTGGCCTTTTTGGAGGAGGTGTGTCACTGAGGTGGGCTTGGAGATTCCAAGATGCTCAGTGCCCTCTGCCTCCTGTTGGTGATTGAGATGTGAGGTCTCAGCTGCTGCTCCAGCTGCTGCCATCATGCCCTTGCTCTGCCTCCTACAAACTCTAACAGACTGGAACCGTAAGCACAAATCAGCTCTTTCTTTTATAAGCTGCCTTGGTCACAGTGTCTTATCACACCAATTGCAAAGAAACTGAGAGAGTATGCATGTGTGTAGGAATTCATGTATGTGGAAATGTATATGTGTGGGAGTAAGAAGTGAAGCCCAGAGTGAATGTTTGCTCTTTGACAAGGTTTCATGAACCCTAATGCCTCAGAGCCATGGAAGTGCAAAACCTTTCCTTGGTGAGCATGGGAGAGATAACAAATCCTTCCTCTCCTCCGAGTGCCAACGCTGAGAGTTTGTGCGGAAAATGTCCACTGTGGTTTTCTTCCCCAGATGTTGACAATCCGAAAACTTCTCCCCTTCGGAGCCTGCTTCTGCTAATGTTAGCTAACTCTGCCTTCTTGTTCAGCCTCATATAATAGCCCCACCTCCTGGTTTATCTGTTCCTAATAACATGCGGAGCTTCTGGAGTACTTCTTCATCTGAGAGCTCAGACACTTTACATTTCTTTCTCTCTTTGTGTCTCTGTCTCTTCATTCCCTTGCCACCCCAGAGGTCAATCCCTGAAATCATGCAGGCATGGTTCACACATGCATGCATGCATGTGTGCATATGTGTGTTCATATGGATATGTATGTGCATATACGTATATATGCATGTGTGTGGTTATGCATGTATATGGGTATATGTGTGGGGTATGCATGTATATGTGGATGTGTATGTATGTGTGTATACATGAATGTGTATATGTGAGGTATATGCATGTGTATGGGAATGCATAGAGAGGTATACATGTGTGTGCATGTAGAGGGTAAAATGTTCACCTCAACTGTCGTTTCTCAGGCACCCAGGTCTCATCATTGGCTTGGAGCTCATTGATTATGCTAGGCTGGCCAACCAGGCAGCTCCAGGGACCCATCTGTCTCTGCCTCCTAAGTTCTAGGCTTGCAGATTTAAATGACCACACCTGTTTTGTTTTGTTTTTTTATGTGGCTTGAGGACTGAACTCAGGTCTTTGTCTTTGTATTACATGGGCTTTGACTACTTAGCCACCCCAAGCATTGAGTCAAAAGCCATGTTCCAAGAGCCACAAAAGTAAAATCTGAGGGTTTGGGAGTCGTGTGCCAGAACACAGGAGAATACACCAGAACACGTGCAGTGTCCCAGGGCTGCAACTGCAGCAATCTTTACTGACACACGCAGGGTGCATCTTCTTGATAACTAGGAGAAATTTGTAGTTTGGATGTTTCCGAGAGGACAGATGATGTTGTGCTGCTGACTGGCGAAGAGCACATCTAAAGAAGGCTGAGTGTGGGCTGGAGAGATGGCTCAGAGGTTAAGAGCATTGCCTGCTCTTCGAAAGGTCCTGAGTTCAATTCCCAGCAACCACATGGTGGCTCACAACCATCTGTAATGATGTCTGGTGCCCTCTTCTGGCCTGCAGGCATACACACAGACAATATTGCATACATAATAAATAAATAAATATTTTTAAAAAAGAAGGCTGATTGTGCTGGGCGTGGAGATGCACATCTTTAATCCCAGCACTCGGGAGGCAGAGGCAAGTGGATCTCTGAGTTCGAGGTCAGCCTGGTCTACAGAGCGAGTCCCAGGACAGCCAGGGCTACAAAGAAAATCCCTGTCTCAAACAAACCAAAAACCAAACCAAACCACAACAGCAACCAGAAAAGAAGGCTGACTGTGTCAAGCATGCGTGGAGAGGTGAAGAAGCATGCAGGGGACGAATCAAACTGTGTTACAGGCGGGGATGTAGATGGCTCCTGGCTCAGATCATGTTGCAGGCAGGGATGTGGATGGTTCCTGGAGTGCACAGAGGGCCCCATTGCAGTGCCCAGTGTGGATGGGTTGTGACCCAATACCCAGTGGATTAGATGTGCTCAATGCACTGTCGACTCAATTAGCTTCGATTTATGATAGATTTATCTGGACACAATCCTAAAAGCAAGGTAAATTACTCATGTGAGTGTGTGTGTGCAAGTGTGTGTGCACATGTGTGTGAACAGACAGCAGGCAAGTGCTCTATCACTGAGACATACCGTCGTCCACTGTGGCTATCTTCTACTGTGTTTAGGTGGTTACACCAGTGGTCTTCAGAATACAAAAAGCAGGGAGCAAGCCAGGGAGCAGCTTCTGCTTCAGTTCCTGCCTCCAGGCTCCTGCCTAGAGTTCCTGCCCCGACTTCACTTTCAGTGATGGGATGAGAGTTGAAAGATGAAATAAACCCTTTCTTCCCCAAGTTATGTTTAGTAGTGTTGTTTATCACAGCAGCAGAAACCCAAAGACAATGACTAATCAGAAACACATGAAATACATGTAGCAACATGTACTTGCAATTAGCATTGAGAACTATGGCAGTCTTGTGGGACTAAGCCCTTAGTTGGTGGGATATGGTAACCCAAGCAAATTGTATTATAAGTTTGCTGTAGGACATGAACTTGGATTATAAGGAACCCAGTAGCTTAGTGTGTATTCTACATCGACTACAGCTAGAATTTATACTTTAAGATATCATGTGATTTTTTTTGTGTTTGTTTTGTTTTTCTGAGACAGGGTTTCACTGTGTTACAACCCTGGCTGTTCTAGAACTCACTTTGTAGACCAGGCTGGCCTCAGACTCACAGAGATCTACCTGACTCTGCCTCCCAAGTGCTGGAATTAAAAGTGTGTGCCACCACTGCCTGGATGCTAACATTTTTTAATGTTTAAAATTACATGCTATTAATTTATTGTGTGTGCACATGTGTACACATTCTTGCAAAGATGCTTATGTGAAGGTAAGAGAAACTTAAGCAATCAGTCCTCTTCTACCATCACATGGGGCCTGCAGATCCAAGTCAGGTCATCGGGCTCTGTACAGGCATTTTTACCAATAGTTACTATCTCACTGGCCTGTGTTGGTCTCCATGGGCAACTCTAAGATAGTAGAAATATAATCTTTTTTCTTTTTGAGACAATGTCTCACTATGTAGCCTTGGCTGTCCTAGAACTAGCTCTGTAGACCAGGCTGGCCTCGAACTCACAGAGATCCATTTGCTTCCTGAGTGTTGGGTTTAAACTACTCCAGCTGGAAATTTAAATTTACTCTGATATTTTGAAGTGGGACTTTGGGGAGGTGACAAGGTCACTAGAGTAGAGCCCTCTGTGATTAACTCCTGTTGACTTTGATAGAGGAGAAGCAAAATACACACGCACGCACAGATGCACGCACAGATGCACACACAGACGCGCACGCACACAGACACACATGCACACACGCACACACATAGACACACACATTCACACAGAGACATAGATACACATGCACACACACATGCACGCACACACAGATATATACACAGGCATGCACACAGACACACATGCACACAGACATACACCCATGCACATGCACACACACCGTGTGCCATCTAGGCATACTACAAGCAAGAAGACCCCGGTGGTTAACTTTGTATGTGAGTGTGTGTGAATATATGCATGTGTATATGTGTGTATGTTCTTGTATGCTGGTATAGGTGTCTGTGAGTATTTACATGGATGAGTGTGCACATGTCTATGGAAACTAGAGGACAATCTCAGGTACCATTTCTCAGGAACCACCCACCTTATATTTTTAAAACAGGTCTTGCTGTGGGACCTGAAACTCACAAACTAGGTTAGACCGACTGGTCAGTGAGCCCTAGCATCCTAGAATCCACTTATCTGTGCCTTTCCAGGGCTGGGGTGATGAGGTGTGCCCCTGTACCCCTGTACCTAACTTTTGTTTTGTTGGTTTTTGGGTTTTTTTTTTCCGAAACAGAGTTTCTCTGTAGTTTTTGGTGCCTGTCCTGGAAGTAGCTCTTGTAGACCAGGCTGGCTTCGAACCCATAGAGATCTGCCTGCCTCTTCCTCCCGAGTGCTGGGATTAAAGGCATGTGCCACCACCTCCCGGCTGTTTTGTTTGTTTTTTTAAGATAGGGTTTTCCTGTGTAGCCCTGGCTGTCCTGGAACTCACTATGTAGACCAGACTGGCCATCAATGTCTGCTTTTTCTTTCTATCTTTCTTTTTTCTTTTCTTTTCTTTCTTTTTTTCTTTTTCTTTTTAAACAGGGTTTCATTAAGAATATCTGGCTGGCTTGGAATTTGCTATGTAGACTAGCTGTCCTCAAACTCATCAAATGCATCGAGATCCACCTGCCTCCACTTCCCAAGTGCTGGGATTAAAGGTGTGCGCCACCATTCCTGGCTCCCACCTGACTTTTTTTTAACACATGAATTCTGAGGATCAGACTCAGTTTCTCACTTTTATGTGGTAGTCTACTGACTGAACCCCGTGGTGCTCAATCCTGAGATCAACTGAGAGGCCCCTGGGTGTGTCTGTGAAGGCATTTCCAGGAAAGGTTGAGGGGGACCCACACATCAGAGAAGGAAACCTCACAGGGCTGTCCTGTAACCTCCACACAGGTGCCATACACAGGCATGTACACGAACACACAAATAAATGTCATAAACATTTTTATAGAGGAGCCCATGTCGCCAGCATACTTTGTACTGGTGAATTATCACTGCTGTGTGAGCTCACAGAGGAGCTGGCTCTGGAAGTGAGGCTGCTACCCCTAATTCAGGCCCAAACAATTCTGTGTTAAGTGTCCTTGAAGACTCCTTGTCTAGGGATGGGCTGCCTTCTTCTTCCCCAAATTGGTGCTTGCAAGGAAAGAACAGCAAAACAACCCAGGTAAAAGCGCCATGTCCTTGAGAGCAGCTGGCAGGTGAAGCGCTTGCCACAGTGCCGGCTGCCGTTCACCCCACAATCCAGAAGTGCCTGAGCGAGAAAGAGCTCAGTTCAGCCCTGGAGAGAAGCTCAACCAGAACCCCATCTGAGGTAGAATAAGATCAGAAAGATCAGATTTACTTTCTTTTGTTTGGTTGGTTTTCGTTTTGTTTTCAAGACAGGGCATTAGATTTTCTTTCTTTTTTTTTTAAATATTTATTTATTTGGTATAAAATATTCTGTCTGTATGCCTGCAGGCCAGAAGAGGGCACCAGACCCCATTACAGATGGTTGTGAGCCACCATGTGGTTGCTGGGAATTGAACTCAGGACCTCTGAGCCATCTCTCCAGCCCAGCATTAGATTTTCTTAAAGCATTGCTTGCACTGGTCATTTCCAAGCATGGAACTTGCTACCTGGGTCAGAATGACCTGGAGAAATAGCTGATACAATAGGTCCTTGCCCTTAATCACCTGACCACCACAGCTTACACCTTAATAACTTAGCACACAGAAGCTTCTAACACATGCCTTTGAAAAGAAAAGGCTAACTGCCATGTATGATTCTGTAAGGACATTCTGCTTGCTCACCCAGTCTGTGGTTTTAGAGCATTTTATGAGAAGGCACACTGGTCCTGGGCTCAAGGCCTTTCAGGAGCTGTCCTAACTTTGGTCCACTAGTGACATCTCTCCTCTTCCACTCTCAATTATATTGGGATGATTATTCCAGAAATATTCCCACAACACATCCACCCATCCATCCACCATCCATCCACCCACCTATTTATCTATCCACCCATCCATCCACCCATCCATCCATCCATCCATCCATCCATCCA